>CM077207.1:5141966-5481966 GCA_039654625.1 Rhinogobio ventralis
GAACCTGCGGAGGTGGTGGTGGACGTTGGACCCCCGGACCCCGCCGATGGGGAGAAAATCATGATCCGAGAGGAGTTCGAGGGCAATTTAAAGGACGCTGGGCTGGAAATTGAGCGTGATAAAGAGGTAAGTGGAAGCTGAATAGCTCTAGTTTGTGGTGTACAGTGGAATATTACATTCAGTTACATGCCTTCATTCAAGAATGAATTGATTTCGCTTTGGCCAGATGCATCTAATTGCACTTTTGATCTTTGTAAGGGCCACATCTGGTGCTGATTTTACAGAAAACTGTCACTTTGGATCAGTTGAGTTGTGCCTTGTCAAAAACAATATCAGTCATGAACTAAGAGTGACTGTTTCTAGCATAGCCAAGAAATCTTAGGAAATAAGATCTTGACTGTGAAAAGGGACTCTAATTTGGTCTCTTAAAGATTGTTTACTTAATAGTCTATGTGTGTGCGTGAATTATCAGCTAGTATTGGATTGAGTTACCATTTCACAGGGCATCAGACCAACTTGGGAATCATCCACGTATCATTGTTTTGTTATGTAAGCCATTACTCTGAAAGACTGCCCATTATGTAGTAATTGGACTGAATTTGTATGGTATTATTAATGGTCCCAAATGAACTCGTCTTCATCTGTTGCTAGGGAGCTTATATTGTATCTGGGGAATTAGGTGAACTCTCCTAATCGTTTACTTAAAGCTGACATGCATTCTTGTCTTAATGAAAAACTCTTTATGGCAGAAAACACTTTGTTATTGTGCTTCTCTGTCTTTGTGATTGTTTTGTACTGTGTGTCTTCATCTGTAGTGTGATTAGCCTTGTGGTGTGAAGCCAAGTAAGATTATCAGGCTGGTAATAGTAGTGATTGTCTACTCTCTCACAGAAGAGCTGTGAACCGGCCTTTGACAGCACACTGAGTTAACTGTACCCTAGCCTGAAAGGCACCAAATTTCTGCTCTAAATTTAACGGTTTGCTATTTGTCATTGTTGTAAATGATAGGTTCCCAATTTTCTAACACTGACTTGATCATCTGAGTGTTTCAGATCATTTAGAATTAAAAAAAAATTTAGCATGTAAAAAATTGTATATCATGCATTAGGTTTTAAATACATTGAGGTATTAAACAGTGCACTCTATAGCATCATTTCCCTGTGGGAAGCCTGGTAAGGTGGCAAGATGTGCCTTTGTCATGATGACTTTCATCATCTTCATTATCATGATCACTGAATCCTGATTCAACACTCTTCTCCTGCTTTGTTCGATCACCATCATTACATAATGTTTTGCCCCGGGCGGTTCTTTCGAGGTGTGCTCTGTGACCGCTACAAATACCTGCAGTCAGACACTCTGAATAATTCAGCCAGTAACTGAAGTTTGATTGCAGGCAGCCTGAACAGGGACAGCAGGTCAAGTCACACATTAATCACGTCTCACCTGCGGTCTTCCTCTTATCTCGGCACATTGTTACAGTTTACTATCAGTCTGGCGGATACGACGTCTCGGATAACTTCAGGAGTTTTAGAACAGGCTAGTTTTGGTTTACTGTTTCATGAGCTGCCTTGTGGATTGATTTTATAGGGAGTGAAGTTTTGTTTTGAAAATCTTCAATGCTCAAGGGGACGTCGCTGCTGCTGGTATCATGTTTCAGTGGCAGTGTGTTTGTTAACAGCCCCAGTCTGATGGACAACATTGGCTTTCTATGGAGGCAATACATATACATAACCAGAGGGAAAATGTGGTGAGAAGGCTTGTCCTATAGTTTATTGCTATTTGGCATCAGCTAGTGATTGCTGTGGGATCTTTTGGGGTTTAACTAGGGCTCCTTTCTCAGTGGTGGGAATATGCATGCATGATGCATTTATATTGCTGTCAATAATAACAACTGAACCAACATCATCATGTTCACAAGTCTCTGATGTAAAGTCTCACGTCGTTGATGTGGAGTCTAAGTCAAGTCATAAGTCTCTTTTAGTCATTTTTTATGCATTACAGGTTAATTTGATAAATTTGTAAATGCACAAAATTTCTCATAATTGTCCCCATAGTAAATGACTGGGTAACTAACTGATAACTACGATGGGATTTGATTTCCATCAAAGCTATAATGCTGAACCGGCATTTAACTATATATTTTCATTTTTCTACAATGCTTTATGTGTCACAATTTCAGCTATGCAAGCAGTTTTTAGAGTAGATGCCAGTGCTTCTCTGGTTATCAATGTCTGTAAAAGCATTAAACCAATTTAAGTTGCCATGTTGAAACGCTGCTGTGTAATACAGGAGAAAATACATATGTTTACATGCACGTTTTGGTTCAGTCTGAATGAATTCATTGCAATTGATGAATTCGAACGTAGTGTTTACATGAGCGCTAAATAAAGTGATCGGGTTGATGTGCGCATTTGTCACAAGCTTCTGATTGGATTTAATCTTTTGACATGCGCACACTGCACGAATATACAGAGTTTCCCGCTGTTGGTGCATACTAACCATCCTCCTTTTCTTTGTTTTAAAAAGCAGACTTAATATTTTTCTATTTTGGGTCCTAATTAAGCGACAACGAGCACATGAACTGCAATGCCGTGCTGCTTATATTTTGCAAACAGTAAAAACGCCCATTCCCGTGCCCAAAACAGATTGTCTGTGGATGAGAGTCCAAAACAAGGACTGGTGGGACATTGTCCTCACAGACGATAAGGGAAAGGACAATCATTTATGACACTTTATTTAACAGGAAGAACAGCTCGTTCCGCGTGTCATACGTCAATTCTATACGCTATTTCTACGGCACAGTACTTTCCATCAAGTGTTTACATGCCCTCTCGATCGGATTACAAAAGGAATAAACCACCCCTTACAATCCGAATGAAATTTTAATCAGATCTGGCCCATTCATTCCGATTGACATGGTTACATGTGACTTTTAGGTTCGGATTGTGCTACTAGTCCAGTTACGATCGGATTATTAGGGTCCATGTAAACACAGCTAATGACTGCATAATCTCACTAGAATTACAGCATGCTCGAGAGACTTTTATCTGAACAGTGTCTTCTCCTTGTAGACTGTTCACAAGTCTTTAATTTGAGTCAACTTAATTTAAATTTTTAAGTTTAATTTTAGTGCGACTTCAGTTTGAATCTCAGGCTAGAGTTTGCATCTCTGGTGTGAGCCGTGAATTCTTAGGATTGCGTCCGTTCAGAGATGCTGTTTCTCGACTCTATGTTTGAGTTAATTATGCCAAATGTCAAAGACAGGGCTCTGCCATGAAGAGCCGTTTCCGCTCACAGGTTTTTGGGAGCCCCTCAAATGTCAGTTGCAGTCGGTTCCTGTAGCGATAGCTCCCGCTCAGACTGTGCTCAAATCGACCTAATTGCCTTACCCTGCTGAGATGAAGTACTAATTGGAATATCTTATCCTAATTAACCTTCTCAGATCCACATGTTATTTTTATCTCTCTTGGAGGGGGCAGAGAAAAAACACCCATGGTGTTGGAACGCAGGGGACGGTGAGGATGTCCTCAGGTTTCCATCATCTCTTTCTGTCTCATCACTCTCATCTCATCTCAATGTCTCTTTCAGTTTCATCTTCCTTTCTTCTTAACACATGCTTCTCTAGATGGCATGGCTGACCACTGCCAGACAGATACAGTTACTGTCATCTCTGTATGGGCCACGACGTAGCTTCAGTGTTGGATTTCATGGCTACAACTCGCAAAAAGAGATCATTTCCATACCCCCCAAGTTTATGTAATATATATAGTCCCTCTTTAGGGACTCTCAGATGGGCTTGATGACAATCTGCCACTCTTTTGACAACGATACTGCCTATTCTGGGTTATTTTCTGTTTATGTGTTTGTGGCATGCTATAGATTAGCACTGGCAATAATTTTCACAGTATGTTTAAGCGAATGTGAAATGCTTTTACAGTAAAATACTTTTTACAACAACCTAAGAAGCAAGTGGGCATCAACTCAAATTGGAGTTTAAAATATGCAAGTATAACCACAACACTTAAACACTTCATTTGTTAGCGTGAGGCTGGTGTTGAATTGGGACCTAGAAACTAGAATAGGCTCACATAAAAGAGACAACTTTGCAGCTCAAGTAACATATTTATATGCTTTAACCTTAAAATCCCGACCCAAAAAAAACCCTACAAGAACGCATAAAGGGCCTGTATTGGATTCTGTTGTTTTCTTGTTGTCCATGTAATGAAAGCATTTAAGAACTTGCACAAATGCATTTCCCACACTTCTAGAGAAAAATGGCAGAAATACAACAGCTTGTCTCTGGGGCAGTATCCTTAAAGGGACATCTTGTAACTTTTTTACCTCTAAAAGGTTCATAGTAGTACCTCAAGGGTACATATTACAACTCTAAGGTACTAATGTGCACATTTTAGGGGTAGATAATGTATAATTTTGTTCCTTTAACTGCTCCAGTGACAAGCTGTTAATCTTCTAAAGGTACAATTTCACAGTTAACACAATTAAGCTACATGCCAAAATACTGCGGTAAGTAGGGGTGTAACGATACTCTCATGTCACGATTCGATACATATCATGATACTGAACTCATGATACAATATTATTGCGATATTTCAAGACATAAGGTAAAAGGTTATAAAAATGTACTGTTGATTAAAATGCCAAATTTGTTATTACATTTGGGGGTGATAATGAATAGCCTTGGACTTGGAGCTGGTAACCCAATGCACAGGACAATGGTGACACCAGAATAAAAATATTCATGATTCTGAAGCTGAAAATGCAGAATTATTTTAGACAAATATGGTTTCACTCTGTCACTGACTAGATATATTTAAAATAATGTAAGCCACTTTTTACTGGTAAAATAAGACATTTGGCATTATCAGGACCCACAAATATTCCCCCATTGCATTATTCAACATTATATATAGTAGTTTAATGAAGTACTGACACTAAAACTTTTCATTTTGGGTGAACTATACACAATACATATTATCACTATCCACGATACATATTGGTGCATTTTTGTATTGCGATATATTTTGACACAATATATTGTTACACCCCTAGCGGTAAGTCAAAATTCCATAGTAAATGCATACAGGTCCTTGTTTATCTTGTCCTTGACCAAAGCTTCTGTTAAGAACAGGTTTGTTGCTTATGCTTAAGGTTTTTTTTCTCTGTTTTTCTCTGATTTTGACATTCATAAAATGATGCAAATCAACATGGAGGCAGTATGTGAAGACCTTTCTCTTCTATTCTTTCCCCAGAACAAGGCTCATGGTCATGCTTTCATCCGGCTACATGCACCTTGGCAGGTGTTGAGCAGAGAGGCAGAGTTTCTCAAGATCAAGGTGCCCACCAAGAAGGTAGGATACAGCAGAGCTTTCTCTTATTCTCAAGACAGACACGAGTCCCTTGGGATGTCCTTATGTAAGTTCTCCACAAGCCCTCAGAAGTCCCTGCATGCGTTATGTAGTGTGTCTCTTATGTATGTAAGGGAGAGAGGGAAAAGCACAAACGATTGATGCTGATTGATGATCTGACGCTTTGCTGCTGATTTAGACCGTGAAAATGTTGTCTCTTGTTCAGAGTTACGAGTTGAGGGAAGAAAAAGGTCTGGCCGCCACCATGAACGAACTGTGGAGGAAGTTAAATCAACCGTTCCAGCCCAAAGTACCCCATCAGGATCAAGAGCACAGCCGCACCAAATTCCTCTCTCACTGTTTCTCCCGGGACAAGCTCCACCTGTGAGAGCCTGCCGTGGTTGGGGTGATGTGGGGTTAAATGTCATCAGGGGCCACATGGGATTTTCTTCCTCTCTTAGAGGACTTGACAGGATTTGTTTGATTGCCAAAGGCATCTGTGTTATTCATGGATGTCTCATCGCTATTTCTGGCCTTTTTGCAGGTACAACATCAAGTCAAAGGACACCTTCTTCGACAATGCCACAAGGAGCCGAATAGTGAGTCTGTTTTGCTTTGCTCGTGAAAGTTCTGTTCAGCTAGAATGGTACAATCTGATAGGTGTTCTTTGGTTGTTGAGAAGAGAACACGATATACAAGAGGGAACAAAAGTTATTTGCTATAGCAGCAGGAGATTGCCGTCTCTAGGCACCGTTCTAGGAAACCAATTCCACCGGGAGTTTTCCAGGAACAATTTTCAGGTTTATTGTTTGCTTGTATCTCTCTCTCACTCTTTCTCTCTCTTGCTGTTTGCCCCAGGTGTATGAAATCCTTAGACGCACCGCCTGCGCACGGACCTGCCAAACCATGGGTTAGTAATATATTAATCCATAACCTAAGTATGGACTAATGTTCAGGGAATCCTCAGGATAGCCAGAATGTGAGCTTTGAAAGTGGGCACGGTGCAGTTGGGACAGGGTGCAACACAAGCCCATGCCATATGCTCCCTTGGACCAAGCCAGCGCGCAGACGGACCACCGAGGGGTTTTGGGAGATCGAGGCTATCCGGCAGAAGGGATAGCTTGTGCTCTCTTTAGTTCTCCGTCCGTACCCCTCCCTTTCTTTCTGTCTCTCAGACTTTCTCTCATACAAACTGAGTAAATTGGGTCATAAAGTTCTGGGATTGGGATCCGAATTGAAGCCGGGTCCATTGAGGTGGAAAGAGGGGGGCGGTGGGTAGTGGTGGTCTTTCCAGCTTGTTGCTGGGGAGCTACTTTATTAATTGAGGGCTAATCACCAGAGCGTACGTGTCGTTCCTTTGAGGACTGATTAATTACTTTGATTAAAGCCTCTGTTCTACATGTCAGCTGTCTTCCGCCTCCAGGACTCGGGCTGTTGGCTTTCCAAACGCAATGAAGTTGGGTCACTTTAAAGTCATAGCAGTCAATCATTATTCCCACGGTTGATGTCGAGTATTTCAAGGTGCTCTCTTTTTTGCCTTGCAGGTATCACCACGCTGATAGCTAACGGGGTTTATGATTCAGCATTCCCCCTGCACGATGTGAGCAGTTTTTTTTTCTAGATTCCTCTGTACTTTCTTTCTCCTTTCAGGTTGACTTGAAATGTGTTTTTGTATGATTACAGGGAGACTTTCACCCCACTGGACAAGCTGAGGGGAAGAACGACAGACAAGTATGCTGCTATTGTATTGCATTTTTTTTTAACACAGAAGAAAGAATATGGTCAAATACTGAATTTGTTTTTGTACCTGTTTCAGCTGTTACATGATGAATGGGCAAGATACGGTGCTTTTTACAAGTATCAGCCTGTTGATCTTATCAGGTAACTGTCAAATCACGTTGACGCATTACTTTAAATCAGAAACGCCCAAATCAGTGCCTGACATCACAACGGGAAAATAGGGAAAAAATTTGTTCTTCAAGCATATCTTCATTTCTAATTTACTAATTTGTAATTTACGTTTTTGGTCTTTTATTTTTCAATTTTTGCATTGAAATGTAGAGAGCACAAGTGAATTTGATTTAAAAAATACATTGAAAAATAATATAGTTGGATATAATGCAGCATTTACTTTTGGCACACAGCCCTTAATCAAGTGTGATTTTAAAACGTTTGGCACCTCTGCTTTTAGATGAATATTTCATTGATGCAACGCACACTCCCATGTTTTCTGTGTAACCTTTAGGAAGTACTTTGGGGAGAAGATAGGTCTCTATTTTGCCTGGCTTGGTGTCTATACTCAGCTTCTAATGCCTGCATCTGTGGTGGGCATCATCGTGTTCTTCTACGGCTGGGCCACTGTGGAAACAAACATACCTAGGTATGTGCCAGTAAAGCCCACCGAGAGCCGGGCACGGGTCCCTGTTGTGGGTGGGCACGGCACAGATGCCAGGTTGAGAGTAACTAACTGTGATTATTATATTCCACTGATATTAAACTGATAATTAGAATCAAGGAACATAGTTTTGGTGTTTATGCTGTTGCGTCTGATTTATGGGATTAATTTATGCTAGAATTGCAAGTGCTCTAAGAATGTGCTCAGCATGCATTTGTGACTGAAACATCTCAGGGGAGCACGGGGTATACTGTGATCCTTTTAAATGTCAGAACTTGTGTGAGTACACAGTGAACCAGACAACTTTATTTTTGAGACTACAGTGAACTTTTCTGCCCAGTGCAGCCACGTTTTCAGAGGTCACAAGGTAAAATAGTGTTGCATTTTTAATTGATACTTTAGACATTGGGCCACGCTGATGGATGAACATGCTGCACCATATCAGGGCCATAATTAATTTATTTAGTTGGACTGTTGCACGGCTGTGTCTAATTTTGTGTGTGTTTCTGCCAGCCAGGAGATGTGTGACGAGGATCAGAACTTCACTATGTGTCCCCTCTGCGATCGGGCATGTGACTACTGGCATCTGAGCACAGCGTGTGGCACAGCGCGTGCCAGCCATCTCTTTGACAACCCAGCCACCGTGTTCTTCGCCATCTTCATGTCCCTCTGGGGTACGACCTAAAATCCCTCTCGTTTTATTATCTTGTCATCTATTGTTTTATTCCAGACTCAATGAGTCTAATTCTTGAACGAGTACAATTCATACATCAGCATTTAGCGCAAGGGTGTCAACTGATTAAAAATGTGAAGATAATTATTGAAGATTATTGTGGCAGACAAAAGCATTAAAAAGCAAAAAGTGGCCTTAGAAATAAATATATTGTCAAAATATCTCAGGACCCAAACATTCAGTTCCCCTGCTTTGCTTTTTGAACACAAGAATGATGGTATTATCAGATATTAGCCACTTTTGTATATTATTTACTGCCTCAGATCTGTTATTCAGTCCTGTTGAATATGAGACCAGTTCAAACGGCTAGCATTAACATGCAGAAGTGCTGCAGTCTCCATAGTGATGGAGTTGAAGAGATGTTGAATGGCCAGAGAGTAGTGTTACCTCTTTCTGTCACTGCCTGCGTCCTCGGGCCTGGCTGATGGAGGCATTGTGAAACCGCTCAATTCCTGACACCGACCCGTCTTTGGCACCTGCGTGGGGTAGCAGAAGCTATACATTATTACTCATACAGAGACCCCCAGCAGCATGTAGAGAGACTGCATCTGTTTATGTAGGTACTGAGATGTATTAATTAGCCATCCAATGCCGTTTCAAAGCAAACACACACTGTCTAGGCCTTTGCTGTGAAGATTTAAAGGGATAGCTCCCCCCAAAAAAATTCTGTCATCATTTACTTACCCTCATGTTGTTCAAAACTCAAATGAATTTCTTTTGTCAAAAGGTGTATTTTTGAGGAATATCCTAGCTTTACTTACAAAGCTATAGGTTTTAAGATTCATCAAAGTGAATGAAGGAGAAACATACAGTGATCATTGACTGTGAAGAAGATTCTCAGCAAATAATAACTTAAATTTTGGTCGAACAGTTTCAGAAGACTTGCATTATATCGTGCACATGTCATATACTTTTATAGGATGGAAAAGAGCACATTCTGCTAAACATCTCTTTTTGTGTTTGACTAAAGAAAAATAATCATACATATTTGGAATGATATGAAAGTTGGTAAATAATGACAGAATTATTAATCATAAACAGTGGTTCCATATGATGGAAACATGTTATCTCTACTCAGACACTTTATATAGGATGAACTTAACCCAGGTTGTCAAAATAACATACTAGCAAACTAAATAAAACTTTACACATACAATTTTAGGTGTTGGCAGTCAGAAGATGGTACTGGTTACATCCACAGCACTTCCATAGTACTTGCTTTTGTTTTTTACTAATGCAACTTAAAATTGAATTCTTATTAGCAGGTTCTTGACTCAAGCCCATCTCAATACTTTACCACAATGGTAACCCTAAAAACCACCAACATTACAATACCCACATAATAGAGCATTAAACATGAAAAAGTCTCCCCATTCTTTCATCATGCTAAAAAATTTACACATGTAAAACATTTACTCTCTCTAGCCAGCCCAAATGCAAAGCATAATGGGAAGTGGAAATCGTGTTCCCAGTTTTATAATGCTACTTTAAATCATTCACAGAGTTTCAACACAAATGGATTAAAAAATGGTTGAACATGGATTAACTTGTTTTATTCAATCAAATTAAACAAACATTTTTAGTGTCCCTGTGGTTTTGCAGATGTGATTTATCTTACATTAGGAAATGGCACTTTGCCCCTTATAAATCATCATTTGCTTTATTTTTCCCATAAGTCTCATATTTGTCAGCACTCATTTACTGTATGCCTCATCCCTCTCTCTTTAGCTGCCATGTTTCTAGAGCACTGGAAGCGCAGACAGATCAGTTTGAACTATAGTTGGGATCTGACAGGCATGGAGGAGGAGGAGGTATGTTCACACACGTACACAGTCACATTACGTTACTCACTAGTGTTTGCGTGTCTGGATTACAGCGCAGTGACCAAGAGCTGATTTCAATGACAGTGGTTTTTTTTACACTGACCGACTGAAAATGACTAATGCTGACTGTTATATGATGCGACACAATGGTGGCGTCCATATCCGATAGTATTAAAGTTTGTCCCCTAACGCTGTGTGTAAATGTCCTCATGTGGTCTTGGCCAAAAATGGACTCACTAATATGTCAACTTGTTGTTTCTCTAAACGCAATCTTTCCCGCCAGGAAAAAGCGAAGGTTTGAGTTTTATGTTTAAAACTCTCTTCTTGCATACTGCTCTTTGAGATGTTGAGTCTGACTTTGCGTTGTGTCCTTGTGTTGCCCTGGATTTTTGACCTGTTTGAATGGTTTGAATCTCCTCTATCTGCAGCAGTCCACTGGGCCTCACAAGGAGTAGAAAGCAATTGCCTCTTTGTCCTCTTCTCTTTAGGAGCATCCCAGACCTAAATATGAAACAATACTCCTTCAGAAGAGGCAGAGGAAGAAGAAAAATAAGAACAAAAATGAGGTGGGCAGAATGTTTTTTTTACTTGCTTTATGCATAATGCATTTCATTAATGGCTGACTTAAAAAGATCTAAATATATTTCCTTTTGGCTTCTGGCTTAGGAGCAATATGCAAATGCTTTATTGAAAAGAGTCAAAAAGGGAACTGCCATGGTTGTAGGGGCAGAGGGGGTGCCAAATGCTGTGGGCCTTTTGCACAGCCTTCCCATCATGCACTGCGCCGGCCTGAAGCATTTGGCACCGGCGCTTTGGGGCTTGTAGGCTGCGCTTTGCGTTGGTTATGCCCAAGAAAAAAGGAAGATCTGGTCTGGTTTATGGAAAACCGAGATTTGTAGTGTTAGATAGAGTTTTGCCCTCTGTCGCCAGCGATTGTTGACGGTTAAGATCTGTGTGTTCCAGCCTGAGAGAGTTGTGGACGAGAGCGGGGAACTGGGGAAGGACAAATGGAGGCAGAGGTTACTGTCAGCCATGGCAGCTGGGAATCCGGTAAATTGTGCTCTCTCTTTCTCTCTATCTCTCTCTCTCTCTCTCTCTCATTCTCGCCTCAGTCTCTCCAGAGCCTTGTTGCCACCTGCTTGTGTTACAGTTTCTATATAATACTCCCTAGTTGTGAGGTTGGAAGGTTTTGAACTGTAATGCTGTGTGGCAGCATCCTGACCCAGCAATCCAGCGCTTCATTTTGAAAGTTTTTGCTCTGTCTTCAGCAAAAAAACATTGTTTTCTCTTGCACTAGTCAGTTTTGAGATTTTGAGCTATTTGGCTTTTCATAATGTGTTGTTTCAGACTAGTGGAAAGAAATCATCCAAAATACACTTTTAAATGTTTATTACACTATTTGCGCCTGTAGATTTCAATCACTTTACATATCTTTAAAGGCTGTTTTCTCAAAAAAATTATTTGTCCCTCATGCATCGAGCCAGAAACCTCCATTTACCAAACTTTTCATTTGTATTCCTAACTCTGTTGTGAAGATTTTTACAGGGGTGCTTGTTCTTTATATATCATTTGTGTGATTTATACAACAAGCCTGTTCTGTTTCTGTTCTGTAAATTGGTACATATTTAATTAGATAATTCCTAATTTGCATATTTATAGGCTACATAACAGAAAATGTGCAGAAATGTTTGACATTTTTCTAATCAATCAACTGGGGAAGTAATGTGGTACTGTATCTATAGCTGCTTTTCCACCGTTGGGTCAGACGGTTCTAAGAATGGTAAGAAGTGATTTTGGTTATATTTACACTTTTCTGTTGCCTAGTCTCGGACCATTGGCTGAACGTCTGATACGTCTGGCACACAAAATTGAAAACACTTCAGGAGTTTTGAAGTTGTCATTTGATGTGTCTGTCACGTTCTTAAATGGTCCACCTGGAAACAAAGATGCCGTGAAGCCAAATGCCCTTATGGAAGAAGCAAGCCGTCGCGTTTACAACTGTGACAATGAGCACTTAGGATCAACTAAACGCGGGATTTTCAAAAGTATGTAAAGTTGCTTTACATGTCAGTCAGACGGCCTCTGGACGGTCCTTAGCCAATGAAAGCTGCTATGGAGTCCAGACCTTCTGCCGTCAGTCTGTTGCCTGGCTACCAGTTTCTCTGTGGCTGGCTAATTTGAGAGACGTAAACACAAATTAATAATAAAATTAGACTAAATATCTGTTCATCCTCCACAACACGATCACTATTTGCATTTCGTATCGTCTGTAAACTCTTGTATTACCAAGGCAGTGACTGACGTATTTGTACTAGGCCTACATTCCAAAGAGCTCCGTTATCACCCCCACACTGGAAAATGATCCGTACTGGAATGGAAGCAAAGAAAATAGAACAGTTTGACCCGACGGTGGAAAAGCAGCTTAATAGTTAATTTTTTTACCCTATTCACCAGGGGTGTCTTGCCTCTCTTTCTGTCCTCTATTATATTACCATTTCCTGTCAATAACTTTAAAAGAATAACTCAAGGCCCATTCACACATGCACAGCACTTTCAGTGAGAGAATTTGAGCCCCGTTTAATTTGCAAATGGCCCGTATGTCTGTCAGAGGGGCTCAGCTGGGTGGGGTGGTCACAACAGGGTCGTTGGCACGAAAAATACGGCCGTCTCTCACTGCTGTAATCCTCTTGCTGTAGGACGTGCATGTCGGGCTAATTCAATTAGATCTTGTCAGTTCCCTCTTTCGGTTTCACGTAACCCAGCGTTAGTCACGTCGTAACAACATTTAAAGGTCAAGTGTGCTTGTGAGCTGTTCAGTAGTAAATACACTGCAGGTCACTACAAAAACATATGCTCAGTAAGTAAATATGTTGTTCAGGAAGGTCTCATTAATTCATACTGCTCACACATAAGGTGTGCACCTCAGAGATTTGGCCGTTTCTTTCGGAAAATGTAGGTTGTGATCATCAGTTTGACATCATTGCTTGGGGCATTTGTCATGCATGAAGTGTAATTTGGCAAATTAGCCCAATAAATTAAGATTTATTAGTTGGTACATGATGTGGCTTGTAAACAGGTACACCCGCATCCGTAGCCTTATTTCTCTGTGTGTGAGTGGTGTTACGAGTCCAACTGTGTTAGTAGTTCAAGCTTCTTAAGGTTTCTCAGGGCTTGTAGAACATTAATCCTGGTTTTAAATCAAGCCTGGGCTCACTGTGGGGTTTGTGGCCTTAACCCTTATGTTATGTTGGGGATGTTTTCGTCCACTCTGGGGTGCTGCTGAATCTTAATTTGGCCACAACTTTCTCTGTGTTTCAGCAAATGGAATGGTTTTTGGTGACAAATCTTATTTTGACACATATTTTGGGAAAATGCTTTGAAAAATAAAAAAAACCTCAACAATACACTGTGGGCAAATTCACTACCCTTTCGTTATGTTCGGGATGAAAACATCCACTAAATTAGACTGTTGTAAAAAATTATCAGATAAATATTTTTGCATACATTTATTAATCAACCTCAGTCCTGATCAAAACTACTAAATGTTATTTTTTTTTAAATCCAGGATTTTTACTCTTTAATTGCCAGTGATTTTCAAAAACTGATTCCACAATAATTTTTTATATTGAAAATAAGTCATTTTGTGTGTTTTTCTCCCCAAATCAGTGACATCATTTATGAACTTGGCAATTAATGAGTAAAAATCCTGTTTTTTTTTAAACATTTAGTAGTTTTGATCAGGACTGAGGTTGATTAACAGATTTATGCAAAAAAAAAAAATGGAAAAAAATATTTATATGATACATTTTTACAGCAGTTTAATTTAGTGGATGTTTTCATCCCAAACATAACGAAAGGGTAGTGAATTTGAACAATGCACAAGGGTTAAAGATTATTTTTTACAAATAACAATAATCATTTAAAAAAAAATCGAAATCAATCCGCTAGGAATGAAAGTGTTTACCAGGCTGCTACAATGAGGGCTTAAACAGAAGAAACAGTCACTGCATGGATTTGCTAAAGGTTCATGGCACCAAATCTTAGATAGTCAAAAGAAATAAGTTAAAGGCAGTCAATAGCAAGTAAACATACTATCCTTCAGCTCATCTGTATATTGTGGTTCTTATGTCTGATTTCAGATTTATCTGCCCATAAATGGCATGTAAAAAAATTAATATCCTTAAAAAAAGATAAATTAGGAAAAAAGTCTTGTTTTATCTTGAATTATTTATCCTTGTATCAAGTCTGTTGATATTATTTGTCCTATCTAATTATACTAAAAACTAAATAAAAACACAAGTAAATGGTGTATCTTGTTAAAAATATGTTTGGAAATTATTAGTGGAAAACAAAATATTTAGCTGATTTCTTTCATTATTATTATTATTAGAAAATCAGTTTGATTTGTATAAGAACAATAACTAAAGAGACATGTCTTGTTTGTCTTTGATCAGCAATAATGAAATAGGTTCAGCAATAATATTATTGCTCGTTCTGGTTTCATCGTGCTTCTATATTCCTTATTAAAACTTGTTCAGAACAGGAGGCATGATGTGGCATACTTTTGGACAGATCTGGTGACCTCTGACCTAATGTGTAGCCTATTTTTTTTTGTTTTGGGGGACTTTATGTCCAAGAGTCACAGATTTAACTTCGTCACTTATATTATGGCGCTTTTCCCTCATTCTTATGTTTAGCTACTCTGTCCCAGATATCATGGCCTACGGTCAGTCCTGACCTAGATGTTCTGCAGAACCTTAAATCAAGACCATACATGCTTATGACTTCATTCAAAACACCCTGGACTTAGATATGTGGCGTTTTTAAAATCACATCAGTGCTTTGGTCGGTCTGACGTTGTAAACAAGCAATTTTTACTTAATCTCTATGTGGGTGATAAACAAGCAGTAGTTCAGTATATTATCCAGCACACATTCACAGTAGAGCAAATAAGCAGCAGTCACCGGGGTCCAGTTTGATGCTCAACAGTTTCTGACCGCTTTCGGTAAGCGATGTTGTGGTGGATGTGGCTGGAAAATCCACGGCCCACAGGATTTCGCGACTGAGCGCTGATAGACCTTCCCGTGTTTCTCACAGCTCATTTGTATTGCCACAAGGCCCTAGAAAACCTTGGAATAAACCAATAAATACTGGAGAGGCAGTAAGTCTAGCGAAACCCCCCGATCACTCATTTAAGAGCGACACATGGTGGGTGTGAGGTTTGGGGTGACTGCGAAGAGAGCAGATGATGAAAGGTGTTTAGTTCAGGGGGTTATAAGAAGAATGTGTCTGCTTATTTTTCTTAACACACATGCTTGAGTATTTTTTATTAAATGTTAAAGATTGGAGTTTTCTATGAGACTTACTGTACAAGTTTAAGAGATGGGAATTAGATTCAAGGCACTTTGCTACACAGGCTGACCAGCAGAGAGCACTAGACTCTAGTGCGTTTGGGCATATATGCATGGACTGTAAGCGTCCTTCCATGCCGGGCTGAATGCCAAACCTCTGAATTAAGCAAAGTCCTCACATCTCCATGGAGACACGGGACACTCGAATCCCACTGCCTCGTACGCTCGGTTAGGTTTGCTCTTATCTACGGCTCTTTAAAAGCCTTTATCGCATAACTATGTCATCTTGGCAGCTATCTTTAGGACACATTAATGACGTTTGTTAATAAAATGCAGCACACCCTTTGCGTGGCTAATTTTAGAGCAAAATCTTTTCATTGCCTCCAGAAGTAAAGTAAGGGAACATTCCTCATTATCTTTCAGGAGGAGAGCTGCATTTGATTTTTAAAAGTGTGCATCTGGCTCGGGAGGACAAGATAAAATGATTGACCTCTAACTGAGTTGTTATTTGTGCTTTTTCCAATGCAGATGGAATTTTTTTTATAAATTCTGCCTTCAGTTCTTTTCACTCTGGATACAAAGGACTAAAACTCTCTTCAGCAAAATATTGAAAGATATTCAGAAGATATAGTATAAGATAGAAGCAAACATCTGTGTATTGGAGATTTAACTTGCCCAAAATGTCATGTAAAAACCTTTGTGCTGTTTGATAATATTTCGTTTAGAAGCAAAGCTAAGATAATAACCCTTGTTTTCAGAGAATATATAGTGAATTGATTGTTTTTGGTACGTAATTGGCAAATTATTTGTCTTTTAAGCATAAACCTCTTTAATAAAACAAAAAAAACTTAATATCTTATGCAATTGTTATGCAAGGAGTTTCATGTGTATGTGCATGTGTGCGATGAGGTTGATTTGATTTGGAAGATTTTTCTGATTATATTAGTGTCTGATCATGATGATATGAAAGTCTGAGCAGGAAGTCTGGGACAGTTAATACACAATGTTGCGTAATTAAACTGTGCTTTAAATGTAATTCGTCCTATACCTAATCTATGGCCCGGTGTGTTCCTGTACAAGCTGTTTATTAGAAAGATCACAAGTAGGTTTCTTTGCATATAATCCTGCTCTGGTGGTCTTCTCCGATCAGAGCACAGAGCTGGAAGGAGATGAGAGAGTATTTTAAAGGGATTTCAGATCTGTCAGATGGGGCTCACATCAGATTATTCCCTTCAGTACCCGACGCCCAAAAGACAATCTTCAGTCAAGCCGCTCTTAATGGGCCTTCCCCTCTTTTATTGCTCATGAAGACCATAGAAGCTATTTCCGTCAGTCCACCAGTCACTGGTAGGCTGTGCGTGTGTATTTCTAACACAAATACAATCCTTTCTGTAATGTTTCTGTATTGTGTAAAGCTGTGTGTGTGGTGGCTTACATGTTCTTGGTTGTTAGCGTGGGCGCTGGCGTGGTTCCGGTTCTTGTTCTCTCTCGTCTCTGGCTTACAGTATTGCTTGGAGGGAGGGGGTTGAGAGAACGGGGCGTACAGTGACGTCAATGTGAATGCAGCATCTCTGCAGAGCGACATATGGCCGTGGAGGAAATCCCCACACTGGTGATCCTGTCACTAATTTCCCAAAGGGCTTAGTTGTGTGTCGTCCGAGTGAGTATGCGTGTGTGTTTGTGAGAGAGCATTTGGTGACTACGCACTAACAAAACCTGAGCCCATTGACATTTTCATGTCTGCTTGGCAGATCAATGTGGGTGATGTCAGGTTGACATGAAGTCATGAAGACATGAAGTCAATCATCAATGAAGAGATCATCCCATTACAAAAGGCCACAAGTCGGAAAGGTTGCCATAGAAGAACCATTTGGGTTCCGCAAAGAATCTTTCAGTGAACAGTTCTTAAAAGAACCACTTTTATTATTTGATGTGAAGAACATTTTAACAATCTAAACAATCAAAATTTTGTGCAATGGAAAGGTTCTATTGATGTTAAAGGTTATCCTAGATGCCAATAAATAACCGTTACTGAATGTTACGATGAGTTTGATTGATCAAAATCAGGTCTTTGAGAAAGTTTTTTGAGAGTTTACATTTGTTTTATGTAAATGGTAGCTGTAGATGTCTCACAACTTCTATGCAAAGATGAGTTTACCCTTCTTTATCTTGTAGTCTTTTGAGTTACATTTCTGCATAACCCTCTAGACAGCTAAAATAAAAGGCAAAGAAAGTTGCGCAGCAAGCTTAAGGAAGCGACATTCTGCATCCGACAGCTGTTGTACACAGGAGTAGCGCCCAACCCGCTCCACGGTCACCGAGCTGTTGAATTAATCCAGTGATCTATATCCAATATATAACAGACAGACAAGGGCTGTTGTCCTGCGACCACTGTCACGCAAGAACATAATCACACGTGAACCATCCTTCACACTTTTTTTTTTTTCTATCAACCTCCTTTAAGTCACAATGCCTTTGAGTTTCTTTCACAGGAACAATGACACTGACTCTCTTCTTTGGTTGCAGTTTTTGGTTGCTGTTTATTCATATTTTATATGAAACCAATTAAATAAATCTCCTGAGTTTCTTACTTTCATCCGTCAATTTCAAAGGCTAAAACAACATTTAATAAAATTAATTGTGGAAACATTTTTTACATTTACATTTTATGCATTTGGAACATGCTTTTATCCAAAGTGTATATTGTATATGCATTATAAACTTATGCATATATTTTTACATACTGTAGTTTGACTGTGCCAAATAGCTTAATTGAGAATTTTTGGTATCCATTGTTTCACTTAAAAGGATATTTCACCCAAAAATGAAAATTGTGTCATCATTTACTCACTCTCAAATTGTTTCAAACCTGTATGAATTTCTTTCTTCTGTTGAACACAAAAGAAGATATTTTGAAAAATGTCGGTAACCAAACAGTTGATGGCCCCTATTGACTTCCATAGTATATGGAAAAAATATTGGTTACCCATATTCTTTAAAATGTATTCAGCAGAAGAAAGAAATTCATACAGGTTTGGAACAACTTGAGGGTGAATAAATGATGACAGAATTTTCCATTTTCCCTTTAAGTATAATTTCTCAGTACTTTTCTCACACATCAAATCTGTATTTTAACATTAAAAGGTGTTAATTATTTAAAAACCATGCCACCTGTCTTTTTCCTTCTTTCTTGTTCTTTTTGTTTTTACAGTTTTTATGATGTGGCTGATTACATAAATGATTAATGCCATTCCTCTGCATTCTTTTGTCAGGCATCGTTTGTTATTGTTATTTATTGCTAAGCTTGCACGCAATCTGCGCCTGCGGAAATCCACAGAAAGATCCACAGATTTCTGCGGAATTTAAATGGCCCACAGTTATACATTTTTAATGTATATACATCAATTTTCATCCATTACATTTACATCCATTTGTGATTTCCCTTCACAAATCAGCATAGAAAATGAAAACAAATGTGTAGATCTCATGTGGCCCTACACTGTAAATAAAACAAAGATTATTGGAGTATGTTTTAAATCCTACACCATTTTTTTCAAAGTACTTACATACTTGCGGCACCTCACAGCATATTTGTGGTATTAGCTTGGACAGTCATCTCTGCTTGTCCTTGTGCCAAATACAGTGATACTTCCCATGGACTTCACATAAAGTCCTGTAGTGTGACCATACTCAGTTTCGCATTTTAAGAGGGCATCGCAGCCTGTCACCAAATAGCATCATGCATCTTAATGACGAGTAAGCAACCGGTGAGACCGCAGGCCTGCAGTAATTCCTTTCATTACAGGATGAGGGTTTGTGAGCCGAGCCTGTGGATCACAATTGCGTGACCCACATTCATTATTCTGGAAACCCTAAAGCTGTGGCATCTCGAAGGCTGTGCCTACTTACACTTTCCAAGTTCCTGGGTGCCAGGGTTTAGTCATGCACTGTGCTAGGTGGTGCTGTTTGCCTCATAATGAGTCTAATTGCAGAAGGTGGATATCTGTTGTGTCAACACACTGACAGCATTTGCCACCGGTGCCTTTCAAAACCCTATAAATCTTCATTCAGCAACATAGGCACACTCCCAGTGCAAAGGCTGTTCATAATAGACAGCAAAATTGCATTTTGGCCAAACTGTAATCCTGCTGCATTGAATATATCATGCACAGATACAGCAATCCCAGAATGCATGCAACGAAGTTAAGGAAATGTTGAGGAAAATGTTTTATTCATTATTGAATAGTTTCAAAAATAGTTCCATCTAATTAAAAATGAACTATCCCTACCAGTGACCGTGATTTTGCCAAGTAAGACATGTTCCTGGATCAACATATTTTGTCTGAAATGTCTGAAAATGTATTCCTACCCATAAACCTAGCCCTACCCATAACTTATCCCTAAAATCAGAGGGAAATGATAGGTGAATACCCGGCTAGAAATGTTACGTTCCCAGAACGTTCTCAGAACGACCCCGCTGGTGTCAAGGACGTCACCTAGTAACGTTCCCAGAACATTCCGAGACAGTCATGATGTGGAGTTCTTTAAAGGGTTCAGGGACGTTATTTGGCAGACCTTCATGGAACATTAAGGACATTCTCTGAACATTTAGGAGACCATATTTTATTTGGAAATTTGATGTTCCCAGAACATTCTCAGAATGTCCCCGCTAGTGTCATGGGTGTCGCCTGGTAACGCTCCCAGAACGTTCTGAGATGGTCACAATGTGGAGTTCTTTTAAGGGTTGGGGGACGTTATTTGGCGGACCTCCAGAGAACATTCAGGACATTCTAGGAATGTTTAGGGGACCATTACTATAGGACGTTCCCTCTAGGTCTCTACACTACATTCCGTTTACATTACATTCACATACGTAACATTTGCAGGACCTTTAGGGGACCAACCTAGAATGTTATTTTTTGGTCCTATTTAGGTCCTTCCATCATGTTTACTGAATGTTTTCAGAACGTGTTTGTGTGAATCAATGTACACTGGGCTGCTTTGCAAATGAAGGTCAGTAAAATGCAGGATTTGCACAAAAGTTGCTTCTCAAAGATGGGAATGTAGTATAGAGACCACTGCACTGAACAAGATATGTTGCAGCGCAGTCCCGAATGAAACGTCCCCATCTGACTAACAGGGAACTGTATGGGAACGTTCTGTTAATGTCCCAAATGTCCTCTTTGTAACGTTGCTATGTGACCATAGAATAACCAATATGGAATGCCCCCATAAAGTCATATCGGGAACGTTATTATATGACCAACAGAGGACCATATGGGAACGTTCTGTTAGTGTCCCAAATGTCCTCTTTGTAATGTTGCTATGTAACCATAGAATAACCAATATGGAATGCCCCCATAAAGTCATATCGGGAACGTTATTATATGACCAACAGAGGACCATATGGGAACATTCTGTTAGTGTCCCAAATGTCCTCTTTGTAATGTAGCTATGTGACCATAAAATAATCAAAATGGAACGTCCCCCTAAAGTCATATAAGGAACCTTGAACTGCAGCACTTTCATAACCAAAATAGGATGTTTTAGGAATGTCCCTAATGTTCTATAAAGGTTCAGGATTTTCATCACCTTTAGAGAACTTTTAGGGAACGTTGTGCAAGATCACAAGAACGTCTCCTCCTACGTGGGTAGCACTTATAGGAGCCCCTAACCCTGGTTGTAAGCCTAAACTTGACTGTGAACTGTGAACTTGTCACGCAAATATGATTGGTTGATTGGAATGTTGTTCCAGTATCAACAAAGATGATGCACCATCTCTACCAGTGTTTATGTGTGGTTTGTGAGAATAAAACTTAAGCAGTATTATAACCTCAGATTGCTTTAGAATCAACAGAGAGCAAATGAACGTTAAACATTAAATCAATCAATCAGTTTTGAGGTTAGACAATAGCTACAGGTGGTAAACAGTGAGAACTATTTGTGCACTTGCTTCATAGAAAAATGTTCTCAGATGGCTTGTCAAACATTCTTTCGATTGTAATGGCATTTTTGTAATGACTTAAAAGTGGAACATATGCGTTGACTACTGTTGAAATATTTGAAAATGAATGAAGACTAACCCCAGTGGGAACAGACCACCCTCACACCACTGCTGCCTGTTGTTTTTGGCTTGATGAGGTTTGATCTAAATACAAAGCAGGCATATTCAAGTTGTTTTGGTCATTGAAATAGGTACTCCGTGTTGGCCGGATGTTTTGGAGATATGATCTATCACTTGAATGTACGGAATGTGCAGTACTCATTCTAGAGGATGGCCAGGTGTTAATGGCCTTAACATTGTCATGTTTTTACAAGTGGACAGCTGAATTATTCCCCCTAATAGGCTAGTTCTGAGTCACTCTAAAAGCAACTCAAAATTAAAGAGGCAAAGCTAAAAACAGAAACGCACGCATGAAAACAGTGAACAGCATGCATGCTTCCATTAGTCATCTTAAATGTCTCTCTCTCTTCACAGACTGGACACGAGAAGCTAACATGGAGGGACAGACTGCCTGGATATTTCATCAACATTTCCTCCATTCTGTTCATGGTAAAAATAACAATTTAATATCATTTCCATTAAAGCTTGTATGTCAAATATATTTGCACTTCAGTACATTTTAATATATATTAAAATTAATTGTAATATTGAATAACACACAACAATTAAAATTATAATCATATACTTTACATGTGCTTTAATATGTTGTGACATCAAAATAAGTTTACTTCTTTAATGCATGATAAGGATTTCCCATCATTCCCGTGTTACCCTCGATTTCCAGTTTTATTTTGTAGAAACCATGGAAACACCAAAGACTCTTTAATATATTATATGTTTTATTAGACAGTTGAGCAACTGTTTGGAGACATTCATCGACAGAAAACGAATTCTAAATCTATATAGAAATATATAGCTCAACACAGTTAGTCTTATTGTTTAAATCTAATTTTCTTGATTTACCACGAGAACCATGTTTTACCATGCCTAATATCGATCTCTTATCGATGTCTTATCGTGTCTCATAGTAGCCGCCGAGCAAACACACAGAGTAGCATTATAACATAACTTTCAACACACTCAAATGTATGTAATATGGTAAAACAGCGCTGCATTACCACACATACGTGGAAGAAGCGGAAGAGCTCATCTGCCGCAGAATAAAAGCTCAAATCAAGGCGTCATCAAGTTACGCCTGTTTTGTTTAAGCGACCTCTAGCAGCGAAAAATTACATATTGTGGCTTTAAGTGGACTTTTATTTAATTAATAATATTTTATCTGCAGGTAGTTTTTACTTTTAAAATTTGAAGTGCACTACAAATGTACATTCAGTACAATTAAGCACATTTCTTAGCCGTCTGGTGCAATGGTTTCTTACTTGCACAAATTTCATTTCTTGTTCCTCTCTGCCTGTAGTTTGGAGTAACGTGCTCTGCCGTGTTCAGTGTCATCATTTACCGCATCACCATCTCCGCCCTCATGGCAATGAGCCCAGACCCAGAGGTGAAGTCCAACGTCCGAGTGACCGTCACAGCCACCGCCGTCATCATCAACCTGGTGGTCATCCTCATTCTAGATGAGATCTACGGCATGGTGGCTGCCTGGCTCACAGAACTGGGTGAGATTTGACCACCACCAACCATATTACTTTTGGTCAACTTATCTCTTTTTTTGGATGTCCTTCTTACCCTCTTTGCTCACCCGCACGGCATGAATCTTTGATTTGAGCCACTCCAGGAACACTGGAGAAACTTTGCTTGTCAGTTAGCCATCACAGAGATTTCCTTAAGAGACGTTTTAATAAATGAGAGTCTCTAGGGATATGTACGGGAGGAAGGAAAAAGGGGAAAGCATGTGTTATCGTCTCATGAATAAGACATAGATTTTCCCGTACTTCTTTGATTTTCACTCTTAAAGTCTGACCACATACAGTCTGTCTCACCCTCATGCTTTAACCTACTTTCAAACCCATTAATTCACGCTTGAATATGTTTTACCAGACTTACCGGAATTTGGGCTCTTTCTCAAGCATGCCCTATTAATGAAATATGGTGAATTTATGGCCAAAACCACTGTGACACTGCCTGTAATCTGTTGAGGCAGATGAAGTTTTAGGGAATGCCAGAAAACATGTAATCCTGGCCCAAATGCAACCATATGGTCTTCTGAAGAGCTCCATATCTCAACCTTCAACCTACTAAACAGAAAATGCTAAAGAGAAACATGTTGGGAGAAATTTCCAAGCCACCCCTTTTATTATGCTTGTCAGAATACGAGCTTTTGAAATTGTCTGCAGTTTATCCAGAACATATCTGTCTAAATTCCAAAATAATTTAATGTGTCTGCAGAGATCCCTAAAACAGAGACCAACTTTGAGGAGCGTCTGATTCTGAAGGCTTTCCTTCTGAAGTTCATGAATGCCTATGCACCCATCTTCTACGTGGCCTTCTTCAAAGGGAGGTAGGTGGACAAGCTCAATGGTAAAAAAACACAAAACATGCACATATTCAGCCTCTGGTAAATGTAAAGTCTGACTGCAGCACAAACATCTGGCTTCAAATAAGACAGGCATGTGACCCTTGGCACTTCCTTTCTTGGGGTGAGATATATCCCGTGAACCTTATTCATGGGTTTTTCACAGGTTTGCAGGCCGCCCCGGTGACTACGTTTATGTCTTCAATGACTACCGCATGGAAGAGGTGAGTACGCTTTTGCTTTTGTTGCATCCTTAATGACTGTAAGCGCTACAATACCATGTACAACATTAGGGCTGCACAATTAATTGAAATAGAACAAATAATGAAACGGCAATTTAATTAAATATATGCATAGTGAAGCGCAGCACTGTGTTCTTTTACAAGCAAGCGGCTCATGATCCTGTGTTTTCAGTAGCTCAATTCACAGTAAATGCTGCTTCACACAAACTCATTTCTGCAGCTGTTTTGAGTTTGGGTCGCTTATAATGTGCATTTGGAAATGCAACATGCTCCAAACATCTTCCCTTGTAATGAGAAGCACTTATAGTTGCAAGAAAAAGTATGTGAACCGCTTGCAGAAAATGTGAATAATTTTAACAAAATAAAAAAGATCATACAAAATGCATTCAACTCCATTCGACATCGTGACACTATCATAGCATCTTTTACTTTTTCTTCCCAGTGTGCTCCTGGTGGCTGTCTAATTGAACTCTGCATCCAGCTCAGTATCATCATGCTGGGAAAGCAGCTTATTCAGAATAACATCTTTGAGATCGGCATTCCGTAAGTTCTCATAAAACATGCTCTACCACTAAACAAAATAGATTTTCTATCTGGAAACTTTAGAAAGATCATTCCTTCAGATAAACAGCAAATTCTGCTCCTTCCGAAGTTGGTTTATAGCTACAGGAAATTCAGAGATTTTAAAGTGGGCTTCTCTTAAACCATCTACTCCAATTCCTGCATGACTTTCTTGCTTTCTTCAATTCCCTTTGCTCCCTTTTCTAGCATGCCTGTCCTTGCACTTTAATAGGCTGGATTCCTGTCTAATTTTACATGTTTGCACAAGTGCCACATCACGTCATTAATAAACCTGATAAGATGCAAATCAGCATGAGTGA
This sequence comes from Rhinogobio ventralis, assembly GCA_039654625.1. NCBI lineage: Eukaryota > Metazoa > Chordata > Actinopteri > Cypriniformes > Gobionidae > Rhinogobio > Rhinogobio ventralis. The sequence continues at coordinate 5,167,238 of CM077207.1, forward strand.
TGTTTGTGTCTTATATGGAGTAATGTCTGTACTTGTAGAGAATGTAAACACAGAGAGATATATAATCACAGGTGCCTTGTGTGTGTGTGGTATGCATTAATACTTGTGTATATGGAACAATTGCAAAAATCTGGGACGAGATTTTCCCTAGGTGGTGGAAAGGACCTCTGGGTCGTGGACTTTGCGTTCTGTGGAAATCCCTTTTTAACCTATTTCTCCTCGTCCTTCACAAGTACACCAGCTACAACCCATTCTCTATGTTTCTCTATATCCATTTGATTTCCACACAGATCTCTTTGATGTGTGCAATTCAGATTGACACATCCAGTTGGTTGCAAGTTATCTGATGAACATGAGCACTTTTATTTATGACTCTTCATATGACTCAGATTGCTTTATCTCTACATCTTTGCGGTGCATTTTGGTTAAATGAACTCACACAACTCACTCACTCCCATGGTTGAGGTGGCTAGAAACACTCAAGTCTTTTTACAAACTACAACAGCAACTCAACGTGAGTTAGGTGACAGCTACTAGTCATCCTTCACGGCAGCTCTTTCTCTTTCTTGTCTTGTTTGCTCTTACTCTAGTTGTAAACCATGTGTGAACATGTATAAAGTCTGTGCCAAAAAGTCTTTGGCATATTCCATAAATTTGTCATTGCAATTGACCTTTCTATCTCCCTCTGAGTGCAAAAGTAGTTAATTTAAGAATACAAATCAAAAAAGCAATATGGCCCATGAGGGGAGAACAAAGTCAAACCCATTCTCCCGTTCAGTTCTATAAATACTCGCCTTGAATAAATTTTTTCGGGGGGAACGCACAGAAGCGGACTTTGGTGGAAACATACCGTAATTGTGGCCAGGACGACTCAAGATCCCTGACCTACTTAACAGATCTAATCTCCCCACAGACCAATGACATCCCACAATATTACATGCTAAAAACAGACCCTTATGTTTAAAAGGGTGCACATCTTTTTAAAGTCTGTTTTAGTTGACCAGTCACCAGTAGGGGTTTGCGTGTGACTTGATGCACATACACCAAATGCAAATTCATTCCAACAGCTGGTAAACGAGAGCTTTATCACGGATGGAGGAAAGCACTTATGATACAAAGGCGTGCATTAAAAAGTAATGTGCTGGAAAAGGCTGTAGTTTTGGAGACTAAATAATGCAGCAGAAGCATTTGGAGGGTTTTATTGGGAGCGTTAATAAGCTATAGACGGATGGACCACACGGACCATTTCGTCCACTATATTTGGCCAGTCCAATGTGAGCTGTCATGCTCTCCTGATGAGGCCTCTCCAAACACCAAGGCTTGAACACAGAGCAGTTCCTGTGTACGTTCCAACTGTTTTAAATGAGTTTTTTTAAATGACTGTTTTAATTGCTTTAATGAGGTCAAAAGTATGTTGTGGTTGTGATTGCATGGCATGTTTGCTGGCGTGCTTTTATGGTGAAATATATCCTGTTACATTGAGCTTTTGAACCCAACCTTTTCTTTGTGGCTTTGAAATTCCAGACTGTTTAATGAGAAGTTTATGTGAGGTTTGTCTCTAAATGTGGAATAGTTCCAAAAACTTTGGGAGTTATTTAGGGTAATCGCCAAATGATGAAGGTCCTGTGGTCTCCACTGGCTCTTTTAGGCGTTGTCAGGTGTTCTGGAGCTCCGACACATCTAGGACCTCTAGTCATGCTGTTTGTGTTCTTAGTTTTTAGCATTGAATTTAATAGGCTAGAACGATCTGTATGGCTTGACTCATTGACAGATTTGCTGTAGAGATTTGCATCCTTTTTCTTTTATTCTTCTCCATGTAACAATTTTGGAACAGACAGCCTTGTGTCTGTGTGGTTTGTCTGCATTGTATGAAACAAGTGAACATGTGTACAATAATGAGATTTCCAGAGAGTTCTTCCGAGTCTTCTGTGTATGTGTGTATCAGATGTACCGGTCTGTCTCCTGTATGCCCCTGGTTTCATGATTAATTGGTTTATTAACCAATTAATCATGAAACGTCTGGCCAAGTTCATTCTCATGTCAGATCACTGTACTGATTCACTCAAAGGAATAGAGTGCAACAGTCATGTTCCTAAAGTAAAAACTTCATTAATTTTCTCCATAGGGAAATTGATTTTTAACTTTTGATTTTAACTCTCAAAATGCTTAAATATTTGTATGTGCATTTATTTTGCAATAAACTCAAAATGTGTTGTTTTTATACATACAATCTCCTTCGTTTTTAATTTGATTATGCTGTTTGCAATGCATCATGGGATTGTAGTTCTTTTTATCACTAAAGCCATTAAGTACACAGTCTTTGTATTTTTGTCTGATTTTTAAATACTTTTTTTTGCTTAAAATCAAAGTTTGTAACGTTATGATTCACCTTGTAGTTGGTTGGTTAATTCCATACCTTATAACGCTTTAACTTTAGACATTTTAAACATCCCTATCCCAATGCTGCTGAAAAAGTGGGCGCTGTTGCACAAATTTTCTGAACAAATGATTGATATATACACAGCTCTGGAAAAAATTAAGAGACAACTTAACATTAATTTCTCAATGTTAAGTGGTCTTTTAATTTTTTCCAGAGCTGTATATAGTATAATATATGTGCCAAAATAATACCTCCTCGAATTAGTTTGTAGCACAAGAAAAGTGCAAGAACAAGAAAAATCAGCCAACTCTATTTATGAGCAATAATAGTAGTTCTGTAAAAATAAACTAAGCAAACATCATGTTGATGAGCCATGTGTTTGCATAAAATTCATATTCAGTTCTCAGAAACAAACCTGACACTTGACTCAAATCTGGGTCATGTTGGCTTCAAGGTCAAGTTTATAGCAACGGTTTGTGTGTTTACATTCTGTCTCTCTCTCTCTGTCTCTCTCTCTTTCTTTCTCCCTCTCATATCTCACTTTAGAAAGCTAAAGAAGCTGTGCCGCACGCTCAAGGATAAGGCCCCCAAGGAGATTGTGGAGCAGCCGGGTCGCCGCCAACAGTGGCACCTGGACTATGACCTGGAGCCTTTTGATGGACTCACACCTGAATACATGGAGATGAGTGAGTGACACTCCACTGTGTAAAAGCGAAAGTAGAGTGTCCTCAGGGTGAAGTGCTCTGAGAAAACATCTGGTTACTTCCCCCCTTCGGCAGGAACAGCAGGATTTGTTGTTGGAGGAATGCTTTGGTCTCTGGAACGCCCCAGAGTTTCACGAAATATGCTAAAACTCTTTTATTACAGTTTGTAATGGTTAAAAATTATGAATGACTTGTGAATTAGACCAATAGCCCCTTCATTTGTTTTACATCTGTGTTTACAAGCGGGAAAGGGCCTACATTTGCTAGCATGTGGCTTGCAGTGATACACAACTGACTGAGTGTTTATGCAAGTACACGTGACAGTGAGTAAACAGCAAAGTTAAACATAAAAACCAATCCAAACCTGAATTGCTATTATTCATTCTGCATTTATACAACCCAGTTATGCTGAGAATGCAAGGCGGCGATGGATGTTTCCTGACAAAAAAAAATTCTGACTTGAAACAGCTGTTTTTTTTTCTTTTATGTATTTTGCTATATACATTTAATGCAGGTACACAACACTGTCTACAGTGATAATCTGTCCAGTTTATTTTGGTTCCCTATCATGATTGTTGATTGAGTGGTTTGATGAAGGATGGTTAGTCCCTGGAGTTCTTGCGAGTTGCATAACTGTCTTTCAGAGACTTGTGCGTGAGAAAACCTGCGCCTTAGTCTTTTCACAAAAATGCATGGATGCTTTAATCCACTGCCAAGTAAAACAGATTTTCTATTTTGTGTTCATACAAGTAGACTCATTAAATCAAAGAAACGATTTGGGAGAAATTGAAGATGTACTTAGGACCCTCAGTAATAACAATGGTGGGAGACCAACACCTACATACTGTGAAAGATATTCTCAGTGAGAGCGGGAGAATGAGAGCCAGTCATATAGATGTTTATGTAGGATACCCTCCAGCCTGATCTCTCTCGAAGCCATTGTTTGGTTGCTGCACAGAAAAAAAAGCCATGTGTCAATCAAGCCAAAGAAGGAAATGCAGTTTCCCACAAGGCTTATGTTCCATGCGTTGTTGTTGATTGACAAATAATCAGCTTTGTGCTTGACACCCGTGCTGGTAATGGTAGAAGTCAGAAAGTCTGTTTCCAGAACAATCTTCACATCAAATTAGTAGTGGTTTTTCCCATTGTCAGTGATTTGTGTAACTTTCTTGAGAAGTTATTTGATCTATATGTGAACATATATTGTATAAGGCCATTTTAATTTGTTTCCTTTTTCAACATTTCAAAAGTTTGGGGTCAGTTTTGTTGTTGCTTTTATTTAGGAAGAGTACATTCAATTGATCAAATGTGACCGTAAAGACAAAAATGTCTATTTCAAATAAATGCTGTTCATTTGGACTTTCAATTCATCAATAAATCCTAAAAAAAAATTAATTAAAAAAAAAGTATGGTTTCCTCAAAAATATTAAGCAGCACAACTTTTTTTAAACATTGATAATAATAAGAAATTTTCTTAAGCATACAGCAAATCAGCATATGTGACCCTGGACCACAAGACCAGTCATAAATCGCACAGGTATATTTGTGGCAATAGCCAACAATACATTGTATGGGTCACTTTTCTTTTATGCCAAAAATCATTAGGATATTAAGTAAAGATCATGTTCCATGAAGATATTTTTAATTTCCTACTGTAAGTATATTAGTAGTAATATGCATTGCTAAGGACTTTATTTGGAGATTTTCTCAGTATTTAGATTTTTTTTTGCACCCTCAGATTCCAGATTTTCAAATAGTTGTATCTTGGCCAAATATTGTCCTATCCTAACAAACCACACACCAATGGAAATCATATTTATTCAGCTTTCAGATTATGTATAAATCTCAACTGAATTTGAGTTTGAGAGTTTGAGAATTTTTTTTTTACCCGTATGGTTTTGTGGTCTAAGGTCACATATTTGATTTCTGAATGTGTGATTTCTGAAGGATCATGTGACACTGAAGATTGGAGTAATTATCAGGAATACAGCTATTTTAAATTGTAATAATATTTTACAATTTTACACTTTTTACTGTATTTTTGATAATGATTTGAATCAGTACAGCCTCGGTGAGCATAAGAGACTTCTTTCAAAAACATTAAGAAATCTTACCAACCCCAAACCTTTGAACAGTTGCATAAATTCAATATTTAAATCTTAATGCATGGTAACTGAGAGCAGTCATGAGAATTGCTAATGCAGATCAATCAAACTCTGGTTTGTAATCCAAACGTCTCCTCATGTAATCTCCATGTTTGTTTGTTTTTCATTCTGCAGTCATTCAGTTTGGTTTTGTGTCGCTCTTTGTGGCCTCATTCCCGCTGGCTCCACTTTTCGCCCTCTTAAACAATGTCATCGAGATCCGCCTTGACGCCAAGAAGTTCGTCACGGAGCTTCGCAGGCCAGATGCCGTGAGGGCCAAAGATATTGGTGAAAATTTTATATCAATATTTACACCACAACAATTCCCTGGCATTGTTCCTGGATCTACTATTTAACCTCTGAATTGAAATGTTTTCTCACACAGGTATCTGGTACAACATCTTGAGTGGTTTGGGAAAGTTCTCAGTCATCATCAATGTGAGTTTCTTCTATATAACTCTGCTGCTTACCATATGCTAGTCATATAAGTCATTTTTATGGAACGTTTATTATGTAGAGGGATTCATAAGATGCATCCCTGTTAAAGAGATCCTCTTATTGTTTTCATAAGACTTAGATGACCAAGATTCTTCAGACTTATATGCCTGGGTTCACATTATTCATGGAAGAAATCAATTCATGTCACAATTTATGTTCTAGCATTGCAGGGATGTTCTTTCACCCCTACGGTTTGCTTCATGCATGTCTCTCCAACTTAAAATTGAATGATAAAGCCCAAGCTGATTTGTTTTAATAGATGTGAGGATCCCAATATGAGAAGTAAGCCTCATGGCAAACCTGGTAAAGATCTTTCAGCGTCTCTTTGACTTTTCATTAAGGAAGCCATATTTACTGAGCAGCCCAACATCTGATTCAATCCAGCTGTGCTGTTCTGTTAGAAATCAAGTATTCGTTTACTGTTACAGCTTTAAATTGCCTCTTTAATCCAATTAAATGCCACCTATTAGCAATGGTACCGCTCTGCATGTGTTCCACAGTGGTCTGAACTTTGTTACAGTTAAAGTGTAAGTTTGCTGATTTTCAACCCAATTTGCATTGTTATAATGTAAATGAACAATGTTTACTCTTTCTCCTTACCAAGAACTTGGTTACTCGGAACAAGAAATTCCTGTAATTTTGTTAGCAAAAGTCTGCCGGATGAAAACATGTTATTTGGTGGACTTTTGACAGCTTCAGGGCTTTTGTGAAAACTATAGATTGTACTTCCGCATTTTTGTATGTAACAGAAGGTTAACAAAACTGTTATCACTGAAAATGATTGTACTTTGTCTACTCTTTAAAATAGTATCTAAAAAGTTTACTTAAAATAGTAAACTTCCCAATTAACTGACAGAATGGCAGATTCTTTTAGTTTTTGCTTCTCAGTTTGGCCTGTTCATTGTCATCCAGTTTGAAATCGAGTCTACAAACGCGGAGTTTTGTCAGCTTTTCCGTCGCGGTGTTCCTTCACAGGAAACCCAAAAATAACTCACTTCCACAAAATGTTTGAATTCTTGCACCTGGGAGCAATAAAAGTCAACACCATTGTGGCTAAAAGTTTGCTAAGAAGTATTTTCTACTCAAGCAAGGACTCTCGTCAAGCCTATTCAATAGGAGACTGGAAGTGGCCTTGAACCAGTGCATTATGGGTGTTGGAGTTTTCCTACCTATTTGGCAAAAGGGAAGACTTTTCTCTGTTTTCTTCTCTCTGGTAGCACTGATTTAAAAAAAATTCGCCTTTCTGCCTCAAAGCTAATTTTGTCAGCAGTGACTTATGCCTTTAATGATAGTCCTAGCAAAAGTTCTAGGTCTTGCTTATTCACATTTTAATTACATTTTTGTATCATTTCAGGCCTTTGTCATCTCCTTCACATCAGATTTCATCCCTCGCCTGGTCTACCAGTACATGTACAGCGAGACGGGAACCATGCACGGCTTCATCAACCACACCCTCTCTTACTTTAATGTCAGCAACTTTAAACCTGGAACTGTGCCTTCCATCTCCAGTCTCGGCAAAGATATTACAGTCTGCAGGTCGGAAAAATTAACTATATTACTATGAATTATTGCTAAAAAAAAACGAACAATTTATTGAACATCCACTGCCAAACACAAAACCATGAACATTATCATCAGTGATTGGTTGAAAACGAAATAGTAGTTGTAAGCAAACTAAACAAGCGCCGATTGTTCACATCAAAGTGGTTCTTCATAGGACAGCACACAGGCCATAAAGAGCCGTTGGACCCCTTATTTGCACCTCTTAAATCGTATCTGAAGTAAACATGTGTCAAAGCTATCATTTTCTGAACATACTAATCTTCTTGGATGCCGCCTGGGGAAATTCTTCATCCAATTTTTCCACACCTACATGTGGAAAAATTAGATAGTAGGGTAACGCAAATGGCTCTTTTACAGACCAGGGTAGTTCAGTGGTAAATTATGAAGAACTGGATCAATCGACTTAATGAGAATACGAGGGGTAGCTTGTCAGTTCTTTGGTTGAAAAGCACAAATTAGCCAAAATATTGAACAAACAGACACGCACATCTGATTCTTTGGAAATATAGTGCACTCTTACAGGTTCCTTATGGGCCTGGTAATGAATAGACATCTGCAGAATTCGTCTGTCATTCACAAAAACGTATGGCTTTTGCACAATTTTTTTTCTTTTCTTTTCTTTTTAGATATTTTGTTACACTTTACAATAAGGACTCATTTGTTAACATTAGTTAATGTATGAACAGTGAGCAATATATTTTTTATCTTTGTCAATGTTAGTTAATTACAATTGTTCATGTTAGTTCACAGTGCATTAAAGGAGTAGTTCACTTTAAAATGAAAATTACCCCATTATTTAATTACCCTGAAGCCATCCTTAGGTGTATATGACTTTCTTCTTTCTGATGAACACAATCAGAGTTTTATTAATAAATATCCTGACACTTCCATGCTTTATAATGGCAGTGACAAGGTCCATTGAGTTTGTAAAGCACATCCATCCATTATAAAAGTACTCCACACGGCTCCAGGGATTAATAAAGGCCTTCTGAAGTGAATTGATGGGTTTGTGTAAGAAAAATATCCATATTTAAAACTTTATAGAGTAAAATATCTAGCTTCCGATGGACCGCCTTCTATATTTAACTTACAGAGAAAGTGTAACGGCTCTCGCAGCACTTTTATAATGGATGGATGCACCGATTCCGTGTGGGCCTAAATAGTTATGTAAACTGTCTTAATGTGAAAAAGTGTTTTCTAATGAAGCAGTGCTGTTCACTTGTGTTAATAGTGATAGTAATTGTGTTCATCGGTTCTCTGGAAAGAATTATCTCTTGTTAAGATTGTGAAAACAAACAGCATTTAACCCTCATGCCCAAATCACCGCAGGCAGCTGAATGGAGGAAAGAGAGAGGGAGATAAACTTCTAGATGGGACTCCATCACCCTGACGTGTGAGATCTCACTTTATCTCGGATTATCTCGGGCGGCCTTCACAACACAGATCAGAAGCATGTCAAGAAAAGTGCTTTTATCAGAACCTGTCTGCTTTTCCTGCTCCAAGCAGTTGAGAACGAGATTACGCTCTTTTGTTGGTGGACATCAGCTACTCGGGACCAAAGAGAAGTGGCAATCTGATGTCTGGGTTTCTTTGACCCTCAGTCTGTTTGTTAAGAGGACAGATAGATGGAGAGGGAGCAAGAGAGCAAGCTTGTCAGCTTTCTAAAATAGGGTTGGGGAACAAATCAAGCCCATGTTTTTGCTGCACCATATTTGCCCTTTCTGGACCAGTATAACCAAACAAGGACTTCACCCCAGGGACTGTGTCTTTAGATGAAGCTATCTGACTGTGAGGAAATCAAAACCAGTCTAACACATTCCACATAGATTACTGTATATGGCCATGAAAGCAACGTCTTTAGTACGTTATTAAAGACTCAGAGTTTACTTTTCATAATTCAATAGAGGAAATCCAAACTTTTGGGAACAGCCTGCTCTAATGAATAAGGCCAACTCCTGAAGAAATAATCAAAATATGATAGTTTTCGGTCATGACCAAGAACGTCTCCTCCTACTACAACTATATCATTGAATTCCACGTTTTTTGGTGCTTTATAACAATTCAAAAGTAATAGTTGTCAGTGTGTCCCAAAGAGGAAACAAATCCACTTAGACAATTAAGTAGTTATTAAGTGACACTTTTGCACTTTAAAGGTGCTGTATGTAAGTTTTTGACTGTACTAAAGCATAAAAATACCATAATATGTTTGCAGATATTTAGGAAACATGCTGAGTTCACAAATGTGTTTCTCTGAAAACCAATGCTAAAGCCATTTATTAAATTTTGAAATGTGCTTTCTGTATCGGAATGTCTTTTTTTGTTTTGGCCCTTGCTGGACGTTGCCAATTTGGCCATTTTTAATAGTATTTCGCCACTATAGGTTGCCAGTTGGCGGAAAACAAAGCATATTGCAGCCATGGAAGCCAGCAAACAAACTGGGTCATAGAACGCAGATTCTACCCGACCTAAAAAAGGCTCAGCACCCATCTAAAAATCTGAACAGGAGCATATTAAAATGCGATATCAACTCATCATAAATCAATAAATCAACTGATCAACTTACAGTGTGTAAGTCTCCTCGCCTTCCATTATCAATTGTGCTCGTTCCTGTTGCGTGTCCTCAAACTGGCAACCCGCGTGAACGTCCAGTCTGAGGAGGAGGGAGCGGGGGCGGGGCAAAAAATATTTAGAATTTTGACTGCAGTACCAATTTCAACCACTAGCTGTCATTCTCACATACTGCACCTTTAATAATAATAATAATAATTTGTTACATTTATATAGTGCTTTTCTGGGTACTCAAAGCACTTTACATATAGAAGGAGGGAGTCTCCTCAACCACCACCATTTTAAATATGATTAATAATGCGGTTGTGCTGTTTTGCTCTTTGTGGCCTTGTGTTGAGCATGTGTTTTAAATTTTCTGTTTATTTATATTGCCAACCTCGCTGGAGATGAATTAGCCTAGAATGACTCTGGATGCCTGTTCTTTCTTTTTTTTCATTTTAGATACAAGGACTACAGAGAACCGCCATGGTCGAATGAGGCGTACCAGTTCTCTAAACAGTACTGGTCAGTTCTAGCTGCTCGGTTAGGTTTCGTCATATTGTTCCAGGTAAAAGCTACTTAGTTTACCATTCCCAAATCTGAAATAGTTTATCTTATCAGAAAAGCCAGAGTACATTGACTATGAATGGAGGAACGTAAATGTAAAAGCCACATAATAGCTACCTCAGCAACATGAGACATTCAACCACATATAAACGATGCAGCTTATGCACATTAGGATTAATAGTCTATATGTTGGTCAGAATGATTGCTGTAACTCATTAGAAATATCCTGCTGTCAGCATCTGTGGGTGGAAACTAATTCAATTGAAATGCAATTTAACAGTAAACCAAACAGTTAAAGGAATAGTTCAGTCCAAAATGAAAAGTCATTCAACTTCAGTGTTGTTCCAAACTCATAAAACCAAGTTCATAGTGACCAAGGCTGTGAAGCTGCTAAAGGGGCTAGAAAATGTGGAATAATTTTAATGAATAACAACTTCAATTCAGTATTTTCCTCACATAAAGCTTTAATATGACTTCAAATGTTTAAATGTCAAATGAATATTTGTATGCAGCAAGGATGCATTAATTTGATCAAAAGTGACTATTCTGTTCTTTTGAACTTCACATAAGAATCCTGAAAAAATGGTTTCCACAAAAATATTAAGCAGCACAACTGTTACATTGATAATAATAATTGTTTCTTGAGCAGCAAATCGGCATATTCGATTTCTGAAGGATCATTCTGGAGTAATGATGCTAAAAATTCAGCTTTGCCATCACAGGAATAAATTACATTTTAAAATATATATTCAATAAAAAAGCAGTTTTTTAAATTGTTATATTATTTCACAATATTACTGTTTTTACTGTATTTTTTATCAAATAAATACAGCCTGACATAAAAAAATTAAACATAAAAAATTCTTTTCAGTAATTGCATAAAACAATTTAGTCAAAACACGCTGAATAATGTTTTTGAATTGGATTGGCGTTAATTCTCTTTAGCATGCAGTGTGAAGTATTTCACTCAGTTCCCTGATCAATTTCAGCGAATGAAGAACACATATACTCACATGCGTCTCTGACAGACAGCATGTTGAAGCTGCTCAGGCCGCCATTTTCCATGTCTTCTCGGAAAGCGATGAAACATCCGGTAGTGTGGGTTTTCTAGGAAATGCGTGAATGTAAAAAAAAATTAATCTTTCAGGCCCCAAACTTTTCAACGGTAGTGTATATATAAACTGCATATGAGATATGATCAGGAACACTATGTATTATAGACATCACTGGCAGAGCGCCAATACCTGAAATGCTGTCTGGTGTGTAAAAGATCCTCCATCTATTGAATATAAAGATATGTCACTGATGTGTGTCATCTCCTGTGCCCCACCCATGAATGTATATATAAACTTATGTGTTCTTCCACTCCTCTAGAACCTGGTGATAACCATGAGCATGCTGGTGGCCTGGGTCATCCCAGACGTGCCCAAAAACATCAGCGAGCAGCTGAAGAAGGAGAAGACTCTTCTGGTTGACGTCTTCCTAAATGAGGAAAAGGAGAAGTTGCAGCTGATCCAGAGCCTGTTCTCCAAAGATCTGACCCAAGAACAGCAGGAGGTGCAGGTGTCGGATCAGACCTCGCTGCCCCTTCAGCAAACCCACCCTGGACCAGTCCTTTCCGCCCCGTCCCCGGCCTCCACAGCTCCCCGCACCCGTCCCCGAGCTGCAAGCTTCAGCCAATTCACCCGTCAGATGTCCATGTCCCCCCGCAGCGACATCACCCAGCACACAGCCGTGTGAAGGAGGTCGGGCGAGAGAAGATGAGTCTACCGGTGGAGCATGTTTAACAGTGCCTGAGCGCTGAGTTTTGAGGATTCAGTTTGAGGCTCTGTGTTGGGAGTTTTGGGAATCAGGTGCCCGTGTTGTCACTGAACTGTATGTCTGAATGCCTGTCTACAGGCTCCACGTCTGGTTTTTAAACCCTCAGATGTTCCTAGCGTTTTCAGGGACATCTGACACACAAACTTGAGCTTCAGTAGGACCGTTTGCAGATGCAGTCATTCCATATGCATTGGCGTTCGTCGAGCACTGGAACACAAGCAGGTCTCACATCCTCTTGGAACGTTTTTCTCCTTGATCTGTTCTTGAACGAGGATGTTTGTCGGGACAAACTCATAAAGAGCACCGCACTTTTGGTGACGTTGCGTAATCTGTACATGCTGTCCAAATGCAAACGGCTTTGCACACTGTCCACGAGATGTAGCATATAACGGCAAATAATAACCCTTCATTTTCTCAGGTAACAGCGTCACTGTAGGCTGTATTTATTCTCATCAATATGACCATTGTTGGGTTAATAAAGACTATGATGCGTGTTAGTAAGTTAAGGTGCAAAGAACACAATTTGGATGTGGTACTGCAACGTATTCTGTGAAATGTGTGGCGTTTTGTCCTTTTAACGTCCCAGCCCTCTCATAATGTAACACATTAAGGCAATATGTAATTAAACTCAAGTTTGTCAATCCATATATTTATGCTATGCCTCCTTCTGATAAAGTGCAGGGCTGTAGATTCGGATCACACAGCATTCGCTGTATTTATGATTGTGGAGCAGCTGGTCTTTTTGTGCCATGTCAACTGTAATCCTCCCATGAATTTGCCGTCACCGGTGTGGGAAGGTTGAAGGGGGGTTACTGTCATCCAGGGAGGAAACATGGATGGATGTTGTGTGCCAACATCTGGCCATAAACTCATCATTCACTATGCCTCATAGGACTTAATACTCATGCAAGAAGAATAAATATTTAATCCCAATTATGCACTAGTGGATTTTCTTTCTTGCCCTCAAGGCATTGTGCTACGAGTCCTGCGGGGTCAATTCACTTGTGTTCCTGGCTTCTAGCAGCTGCGCATGTTGTTTGTTGTAATACCCTGATGATTGGCACACATGCTTAACAAAGCTAGCTTTACCCAGTGGACTCTGCTTCTCTATTCTCTTTTTCAGATTAACTAGGGCAGTATTTTGATCTTTTTTTGTGTTTTCACCCCAGAGCCACATTTTAATTTATCCCTGGGGTCTGGACTTTACAATTTTCAAGAGGATTAAGATCTTGGCATATACCATGAAGTCTATCCTATGTGCTTTATAGTTTCATTACACAACCAGGCTGAAAAATACACATAAATATTTGTATTTCCCACAGATTAAAAAGCATAAGATGTGGGCAAAAGTTAAGTAGCTCAAGGCCAGAGGACTGCTGCCATGTAACTCACCAGCCCAGCTTGAATGCCCATCTGACATTTGACGGTTGTTTTGTTACCCCCTTCGGCCTCTACTGAGGTTGCTATGTACATATGAAAGTTGGACTGGTTGATATGGCAGTCAGATTTGACTACGGACACTTGATAAATGCAGCATCAGGCAAAAGCTGTACTGATATGATTGAAGTTTTTATGAGTAAGTGTACATGACTTTAAACCTACATAAACATATGTCAAAATCTGCTAAGGGGTAATTTAATTTAACAAATCATGTAAAAAAATGTATCATCTTTAATTGGAAAATGAAACAACAAATTATTGAAAATATTCAAATCAGGAATGTCAGAATCAGAATGCGTCATGCATAAAAAATGTTCGTCAAAACCAAACACGTTGAACGATGTTCACTCACCTGATTAAGTTTTTCAGTTGAATTGGCCTTTTATTCTCTTTAGCATGCAGTGTGACGTATTTCACTCATTTCCCTGATCATTCCGATTCAATTTTAGAGAGTGAAGAGCAAATTTATACACACATGTGTTATGTATTATGTACGTTATAGTCTCTGACAGACAGCTTGTTGAAGCTGCATTTCCTCCCTCTTCTCTGAAAGCGATTACGTACTCAAAACATCTGTTAGTGTGGGTTTTTCCAGGAAATGTGTGACTCGCTGGACCTCTGCTTCCCGTAAATGCTACCGTGTATTGTGCACGTTATTTTTTGACAGCCATTGATGTAGTGATATTCAAATGATATTTGAATATCACTACAGTTTAAATGTTTGGATTTGAAAACAGATGGATCATAAGGTAATAATTATTTATTTCTTAGCTGCCAAGTATTCGGTGAAGTGATTGATGCCCAGGAGTGTGTTATATCCATGTTTTTAGTTCTGATATTCCATTTTTGACGGACATGGGTGAACTATGTTTGAGACTTTCTAAAGGCTTTTTGCGTAGTTCGTTATACTTATTTTATGGAACTGTATTTTGTTACTCAGAGACTGACATTTTTGGCTCGTTAAAAACGTTATATTCAGCTGTCACTAATTCGTTAACTTTTGAAAATCAAGTTCATTTTTTACAAGGAAAGGAGGGGTTTTGATGCACAAAGATGTTTTATATTGTTTCTTATAACAAAAATATTTTATTTAAGCCAATAAAAATGCTAATCCTGTTATAAATTATTACCCCATAGCAGATTTTGACTCATATTGAAAGGACTATTAATTTCTTTATTATGAATAATATAATAATAATTTCTATATTTTTTGAATATTACTTGCAGTATATACACTGTAATATTATAGATATTTGGCAAATGTATTATACTTCCTAAAATGAAACCATAACAATAAACATATATTATGGGAAAAAATTAAGGTATTTGTTGTAAAATCTATCAAACTATATATAACAAAAGTAGGCTTTTAACATACATCCATTGGCTCTGCCAATATCTTTAAATCTGCAGTCAGTGTTGATGCAATACTCTTGGCTTCATCAAACAATAAAGATGACAAGAACTGAATAAATTAAACTCTTGATGAAAATATCAAGTTCTTAAGGTTTTAAGGTTTAATAAGGGTTTTTAAGTGTCCTCGAGTGTCCTCTTGCAAAATCACAATCCAACTCGCTGCATGCTGTGGGCCGGAAGTGTCTTGTTGGTGCATAATCTTCCCCAAAGCCTTTCTTCATCACACACAGCAGTGATACAAGAGCAGGGCCAGATTTACCTGGTAATTATGATTGGTTCTCTGTGTCTTACTGATTGGTGAACAACTGTTCTCCATCTTGGTTATGCATAACGTCCGCCTACACGGCGTAGTATGAGCTAGTATTAGTTACAGTGATATTGCAGTTGTGATTGACTGCAACTTATCCTCGCTCTAGTTGAAGACACAATGCTGTGCTGGTGCATGGTGGGAGTGTGATGTCAGAGACTCAGGTTTCTGAATTAAACATCTGTACATGGAGATGAGCAAGGGACCTGGAATGAGATCTGTGACACAAACCTGAATCTCTCTCTCCCACAGGGCGTTCCTTCCTAGGGTGAGATGACGCACGGAGTGGTCACTTAAAATGCTGGAGTCAATGCATTGTTAATGTGAGAAGGATTTTTGATAAGCTTAACTGAAGCACAACAATACAACATACAATTTTTTTGCTCAATGCATGTTTCGAGAAGCTACATTTAGATTCTTTATGTAGTAGTTTAACATAACAGTGTCTAAAAGCAGAAAAGAGGCACTGGGGGTTGCATTCAGGTTCACTTCTCTTAAATGGCCTAAAGCACTGGCTTTTATCTGGAGTCGTTACACACCAGGCTTTCACATGGTTTCAGGTGTTAGCTACACTTGAAGATCGCACCATTGTGCGTTTCCACGGAAGCTCTGCCAATGGCACATTCCATAGTCAACTAGACTAAACCTTCAGATGACCTGATTTTGGAGTGATAGCCATTCATTTCCTGTCTCTTTCTTCTTTTCACAGTCTAAAAGGCTGTGTTCAGAATGGAATACTAATATTAATACTAGCTTACTAAATATCATAAGTGCAATGCCTACGATTTTTCAAAACTTGAGAAAATGCAAATATAAACAGTGGAACATTGTTGTCACATGATCTGATTAATTATGTTGCATGTGATCCATATCATTTTTTATTATATTGGCAGATCAAATAATAGCCCCTTTCCCACAGCAATCCCAGGTTAAATCACCGTAAAATTACCTAAACGACGTAAGATAGGACCAAAATACAGGTAAACTCATCGGAAATTACTTTTATATACGCTGAGCCGTTTTCTTCATCCACCTGGATAAGGAGAAGGGCTTTAGTTTCATTTTAGTTACTTTTTTTTTTTTTTTTTTTTTTTTACTTCTGAGTGACAGACGTGAGAGGATGATCACACAGAATTCAGTTTTGCTCTTAAAAATACAAGATGCATAATAGTTACCATCAAGCCGCAGCGCTGATGATTGGAAAGGAAAGCTGCATTCACACTACAAATGACAATGCGCCACGATCACATTCATTTAATGATTTCCAGTGTAGTGGCAAATTGTAACAGATTACCTCAGATTTTTTTGAGTTAGCCCAACTTCTTCGGGTTTACAGTGTATGCACGCTCTACTTTGACCATTAATAAACTTTGTACAGTTATGAGAATGAAGGGTCATGGCCTAGAATTGCTCAAAATGAGTGCTGAATGACTCAAAATTGTTTAGAAACATTTATAATGTGCTAATTGAATTGGAGTCTAGAGAGGTGGAAGGGTGGTAAAGCTGGCAGGGAATGCTAGAGGGAAAATTACTGTTTCATTTCAGATGGAATGCTTCAGTATGGTGGGATGAATTGCCTAGAACTATTTACTGGAACGCTTGTTTTGGAAAAGACTCTAGCATGTCGCAAGGTAGCATTTCACTGAAATGTGTGCACATTAAGGGTGTAGAATAAATCAAAGCTGTACAGCCCAGTTACACTACTCAGTGTGTCTGTCATGAAATAAACACAACAGAGCACACAGAGTTGATGTAGAGCTGCTGCGTGCAGAAAGGAATTCTGGGATATGAGGATGTGTGACACTGGAGACTGTGGCATTTTCCTGCCCTCAGGGGTCAGACATGCTGTAACATGATTCTGCTGTGTTCTTCTCCCTTAATGCTAGACCTGTACCACTGGAACCACCTGTTTCTTTCTCTTCCATCCTTTCTTTATGCATTCTCTTTTCTCATCTATCCCCATCACCACCTTTTGTGCCAGAGATCACCAAAGATGCATAAAAGACTGAAAGACATGAGAATTAATTGGTTCTTGTTCTCTTTTGAATCTGAGCTCCTCTGTTTGTCCTGCTTTCGCTCTTTACCTCAGGTCTCCCTCCTCACCGCAGAGTCATGCGATTTATTGTCCATTTATAATCATTTGCTGCAATATTACAGAGAAACATCGGACATGTGACATGCATTACGCCGTTAGTGGTGATTTATTTGCCAAACAGTCAGAGAGATTGTTATTTAATCATTTTGAACATCAAATGAGCCATAACTCACTCGGTTTGAAGTTTGAAGAAGAGGTAGAAATATGATTTCACTTAAGTTACATGCTTTTCCACTTTAGGTTTAAACAGTCTAAAATTAACATGTTCAGAAGTAATCCGACCACTACACATCTGTAATATATCATATAAAGCTCTGTTAGCATATTAAGTATTTGAATAGATTGGAGTTTTACCATTTAATAGTAAACACAGTTACAGTCTCATCAGAAGGTGCCTGACAGTCTCGTTTGCAGAACCTGGATCCAGACCCAAATCCTGAAGCACAACTTGCTTCTGAAAGTCCTGGAAATTAAAAGTGAGATGCCTGAGATGATATATGAAGATACATTGTTGTTGAACTTTCCAAATTGTAATGGACCATTTCCTCCAATGTGTTGCAATGGTGTTTTTTAAACATGTTATGAAATATTTTTTAGTGTCTGTAGATGTAATCTGTGCCTGTCCATTGCTGCGAGTCAGGTAGGTATGGTATTGGTTAGCATACTTTGCATTAGATACGTTTAACATCTGGTCACATTCAGTCATACTGCCTCACATTTGTACCTGGGAATAGTGCTAGTGTTTCTGCGTGTGTGTCTGGACAAACCTCACCCTAAATTCTCGTAGTCGGTCTAGTTTTGCACGGATGGCCTTGCGTTGCAACGTCAGCTCGGCCACATGACTTTTCCACTGCTCTTCTTTCTCCTTTTACAGACAGAAATATACAGCATGTTCATAGTTCTTGAGAGGGTCAGAAATGGTGAAAACAGGATTCTAATATTCTAACAGGATTCTTTGTAATAATATTAGGCTGCTGTGAAACCATTAATTTTGAAAATAACATTAAGGGGCTATATTTATGTAGCAGTTTTCCTTTTGAACTCTTCAGTCCACTTATAACATTAGTCAAGCTTGTACCGAATTTAACCTTACATAACATTTTCCAGAAGGGATATTTGATTTTAATGACCCTACAAGTTCGATTAAACATCAAAATATAAGGAAGAATTTTATCTTTTTTAAATACGAAGGAAGAACAAAACACTAAACTTGGTTAAGGTATTTATATGACAAACTGCAGCTACAAGTATGCAAGAAAATGCATAGAAAAAGCTCACAGGAAAAAGCATACATTGACTACAACATAATCAGTTGTTAGTATTTGAACAAAGGGTGAAGATGTCAATTTTCTAAAGCCGGACATCACATAGTTTTAAGACAATATTCAAATGACCTCTGTTATGATTGGCTAATTTCTTTGCATGTAAATACATTAATTGTCATCAGAATGTTCCAAGTTGCTAGATACTGATTAGGCATTAAATTGTTATTCTGCCTTGTTATACGTTAGTGTACACATGGTTGTGATGTCAATATCATGATAATTTCTGAATTATTTCATTTCCATAAATGACTATGGTCAGTGCTGGGTTGTAACTGATTACATGTAATCTGGATTATGCAGTCAGATTCCAAAAATTAAGTACTTATATTATACTGACTTATATTAGATTTTAAAGTACCCGTAATCAGACTACAGTTACTTTCCTATCGATGTTAACATTAGATGTTAATGTTATTATCACAATGGCAGTATAATATTCATAATTCATTGATTCTACTTTGTTATATTTTAAATTTACCTTTCTATAAAAGTCTACTGCTCAGAATGTCTTACAAGTTTGTGGAAATGCACACACAGAACAGAAACTAGTCATGTGACTATCACTGAAAACTGAGACCCACAAAGCATTTGATCACTGGATTTACAAAATCATTTTACTTTTAAGAAGTGTTTTCTCAACATTGCATATCTAATCAGGCTTTTGTCTTGCAAACACATTAAAATGTTTAAATTCATGTAATTTCATATTTACAGGGATTCCGGTTTTTATTTAAAAATTATTATTATTTTTATTTATTATTTTTTTTTATTTAACTCAGGAGCCCCTGCAGTTCCATCATGAACCCCAGTCTGTGAAACCCTGACATAATGTAATATTCACTGTATTGCCAAAAGTATTGGGACACCCCTCCAAATCATTGAATTCAGGTGTTCCAATCACTTCCATGGCCAAAGATGTATAAAATCAAGCACCTGGGCATGTAGACGCTTCTACAAACATTTGTGAAAGAATGGGTCGCTCTCAGGAGCTCAGTGAATTCAAGCGTGGTACCGTGATGTACCTGTGCAATAAGTCCATTCATGAAATTTCCTCACTACTAAATATTCCACGGTCAACTGTTAGTGGTATTATAACAAATTGGAAGCAATTGGGAACAACAGCAACTCACAGAGTGGGGTCAAGTGCAATGCACAGCGTCGGATACAGTGGTGCAAAGCACGCCGCCACTGGACTCTAGAGCAGTGGAGACGTGTTCTCAAAAATGACCAATCACGCTTCTCTGTCTGGCAATCAGATGGACGAGTCTGGGTTTGGCAGTTGCCAGGAGAACAGTATTTGTCTGATTGCATTGTGCCAAGTGTAAAGTTTGGTGGAGGGGGGATTATGGTGTGGGGTTGTTTTTAGGGGTTAGGCTTGGCCCCTTAGTTCCAGTGAAAGGAACTCTTAATGCTTCAGCATACCAAGACATTTTGGACAATTTCATGCTTCCAACTTTGTGGGAACAGTTTGGGGATGGCCCCTTCCTGTTCCAACATGACTGCGCACCAGTGCTCAAAGCAAGGCCCATAAAGATATGGATGAGCGATTTTGGTGTGGAGGAACTTGACTGGCCTGCACAGAGTCCTGACCTCAACCCGATAGAACACCTTTTGGATGAATTAGAGCGAGCCAGGCCTTCTCATCCAACATCAGTGCCTGACCTCACAAATGCGCTTCTAGAAGAATAGTCAAAAATTCCCATAAACACACTCCTTAACCTTGTGGAAAGCCTTCCCAGAAGAGTAGAAGCTGTTATAGCTGCAAAAGGTGGGCCAACTCCATATTAAACCCTACGGATTGAGAATGGGATGTGATTAAAGTTCATGTGCATGTAAAAGCAGATGTCCCAAAACTTTTGGCAATATAGTGTATGTTGTTGATAACAAAGAGTGGAATATATTTCCTTTCTCTTTGTATTTTTTTTGTATCAATATGGTACAAGATTATTCTACTCAAATCAATGTGATAAACAAGTTAGGTCAAATGTAATCTAAAAGTATTCCAAAAGTAGTCATATTATATTACCTTAAAAATGTAATGTAATGGATTACGTTACTAACTACAATTTTTGTCATATAATTTGGAATCAGTAACCAATTACAATTTGTTAGTAATCGACCCAGCTCTGACTAGAGTGGCAATGACTGTATAGATCTCAAAGTAGAAGTAGCTGGTTTGATCTTCAGCAGAAATTACACAGCCATTTATTTCCAAATTGTCTGATGTTATTTTAAGCTTCTTAATGCTTAGAAGCAAGCCTGTGTGTCCGAGGGCCGATGCAGTGAGGCAAACCCTGATGTAGGGCTGAAGGAATGAGGCTAGGCTTGACCTTTGACCTATGTAAGCTTCAGCCACATCTTCTGTGGGTGCTACTTCCCGTCTCTAATGTGATAATATAGGCCAGGGCAGTAAGCGTAGCTGTACTCGGCATATGGAAGACGTTGAAACACATGCCTTCTATTCAAACTAATAAGAGAAAAAACAGGCTGTAACACCTCTTCCCTCAGAGGATTGAAACAGTCACAGGCTGTTCTCTCCCAGCAACACACACTCACAAATACATGGAGGGTGTGGTCTGGGGGATGTGTGAATGATAACAGGATCAAATACTATGCACATGGGAAACAAAAGTAAGTACTTCTTCCCTGACCCTTCTGTACATTAATCAGAGGATGGACACGATGCTAACCTGAAAACTCGCCGGGAGACTCTGAGCAGCTGGAGAGGAAGGAAATGAGAGTCTGTCCGTTTGTAGCCTTTAGATGTTAGAAAGGCAGAACACAAGGCTATTCCACCGACTTCACTGATCCCATTGGGGTTTCTTCTTCAGCGAGCATGGAGTTAAAAAAGGCGTTGCAGGAATTCCTCAAGCTGTTGAATTTATGACAACGGCCAAGTGGACAACAACAACATGACTGTCCTTCAGTGACCTCACACTTGGCTGTTAGACTTGGACTCTACTGGCAACAGACCATGTGCAGCTGGGGGCTTCATCAACTTACACAAACAGTCCCTGAGCGTCCTGCACAACAGCTACACAGTAGCATGTGCTTTCCACTATCACATCTTGCATGCACAGTTTTAGTTTCACACTCACAGACCGCTCACAGTTCACTCACGGATTGTTGCATACACACTATTTTACACAATGTAAAATAGCAAGCTTGGGGTGCATCGTTAAATATCAAATTTTAAAAGGGTAAAAGACCCTTTTCACACAGTTATAGTTTCGTTTTTAAAAATGTACATTTATAACACTATATAAGTTAGTGCATTAGTTAACGCTGCTATGTTACTGTTCCTAATACAACAGCTGAAGGAGTGATGACAAATTTGACATCTTTCTCTCTTCTGGCTAACATAATACATTTCTCAATATTTTATAGAAATGGTATTGTGGATTCTTTCTTTCGCAAATGGGAAAGACATTTTTTGTAGTTTCTGATCATCACTATAGAAGTTTACCTAACTATGATGACTAGAAAATGTGAAAAGGGTCCATAGGTTAATATTATGAACAATTTCAAGGGGAAAATAATTATTGGATTTGCCAAAGTTCGCAAGGTTTGTGGCTTCACGTTTTTTTTTTTTTTTTATATATGATTTTTTATGTTTACTGTACATTTATTCATTTAGCATACAAGTTCATTCAAAAGTGATTTAGATCATAAGCAATTTGTTATAAGAACATTAATATTTGCAGTACATAATTCATTTGTATAGGCTTTATTTATGGTTTACATTTTAACCACTTAAATTTGAGTCACATACAGTAGTGGCCAAAAGTGATAGGAAAATCAACTTCTTCACCCTTTATTCAAATATTATTAAAATTTGTTAAAAATGTTGTAAGCTGTGCTTGGAGTCAATTGTTTTATTTGTGATAAAGCAATGAAACATGCCAAATTGTGTGGACAATATTGTGCGGAGAGAACCAATGAAATATTATGTTGTAGTCAATGTATGCTTTTTCCCGTAAGATTCTGGTTTTCTATGCATTTGATTTGCTTGGTAAAAAAAAGCCTGTAGCTGTAAATAATTGTCAAATAATTTTGTTAGTTAATACCTTACCCAAGTTTAATGTATTGTTCTTTCCTCAAAATATATAAAATATTGGTAACACTTTAGTTTAGGATCCAATTCTCACTATTAACTAGAGTTGCTTATTAGCATGTATATTACTAGGATATTTACGGTTTATTAGTACTTATAAAGCACATATTAATGTCTTATTCTGCATGACCATATTCTACATTCCCTAAATACCTAAACTTAACAACTACTATAAATAAGCCGTGATTAGGAGTTTATTAAGGCAAAAGTGTAGTTAATGGTTAGTTAATAGTGAGAACAGAACCCTAATCTAAAGTGTGACCAAATATTTATCTCATATTTTGATGGTTTAATCATTAAAAACAAAACAAATATCCCCTCCAGGCATCACTTTTGGCCACTACTGTAGTAGCATGCAAAGTAGACATTGACAAGCCAAGCTATATATTCCGCTGTCTGAAATAATCAGTATTAGTTTTGGATGCACAAAAATTGGACACTTTCCACAGATTTCTCCCAGTGTTTTCTGTTCAAATGTTCCTGGAGTCTGGCGCCAAGCTTTTTAGACTATTTTTAGTGGAATCATCTATTTACCCTGCTCCTAAATGCTAGATAAAAACAAAGCATACTGTAGTTGATTTTTTTAACATGTCAATCAGAAGAATATCAGCCAGAAAAAGCTGATTAAAGCATCTGTTTTTTTAAATACTTTTATAGCAGAAATGATTGCATTAGTGTGTTTACCTGCGTAACCTGGCCTTACAATACAGAGGTCACTGCACATGCAGCCAAAGTTAGGAACAATGCAGACGTAATGCAATCAAGCACAATTAGCCTGACAATGTAAGTCTGATGAAGCAGGTCTGTCATCCCTGGACAGACTCAGGCTGTGGGTGGTGGAGACAGATATAATTAGTGTTATCGCTGCAGACGGCAGTGATAGCCCTGCGGTGACTTTTTGACATTAGTCAACATACCTTCTGCCGTTCCTCTATCTCACGTTGCTTTTCTTGTTCCAGCTGCTCTCGCTCCAGTCGACGGCGGATCTAGCAGAACAGAGAATAACGTAAACATCGGTATGTGTT
Source organism: Rhinogobio ventralis (assembly GCA_039654625.1). Taxonomy (NCBI): domain Eukaryota; kingdom Metazoa; phylum Chordata; class Actinopteri; order Cypriniformes; family Gobionidae; genus Rhinogobio; species Rhinogobio ventralis. The sequence continues at coordinate 5,191,184 of CM077207.1, forward strand.
AATAAAACAGGCTTGTGGAGGTAACAAGAAAGCAGGTTTACCTTTTCTTCTTGCTTTTCCTGACACTCACTCTCCAGACATGTGCTCTCCGGACTCTTATCCTGCTTCCCAAAACTGGTTAAAAAAGTGTAGTCTTCCTCTTTACAAAGATCTCGCATGCACTGAGTGGATAGTAAGATAATGCACATGAAATGAGATATTAATGTAGCTTTTTGTATGTTTATGGATAGATGCCCAGCTGGTCACAAGCTAAATTTGCAGTCAAAGCAGTTTCTTTTCTTTTTTTTAACGAATCTGATCCTCATAGACAAAACATGCATGAAAAAGTAGCAATAGAAACATGAAAACCTTAGACATGGGAATTTGAGAAAATCTCTTTGCATGAGCCATCCTAAAAGAAACAAAGTAGAAAAGTCACATTTTTTACAGTCACACAGTTTTGTTACAACCATAAGTTAAATTTCACTGCGTCTTAAACACAACTACTGCACAAACATAAGCCTTGTCTTTCATATAACTGCATCATTTTTGTCAAATTCAATCGGATAAGAATATCTCGGCCAACTAACCTGGACTGAAGTTGTCCTGAAGTTGCGCTCTCCTTCGACTCCGTTCGTAAACCTCATACAAATGGTAATATACTGTGACGATGTGCAAAAGACATTATAGTTATTTCTGCACAAGGCTGCTAAAAGACCCACTGTGGTGCTAATAAAACCCAGTGTCCTTTCACTTTTGATTAATTGAATCGTCCCATGTCAATATGTTTTCCTTCGCACTTCTGAACGAGGTTTCTGCTCGTACAGATCGACAATCAGCTTCCCTGTCTTAGACCATAATGTAGAAACCATAAGCCTGATCACAGGTCAGTATAAATGAACAGCACAACAAATGCAATCAGCCTGCAGAAAAACACAGAGGTCAGAGTTGTTATCTGTGATGTCATCAGACCTGTAGGAATGCATATAGGCTTCAAAACATGATTTGATGGAGATGTGTTTGACATTAAGAGGGTGGCGTGACATAGTAAGGGACTTTGGGAGAAACCAGAGACGTGAACAGCAAACCGAACCAAGAATGCAGATCATATGATGAACGTGTCTGTTGTGGAAAAAATGTATAGGTTGTAGATTTCAGCCAGAGGAAAGGTATTTGGATTGTTTTACTACTTTTAACCGCTACGGCTTTCAGAGGGGCTGTGGTTTAGGTGTTAAGGTCAAGGGTTGAAACATCATTTTTGTCATCCCTTTTAAGATCTGAAACAAGTTACTGCCAGTGAGTTTATTCTTTTAAACATTCCTAAAAAAAAGTATTTGGACTCTTATAGTTCAGTGCAATGTTGTTTTGGGCCCCACTGACTTTCATTGTATGGACAAAAACAGTTCAAATGTCTTCTTTTATATTCTACAGAAGTAAGTCATACATTTTATGATTTTTGTGCCTTGAAGTCACACTTAAAAATTTATGAATGTTGTTGCATTAGAAAATATCGAAACAAATGGCATTTAAAGACAGAACGAGCTTAAAATGATTAAACTGTAGATTTAGTTAAGTATTGTAAATTGTCAGTAAAAAAATTTTCAAGTACAATCAACTTGTTTAAGTAACTTAAATTGCATTAAACTGACTTAAAAATGTAGCTGAATCTTGTATAACTTATAAAAAAGTTGAAAATTGCTTAACTTATTTTGATGAGTTAAAGCAATGTAAAAACACATGTTGTCATAACTTATTGATCATTTAATTTCATCCACTAAAAATGATCAAAACACCAGTTGATTAAGATAAGACGTCTCAGGAAAGTAAAGTTAGCTGCTCCTGCAGCATTTGAGCTCAGATGTCCCCTTGTTTTTTTATCTAATGCAATGACATTCACATAAAAGTGTGACTTAAGTGTCCAAATGGTCAAATAAGGTGATTGTACCCTATATTGACAGCTGGATATTACTCTGATATGGACAATCTAAACAGAACGCTAGTGTTTGTTATCCTTTCACCTCATTGAACTTTTTTCAGCAGTGATTTTTCAAGATCACTCCGTCTCAGGCTTTGCTCTTAAGAACACACCACAAGAGGATTATATGCTAATTAACCATCGCCCAAAGCTATTTTCTTCCTGTGGGTTCTGGCAAACGAATGTATTTATAGGTCACTGAAGGTTGTTTAGTCCTATGCGCCTTCCCATGATTCCTCTGGTTTTAAAGAGACCATCAATGTTTGATTAGAAACACTCAGATCATCTGACGATTCAAGGCTGGGAAACATTCTTGGGTTCTTTCCTGCTCATTTGTGAGTGGTTGAAATGTTTAACATACAAAGAGAAATACGTATTAAACCCTAGAGATGACAATATTCATAGATTCCCAAAAGGACGTAATCAGCAGGAAGATTAAAAAAAAACCTTTATTCAGACAAATCTCACACAGACTGCCTTTGCAGCAAAAAGAGGAGGATGTTGTAGGCCAGATAAACAGCACTCCTTCAAGTATCAGCATGAGAAAGACATTTCGAGAGACATTACCATTATGGGAAAAGTCTCTCTCTCTCAAAAAATTAAATAAAAAAAATACAAACAATGGGTAATGGGTACTACAGCCAAAAGAAACGACTTCACTAAACAATGACTGCCAAGCAGACAAGTCTTTCTTCTTTACTAAAATAAGGATTTGCCTCAATTTTGACATACCGGAGATCCTTTTCATGTCTGAATATTATTAAGAAGCATGTAGTCCTTAAATAGAGTCTGGTGTGTTTTGGCACAGTTTCCTTTTTAACATAAAAGAGTTATCCAAGGGTTTCAGCAATGGCCGTTGGTCCATTATAAGGTCGGTTGTAGTGGTTTAAAGCAGCAAGAATCCCACACAGTATGACACCAGCAGGGCTTTTCAAGACAGCATAAAATACATAGGAATGTTTCAGTTAAAGTCATCCAAGACTGAGCGAAGACAAAATCGTTTAGGGATCCTCATGTTCCAGTGTAATAATGCGTGTTACAGGAAAGGCAATGCATTTGGACAACTGTGTGGGCCATTCCCAGCAGTATCCTTCAAAGGTCCTGTGTTCAGATTTTTTCCTGTTTTTTCCGCAGAGGGCCGAACCACAGCGGGATGTAATCAGCCGGAATATTGAATTCGAAAAAGGTGTGTTGTATCCTTGGTGGTCTGTGGTTCTGTTAGTCTCAAAACTTCACACCCAATACAAGCACTGAATATCCGGTGCCTTTAACTAACACCCCTCTCATGAAGCATGAAAATGCAATAAAACTATTTTTATATCGATCTTTTTATAGCCACACTGCAATAAATGATTGCATGCTAATAAAGTTTTATGTTCGGACTTAAAGGACAAAGTCTTGGCACTTCACTTAGTAGTAGTAATGGGTTTGGAACTAATTCTGGCTTATCTTGCTATGCTGATAGAGAAGTAAATATGTGTTGGTAACTCAAAATAACACAAATGTTGGGTTCTATATGATGTTCCTTGGGGACACTTGGACAGTTTGTCCGATCAGAGGGTGACCTGGATCATGCGTCACAAAGATAAGCCTGAACAAAAGCCGAGCCGCAGCTGCCTGGCTTTTAAAATGCTCTTCATATGACCACAAACGTGCTGTCTATATGCCTCTGATGCTTTACTTGGGTACATCATATTTATTGTGAAGCGGTACAAAGCATGATCTACTCTGACGTATATTAAGTCAATTTAATGAAGAGACTGACACATTTTGTCAAGTCATTGCCTATCGCACATCTTAGATAGCATAGAAATCTCTTCATGACTGACGATTGAGTAGGTCTCCTTATATAAACGCACAGCAGGAAAACATGGCAGGCCTTTTTATAGCCACAGCACACCGACGAAATGCTTATCTCCTAAGATGAGTCTGACAAGAGGGAAACCCTCTTAAGGGGGAGATTACGTGTTCAAATCCCAGCTCTGCATGTATGTACATTGTCTTAAGGCAGCTTTACCTCGGTGTAAGACTACAGTGTCATTATCAATGGCCCATTTAGTTGTCCTTTTGTTTACATGCTGCTCTTTAAAGGTGCAATAGGTGATTCTCTACAGAAACATTGTTGTTATGCTGGCTGAAAGTCTCCTCATATCCTGATCACTATGCAGTCTAAATGTATTTTTATTATATATATATATATATCGTCTGTGGAAGGCGTAGGACCATAAAATGTTCGTTCAATCATTGCATTCGGTCCGAATGAAATGATAACGTGTTCCCTGTCAGTCAACGTGTGTTTGCATACCACTGGTCATACGTCATCAGCACGTTCACATACTCTGTGCAAACAGAGCGAGAATGGCAGGCAAACAGTTGTTTGCGTTTGTTATTGTAGTACTGTTGCTCACTGTACTGTAAAGTTCTCTCACTGGTGGATGACACATGATGTAATCCAATAACGTTGTCTCCTGTCATCTCACTTCTGGCATGTGTTTTGGAGGAGGAGTGGCTTTGGACGGGCGATGTGCAGGGAGGGTGGGATCGTATGCTTTCAATGCTAGCAGGCTAAAGTTAGCATTTCCCAGAACACATATTGCACCTTTAAGTTCGTAAAGTTATAGCGGGTGAATGAAAAGAGGCTAAAAGTGCACTAAGCTTTTTTCTGGTGGTCAGATTGGATTCTGGCATGGTGGGCATGCCTTCTGATGAAAGGCGTGGCTAGTGGGAGGGGTCTACAATGATGATATATTGCCTAAATACTTTCAGAAGGCCATCTAGAATCAAAATACTGCCCAGATTGAATTTGTGAAATACTAAACCATATTTTTTACATAACTTTTTGTTCCATATATTCTGCTAGGATTGTGACTAATATTCCAGTGGTTTGCTTTGTTAGTGGCGTTTCAATGTTTTCATGGTGTACAATACGAGTGCTTAGAAAAAATATATTTCTTAGGTATTTCATGCAGTTTCGATACACATATACTGTATGTTTACATATTTTCATACAACATCCCGACTGTGATTCATTTTCCCAGATACGAAGAGGATATACTGGCAGCCTGTTTCAGTAGAAAAACTGGTTTTCATGAACAATACTGAAGTTAATATGATATTGAGTGATCTGTGTTTTCCATTGCAACTGTTCCCAAGGTCCAGGTCTAGTGGAGTGTCCTCTGACTCTGATACGTGAGCAAGGCACAATTCTGCATGCAATGCTCCTGTAGCTTAGCGGCATTGCATGTTTTCGTAAGTCTCTCTCTCATTCTCTCTTATTTTTTTAAAAAGAGATTTTTCTTTGCAAACAACTTAAATAAATAACAAGTATATTTATACATTATACATAGACATGTATAAACTATATGCATTCCATATAACTTAAATAATAATTTATATTTATATATTTACAGGGAACAATAAAAAGACAGTGATTGAGTTGCTGCAGGTTTTTTTATGTCCTGCGGTGTTTGCGTGAGAGCGCGCAGACGCACGAGGTGTCTATCCGTATCCAGCGCCAACCCACCCAAGAATTATCCTGAGTGAGGGCACGCACGAAAGACTGCGAGGTTTTGCACTGCGAGTTCCAGTGCTTCTCGTCAATACCCCGACAGCCGCCCTTGTGGTACTTGCCGGTCTCACATTTTGTCTCATAAAAGTACTGCTTTATGTCTGTGCGTCCCGAGTTAAAGGACCCTAAAACCGTGACCTGTCGTCCGTGAATGTCCATGGCCGTGGTCTTGTCGGTCACCCACTGGCTCTTGCTGTCGCACACCGAGAACTCAGCCCTGTAGCTTTTGTGCTCGGCGTAGCGCTTCTGCCGCGTCTTGTTGCCGTCCTGGTTGTTGACGAAGTCGTTCATTAGGTAGAGCGGCGGCGGTTGCAGCGGAGGTCTGTCGCTCAGGAGCACACGTGGCGAGTTGTAACGCTTGTGCTGACGCAGCAGCTCCGACGAGATGTCCGTCACAGGCTGGTAGAAGGCTGAGCTGACTTTCTCCTTGTAGTCGGTCACTGCGGGTGTGTTTAAGGTGTAGGGAGGAAGGGCACCCTCGTCCTGCTTCTGTCGGCTGCGGCTGATGTCGGCCTGCAGGAGCTTTATGATGAGCGTGTTGATGGGGTCCTGCGTAGGCCGCTGCTTGTCCATCGTAGAGGCTGAGATACCATAGAGGTACGCGAGGAACATCACGTACAGCAAGATGGACATCACTAGATTCACCTGTAAGAACTGTGAAGAAACACAAGACACTTTTGTAAGCACATGCTGGGGCAAAACGGTTTCCTTATAGTAGCAAACAAAAGCAATCAACTTTAGTTTGTTGGCTCTGTGTCAGCACAGAATTCTCATGAAGCTCACTGTTGACATGTTATATGACAAAAACAGTGGCACATTTATAAAACATCTGCATGACGTCAAAGCACACAGTTAATGGGCCTGCGGTGAAAGATGGCCTGCAGTGACATGAAGTTTGCAGGGCCTCCCTTGTGGCATATTTATTTGGGCACCTGCCGCATCCATTTGGCCCGGTGTGCATTTTGTTATATGACTGAGAGCAATGGCATGAAACAGAAACCACAAAGTGCATAACTCCCCAAGGTAACCTGTGTTTAAGACGAGTCTGCTAAAGCAATGGAGTGTCATTAGCGTACATGGTATAAAATATTAGACGTTGTTTAAAGTGGAATCAAGCTCTTAAAGGAATTTTTTATGACTTATTCACCTTTATAAGTTTTATTTCTGCACTGGTATTTTTTTTCCATGCATTTATAGTTAATAGGGACTAGAGCTTTTCAAGAATGACTTACATTTCAATTAGTTCCTCACACATTTAAAAAATACAGCGTACAAAAGTCAACTTTTATGATACCTTATAATGCTTTTGAAGGATTCATTAAAAAAGCATGGAAAAACCCTAAAAGAAAAATAAAGTTCTATTTGTTAACATCAGTTAACTACATTAGTTAAAAGGTTAGTTCACCCAAAAATGATTTACTCACCCTCAAGCCATCCTAGGTGTGACTTTCTTCTTTCAGACGAATACAATCGGAGATAGATATATTAAATAATGTCCTGACTGTTCCAAGCTTGATAACGACAGAGAATAGAGGATTACATTTTGAAGCCCAAAAAATGCAACCATCCATCATAAAATATATCCACACATCTCTGGAAGGTTAATAAAGGCCTTCTGAAGCGAAGCAATGCGTTTGTGTGAGAAAAATATCCATATTTAAAACTTTACAAACTAAAATAACTAGCTTCCAACAGATGCCCGTACGCATCGATTTACAGCGAAAGAGTAACCCTTGACCTGACGCATGACGTTTTGACAAAAGCGGAACCTCAGAGGATAGAACAAATGAATTAGAAGACTAAAACGAGAATTTTTAAAGAGAAATGTTTTCTCTTTTCTGTAGGATTTCGATATAAGAGAAGAGGAGCTTGACTTTGTTGGCAGCCCTAATTGTTTGAACCGCGAGAGGCGTCAAAATCGTCTGCCGGAAGCTAGTTATTTTAGTTTTTAAAGTTTTACATATGGATATTTTTCTCACGCAAACACATCGCTTCGCTTCAGAAGGCCTTTATTAACCCCCCGGAGCCGTGTGGAAATCTTTTATGATGGATGGATGCACTTTTTTGGGCTTTAAAATCTAATCCTCTATTCACTGCCATTATAAAGCTTGGATTAGCCAAGACATTTTTTAATATAGGATGTCTTGAGTGTGAGTAAATCATGGGGTAATTTTCATTTTTGAACTAACTCTTTAACATGATCTAACATACTTCTAAAGCATTTAATAATATTCATTAAATGACAATTATTATACTCAAAGGTTGTATCTGTTAATATGACTGGTAACACTTTATTTCGATGGTCCACTTTAGACATTCTACTAACTATAAATAACTTTGTGACTACATGTCAAATAACTTTCATTAGAGTATTAAATTGTCTGCTTAATATCTGCTAGCACTTTGTTTTGATGGTCCGCTAACAGACCTTCTACTGACTTTAAGTACCTTTGCAAGTACATCAACTTATTCTACTTACCTGAACACTAACACCTAACAGTCTACTACAGTATAACTAATACCAAAGTCCCTTTAAGACAAGTCATTTCACTCGTCGGCCATCTTTGAAACGCCTCTTGGGCATGCAAGTGGAAACATCAAATTCTCCAAAACTGTTCAACAAGCTTACAATTAGATTTTATATTTGAAATCACCAATGAAATCTGACAACAACTGTCTAAACGCTCGAATCATGACCAAAAAAATGGCATTTTTCAGCCTGGACAAAGCTAATGCGCATGCGCAATCCTAAACGCATGTATCAGAACGCTGCCTGTTTCTATAGCAACCAGAGCATCTAATGGCAGTTGCAGTAACGGATGACTTTATTAATCAGCGATTGGCTCTTTAATTTAGAAGGCGGGTCTTATTCGCCATTCATAAGTAATCGGAGTGCACCGCCTTCATATATATAACATCTTTGCTAATACTCTAATGTCTGCTAGTTGACATGTAGTTACAAAGTTACTTATAGTTAGTAGAATGTCTGAAGTGGGCCATCAAAATAAAGTGTAACCATATTATTTAATAACCCTGAGCCAACACGAACTAAGAATAAATGGTTGTTTTTTTTAGAACGTTAACAAAGATGAATAAATACTGTAACAAATCTATTGCTCATTGTTAGTTAATGCATGCGCTAATATTTATTGTAAATTGTTACCATTTCTCCTTTAAAGGCATTTTTCATTTTTGGGTGGACTACTGTGTTCTTTTAACACATTATTGCCTTTTTCCAGCCTTTGTGATATTTAGTGCAGATTCTCATGCTAAATAAGGTAAGACTTGTGGTCTCCCATATAAAGCTAACAATTACAGTTAATAGCCTTTCAATTTTCCTTTTTGAATAGTAAGCAAGTGGTAGGCAATCAGATGCATTACTTTCCTAGTATGACATGGGTCAGCTAGGCATCAGTAAAACTATGCATTCCTCCTCTGTTCTACCTGAATAACCAGGCAGTGACTTGTTGCTTTCATGTTTTGTTTCAGATGAACGTCTCCATTGTGACTTACTCAAAATCATATTGATAAAACAAGTGAATATGAGCCACGGCAACCGCATCTTAGTGTCAAACCCAGGGTGGTTAAAATGTAACTGACACTAAACTACCGACTATAGTGCAAAGTGCAGCAATTGAAGACTAATGATGACACTGATACAGTGAGACAGAGGTGATGCAGACAGTCAGCGGTTACAGCTGCTACATCAGAGGGCCATTTGGCAAGATGTCTAATGAAAATAAATATCAAGTGTGCTCCCTGATCTTTACACTGCCCCGGGAGCTTCTATATATTTTTTCTGAACCACATGTCTTGCCGTCGAAGAACCGCAGGGTTTGGGAGGTCTTGGCATGGTGGGTCATAATGTCATGGGATGCTCGGTTTGTTACATAAACGATTGGTTTTAAATTAGACTTTGGTGATGAAAACGAACACAAAGACTTCTTGTTCTGCAGGAATGTTTGATCTGTTATCATTTGACATTGAGTTCAGTGTAGTTCACCTTATAGGCAATTATCTAATTCGTCATTGCTGCCACAAGCACAAGTTTGCAACCAATTCTGTGTACTTTCAGCACTGACCTTTGTTGTTTGTCCGATCTCTTTAATGGCCAGGACGAGCATATGAGGGAGTGAGAATCAGATACAGGGTGCTCATAGGAGATTGTTAATCACTCCGTCCTCATTATCGGTCAATAAGCATTGCTAATTTCACTTTTTGGCAGGGGTGATGCCTGCAATTACACGTTGATGCTTCAAAAGAGGAGCGCGACAAAGTCACCTTACAGGCAGCGGCTTAGAAAATTAAGCAGCGAGTTTTATTGCCTTTACGGTTTTATTTTTCTGCCTCTGTAGTTGTTGGGTGAACGTGATCAGATTTGAGGGACAAATTTATGGTTTAGGCTCACAACCAGGGTTAAGTGCTTATTGACCTATCATTCCCCTCTGATTTTAGGGATAAGTTATGGGTAGGGTTAGATTTAAGGGTAGGGATATGGTTAGAACTCAATTTTTGGACAGGAATGTTGTTCCAGGAATCAGCAAAATATGAACATGTCTTATATGGCACAATCACGTTGCTAGAAGTTCACAACAACCACATTACTGAAGTTGTGATTGAACAACAATATTTAATCTGTAGTAAAGAATTTAGCAGGGCATCAGTGTGATTCCAGGGCGAGCTAATAAGCTAAATTTGATAAACCAAATCTAATTTTCATTTGCAGGAAAATAAGCTAGACACAAAGGGATACAATTTGCACTCAATTCTCAAGCAGTAAGTCAAGAATCAAAATAAGGCCAACATACAAAATCCCTCCTTTTATGAGTATTTGTTCAAAATAAAATTTATTATTTTACCATAACAGCTCTTAAAAATGTACACTGTAAAAAAACACTGTAAAAAATGGCCTGTAAAAAAACACTCCATGAAAAAACGTCGAGTTACGTGACTATCCCAGACCGCCTGTGACAATGAATGTGTATTGATTACAGATTTGTTGTAATGTTTATATGCATTTGCAGTGAACTACTTCTCACCATCTCTCTGTGCAACATTCCCATGTGCACTTTAATTGAGAACAGCAAACGCTGAAATTTGCTTCTTCCTTGTCTACACTATTTGCGTCTCATACCTCATAAAATGCATAGCCTCTGGGGAAAGTGTAAAAAAGCACAAGATTCTGGAATTTGATGTCAATTACTCTTCCCATTTGGGCACATTCAGGTTAACACAGGGTGGAAATTTACTTGTAACTTTAGACCAGGGTTGAACAGATAATCTTCTTCATCCTTTTAAGTGCGATCAAATGCTTGGCTATGTTTGTATACGTCCATTAAGCTTTTAAAAGGGTTCTTCTTCATTAAGCTGCAAAAATTGCCCATAATGAGCAACTTGGTCACGTTAAAGACAACTGGCTTCTCTTAAAGCGTGATTTATAGCACAACAAATGATGTGATAGAAACACATGCATTCGAATCGGTTTCGACCATGTTTGAAAAGATAATCCTTTGCATCCTCTTAACTGCTCTCAAACACTTAGCTGTGTTTCTTCATGTGCGGCAAACATTGTCATAGACCTTCTGGGAAGTACGGCTAATGCAATCCCTCGCTAAACTAACAACAGTTTAAGGTTTGATCCATTCAGAGGGCCTTTTCCTCTCAAACTCACATTAAAGATCTCTGACCCCTTTAAAAAAAATGACATATTACTTGATGTGCTTTGCTCTGTCATGTTGCATAAACGCAGGAAGTTCTTGTCTCACAGGAGCACAGATGTGCATTCATGTCTCTTCATGGATGAACAGCAGCTTGAACATTCTTCCTCGGGAAGGTGCCAAAAAAAGAGGTTTGGTAAGGGGAGATGGGGCTTTTTTGTTCTCTTCTAACATCACAAATGCTAGCAGATCAGCATGAGACACTGACTCAAGCTACGCTTCTCAATTTCTATGCAAAAATTTGCAGTAGGCTATGCTAATGCTACTATGGAGTAGCTCACGTTCATTCAATGCAATTCTCCATGCTAGCTGTATATCAGGCATTCGGCTTTAGTCCACTTCTACACATTTTAACATAAATATGCTTTTTTTCCCAGTGAAACATAAAAGGAGAAAATTGAAGAATCTGTTTACAGCATACAATGACTCTAAAAAGAACAAAACACTTCTTAAGTCACATAATAGCTATGTATGACCGAAATTGAAGCCGTTTAAAAAAAAAAAACTGCACCAGTACAAAGATAGGAAGGTTTCAAATGAATTGTTCTTTGTTTATCACACACTCGCATAGCTCTTTTTTTTTTATGGCAATTATGAAAAAAATTGAACATATTTAAGGCTGTTTTCTAAGCCATTTTTTGACATATGTGACCCTGGACCACAAATCTGGAATCTGAGGGTGCAAAAAATCGAAATATTGAGAAAATCGATAATTTTGTCCCATACAATGTATTGTTGGCTATTGCCACAAATATACCTGTGCGACTTATGACTGGTTTTGAGGTCCAGGGTCACATATGGTTAATGCACAATAATAGAAGTTATAAACATTTTTGATAAAATAATATTTGTCATAAAGGTCTAAAGGATATTTAAGAGGGTTACAACAACATTCACAGATGAAATAAAGCAAAGACAAACTCACTAAAATGCCCAAACTCTCAGTGGGCCTCGAGGAATCCCTTAATGCAGTTAAAGTCAGGGGGAAAAAATACATCAAGAGGCCTCAATGCAGTTCATGCACAAAATAATGTAGGCTAAGTTACTTGCATTTGGTAACATTCCTTGTTAAAAACGCTGGCAAAGTGGCGGTTACAGCCCGACCAGCGGTGTAAATCACTCAACAACCTCTTTTGGTCGACCCAAATTGTACATGACATGAAAGTGGTGAATGATTTCCCTTGGTGGCAGTTCCACACACACAACCTCCAAACCAAACCACACCAGACTGTTTTAAGCGCCTGGAATGACACTGTCATTCATATGATTGGCCTAGTCAGCTGATAATGGACTCTAGGTTGCTTTCTTCGGAATGCCCAAATTTGTTGACGCCCCTAATCCACTGAAACTAGGTCGGAGAAGGGAGAAGCTGTCTGCGTATTTTGAATAATTAAGAAAAGTCCAAGACAAAATAAGACTTTTCATGCAGTATCAAGTTCGAAACACAAATTGCAATGATGAGCACTACTGTACAAGCTCACCCATTCAGGCGTTTTTTCCATTTTTGCTAAGACGTAATTGATGGCCAGTGCTGATAGCGATGTTAGCACCACATACAGCATGTCTACTGGCTATAAAAATTATGCAATATTTGAATTCTTGATTGTATGTTGGGATGGGGCTGAATCAAGAATTGCTCTAGGAGTGGACTGATCTTCAGCAGATCAGAGGGATATTGTTCTTAAATCACCCTGGGTCCTGTTTACTCTAGTACTGCTCCTCCTCAGCCAAAACTGATGCGTTAAAGGCGATAGATAACAACCCAACAACCTCCTCGACTAAATGCTTTGTGTTTCATCCCAAACACAAGTGAGCACTGTTTAAAAAAATATAGCCTCAGAAGTAAATTACCTCAGAAAACTACATCAAGAAATTCCTTTCATTTACACACAGCTGACTCTCACACAAACTGTCCTGTACAATCAGTTTGATCTAAGCAAAAAATAAATTGCTTTTTATATAACCTGAGTCTTGTGATATCAATGCATGAACCTTTTCTATATTGGTAGCAGTTTCTTTCTTCACTGGAAAACAAAGGTCCTGGCTATCTAGCCAATATTTCATAATGACAATATCAAACTATAAAACAGCACTCTCAGTGAACTCTTCTTCCAGGACACGGGAGCATTAGGCTTTAAAATCTGGTCCTTGATCTCCTTTAACTGGTTTAGGCCACTCGATGCACAGCTCTGCACTTGCCTCGGGATTAATCCACATAAACACTTGTGGTTTCCTTAATTTTAGAAACACCAGTCAAGTTTTTTATGTTGTTTATATGTCTATATGGGGCTTTCAGACAAACTATTTGCAAATTCTTAAGTCAACACCATTGACACCAAAGACGATCGCTGGTGTTTCTGACGTCACAAACTACCTTGTAACCAATCACGTCACGAGAGGGGCGGGCTTTAGCATATCATTAACTATTCTCTGAAGCAGTGGAGTCTCAAGAGAAGCCGGGTTATCCCGGTATATTTTTCTGTTGATATGAAAAATCGTGTACATTTAGCAATATAGCAGCTGAATTATGTATATGATGTATATTATGATGTTATGATGAACTATGCCTTTCTCCACTGATGTTCTATGATGTTTAAAGCATTTCTAAGGATACTGATTTTTGGAAGGCAGACTGAGATGGCGAACATGAACATAGTTTGTGTAACATTAGCAACACATTATAAGCTGTTTGATAATGTAGTCAAGCCAAAGGCTAATCATATTAATAACCGTTATGTGTCTAACGTTGTAAAGAGCGATACCATTGTGCAGAGTTTACTACAGTAACTTGAGTAAAAGAGCTAGTGTGAGTAAGTGGAGGCGGGGATAATTTGCATATTCATGAATCCACGTATACTAAATAAAGCAAGGGTGTAAAGTTACATTCAAGCTATTTTAAGGCGTGAATAAAACATTTTCACAGGAAAATCTGTCATTTTGGTGATCAAAGATGAGTTTTAAGGGATAAAATGATTGACTACAGGGGGACTTTAAAAATCATTTGCATTCATATTTATACTTTGTTTTTGACTACAGTTGAAGTTGAAACCTAGTTGTGCATCAGCAGGTGTATGACAGGTGTTAATCTCCCACAGCACTGTGTCAGTGGCCTCAACATCGGGGCTTCTTCCCCACCTACGCAGATCATCTAAGACTGGCCAAGGAGGCTTACAACTCCCTGAGCTTTTAACTCCTAGAGGATTGGCCTGAGATTAGCAACAGCCTTCACACCATCCAATGCACCATTTAACATACGTTCAACCAGACTCGCTGTGCACCTCAGTCTAGATAATAGAGAAATTGGAGTTGCACAGTCAACATGCACAGGACTATTTTAGCAAGCACTGACTAATCTGCACATCCTGATTTTGCTGAGTTAGCCGCGTACCTGGGTCAACATATTTTGTTGTCTACCCCTAAACATAACCCTACCCATAATTTATCCCTAAAACCAGACGGAAATGAATAACACTGAACTTGACCCTGGTTGTAAGCCTAAACTTGACATAAACTTTAAACTTGACCCTCAAATCTGATTGGTTGATTGGAATGTTGTTCCAGGAACATGTTGCACTTGGTGAAATCAGGTTTTGCAATGGCCCGTTGGCACTGACAATTTTACACCACATGTTCTGCTGTATCCGTCAAAATACAATAAATTCAGAATCTACAGCCAGTTTCCCATTCTTAGAGTCTTACTTTCCGTCAGACTGGGATTGAAATCTTGAAATGAGCATTAGACCTGATCCAACTACAGAATAGCAAGACAATCTACAGAGAATCGTTGCCCTGAGCTAACAGATATACTTTGTATACTTTAGTCACATGGAGTAGGGTTTTAGCTTTTGGAAGAAACCGACTCAAAGAGTTTTCCATTCAGGCACATGATGAACTGTTTGGCTATTGTTTGAGATCGAAACATGTGCATACATGCCACTGCAGAAATAATACTAGACTAGAAATAGTACAATGAAATGGAGAATACAATATAAAAAGTTATAAAGCCACTTTAAAGTTGGTGCACTCAATGCACACAACTGGTCTGTCAGCAGTGCATTAGCACATTGAAAGAATCATGCAAAATGACATGCTATCCAATGCATCTTATGGAATGAATCAAGAGGACATGACATTATGACCGTACATATTTCTCGTGTTTCAGAAGAGCTACCCAAGTTGATGGACTCAGGATGGCTTAGGAGGCAGCGTGCCAGTGGAAGAAATCCACCCAGGATTTTCAAAGAAGAGCGTCTAAACTCTAATGCTGTCCAATTGCCTCCAGATGTTCCCCTAAAAGAGTGTATAGACCCCCCGTCTGGACACTCTCCATCTCTGACCTGCACTAACTTCCATCTGGATTCATGCTGTGCTTGCACACGTCTCGGGTTAGTTCTGAATGGTTGTGAGATGTAAGACATGACCTGAGGTGTTTGAAAACCCATCAAGTGGTTGCATTTATTGCAATCAAGAAAATGTGCGCAGATGCACACTGACTTTGCACATTACATTCAGAAGACAAATGGTTGAGATGTTATGATTTATAGGTGGGTTTTTGTCAAAGGTTTTCAGACTTTCAATATCGTAATTAGACAAGCTGTGTAAACTGTCAGCTCAAAGTACGTATACACAAGCATTAGTTTACCCCAGTTCACATTTAGCATGTTTTATGAAGCATGCTAGCTCATGTCATGTTGTCAAAGTTCAGTGCCTCATGATGGAGTCGTTCAGTGTAAGGGACGCATTGCAGCTGCTTGGCCTTCTTGGCAGCTGGCGTCAACGCCTCCCTTAACACAGTTCTTTCAGTCGGCATGTGTTTCTGATAAGTTCTGATAATTAGCCAACGCACTGAATGGTATATTCTATGACAAGTGTGAGTTAATATAAAAAATGTGCATGTCAAATTAGAGTGATTACAACACCAGTAAAGGTCTAAATTCCTTAATATTTAGTTGTAGTTCCCATCTTGGTCTCACAAGCAGGTTTTAACAGAAGAATAATAGTTCTTTACATTACTTTCTTCTAACAAATTACCTTCCATATATTTTAACTGGTGATGAAACATTTTCCTAAAGCCAGCCATGATTACAAGGCTATTTTAATTGCTAATTAAAAATACAAAAACCTCAAAGTCAGGTGACTTGGAGCCATAAAACAGACTATTAACGTGAAGTCTGGGAGTCATTAGCGATTAGCCTGGATTTTACAGTAAAAATAAACACAGAAAACGCTCTCTGTTTGACATGAGACTGCCAAACACAACAGTTAGTGTAATTAACACATCTTGGAGTTTGTAACGTGATCATGTTAGATGGTTGTTTTGATGTAATGTGATAGACGGGTGTTTGGCAGCTGACAGCAACACTTTGTCAAGGATTCAAACTACAAAAGGTGTAGCTACTTCCACTCAGCAGGGTTAATATGTCTACCGTGGCTTCATGTTTAATGCATCTCACCTCATGACACTTCCAGAACACATGTTAGAAGCCTTTTGGAAAAACTGATGTATTCTGAGCATGTTCAGGCACACTTAAGACATTTTTCTTTTTAGGGAAAAATGGGTCTTAAGTATATTCAGTTTCTATTTTAAATTTTTAATTCAAATATAGTTTTTGCCACATGTAATCGGTCCTACTTGACCTGCTTGGAGCGTGATTCGAACCAGGGTCTCCAGTGTGGGAGGCCAGCACACTTACAAGGATGCTAAAGACCGCAGCATCTAGCGTCAGTTGCTAACATGCCTCTTGAGGTTTTCACACACAGCTCTTACTGGCCTATGTTACACTCACCCCCCCAAACCTCATTCTCATCTGGGTCATGTCACCAAATGTAACCGATCCTACTTGACCCGCTCTGAGTGTGATTTGAACCGTGGTCTCCATGTGGGAGGCGGGGCGCGTTAACAAGGATGCTAAAGACCGCAGCCTCTAGGGTTAGTTGCTAGCGCACCTCTTTTGATCAGGGGAGTGAGGTTTACTTGCACAGCTCTTACTGGCCTATGTCCGTTACACTCCCCTAAAACTCACTCCCATCCGGGTCACGGCACCAAATGTGATCGGTCCTACTTGACCCGCTCCGAGTGGGATTCAAACCGGGGTCCTCATTGTGGCAGGTGAGCGCGGTAACAAGGACGCTAAAAACCTTACCTTCACAACTCTCACTAGCTGGCTTCCATTACATACACACACACACGTTGGGTTTCCATGTTTTATGGGGACTTTCCATAGATCTAATGATTCTTTTTATACTGTACAAAATGTATATTCTATCCTCTAAACCTACCCATCACATTTAAAAAAAACATCACTTAGTATGATTATAAGCTGTTTTCCTTATGGGGAAAAATGTCCCCATATGGACAAGGATTGCCATCTTTGTGGGATGTTTTGTCCCCGTATCGTAGGGTTTACCTGAACCACACACATTCATGACTACATTATCAATAATATTTTTTTTTTAAATATTGGTAATAGTAATAACCCATTTTTGTGAGGGGTGTGTGGTTATGTTTAGTCATCAACCACAGTGTATCACAGCATAAGTATGAAAGAGATTACCCAGCATGCCATGCTCCCATGTTCTGCCACACAATATCGATGCTGATAAGGTAAATGTGACAGAAAAGAATAGAAATGCGATTGCAAATTCTGCGCTATAAGCTGTGCAATTTATTGATGCATTATCACTAGCTCAACCCTAGGTTTTGTTTTCTATACAACAATCAATAGTGTACAAAATTAAGAGTTACTAAGAAATGCTCCATTTCTTTTAACCTGGCCTTGATAAATTATGCATTTAGGCCTGGCTGCCATCTGTCATTTCGATGATGGGTCTGTCGGTGCAGTTAACTGACAGCTGACTCTGTAACCTGTCAGCATAGCATGCTTTCTCAAATATGAAACCAGCTGGGACACGTTTAACAACATGAAAAATATAATTAAATTTGTTATGGACAAACAACTATGTTCATCTATCTGTCTGCATGATTTGGCATACATAAGGTATTCTATAATGAGACAATCCATATATGGTCACCGTTGTTAATTTCCCACAGTTTAAACATAGTGACCAAAAAAAAAAAGTTTTTGGGTATGAGTGACCCATGATAAAGTTGATGAGACCCCTTGACGGCCAGCCAACATTTTTATGCCGTTCCCATTTTACAATGACAGGGGGCTACACAGAGAAATAAGGATGTGCTGGAACTGGCCCCGAACATTTACCCCCAAAGTTTTTAGAGTCACTGCACAGATGAACTCAAACCACTGTAAGTAAACCACAAGCCTGGAAGTGTTTCAAAGCTGCAATAATGGAGAAAATTACATAAGTGAATTGGTTATCCTGTTATCTAGTCTATTGTGTACAAGCGGTTTTAAAAATCTTGTCTAAATAAGGTATTTATTCGCATATACTTAGTGAAGAAACTGGAAACTTTGCATATAAAGTGTAATTTATTAAATTCCATAAGGACTTCAGACTAGAGAAAATGCTGTAAATCCTCAAATAGTGCAAAGGGTTCACCGCAGTCGTGCCACATATATGTTCACCAGTAAATTTAAATTATTTGCATTAACCCTTTAACCTCCTCGTCAGTGGATGCCTTGTGTCAAATCCTTTATTTGACAGATGCTTGTTTCAGGAGCATGCCTGCACAAGACTTCCCTCCACACACACAGCAGGGAAACATAAGCAGAAACACACAGGCTGGAGGAAACAGGGCTATCAAATACACAAGTTGGAAGGACAAAATATACCAGCAACTTCCAGTTGAGGAACAAGAAGAGCAATAACTTGAACTCACAGAAAAACCTGAAGGGCTTCGAAAGCACTGGCCAATAGCATCTCCAGCACAGATTTATGTGGATTATCTATTTTAGGGATTGCCAATCTCAGCCAGCTCTCGGAGGAAAGACGAAAGAGCAAAGTGTTTCTTAGACACATTTAAGAGTATTTGAAAGTTGTAATGTTTAATGTTTTTAATGCACCTTTTCAAATTAGTGCATCTGAAAATATTTCTATATCTAGATAGATATAAAGTTATGCATTTAAAGTTGCATCACACAGGTACAGAGAGATACAGACCCGCATTAGAAGATCGTATTAAAAGTCTCTTTGAATAGGAAAAAAAAGTTTTCTTGGCAATCTATTGTTTTGTACATAAAGAGAAGAGCATTCTATGAAAGGTAAGAAGTGAATTTGCCCGTACTGGTTTTCAGTTCAGCCCGAGGCGCATAGCAGTTCAAATTCTTCCAAAATACCCAAATGCGCTGAAAGTTCCAAAGACGCGTTAACACTAATATTTTTTTGAATAACATTCCAAATTACTACGTACATTTTTTTCTAGAAAACGCCTTGTTTGACAAGCACAACTTTTTCAGTGGCAAATCGCACAGAAAACCGTCCTGGAGAACAAGCGCAAATGCGCACCCGTGCTAGGAGCCTTCCAGATTCCCACCAAACGATACATGGAAGCAGTTCGAGCAAACAAACTTTGAAAGGATACATACCGTAATAAAGGTAACCATAGCATCGGTGAGGAAATATGCAGCAGTGCCGACATGAAGGTAATGAGTTTATAACGAATCCTTTTCGAAAGTTCCCAGATAGAAAGCGCGCGGTGCGTGCTGAGAGTCCTACTGGCGAGTGCAGCGCGCAGATCTCTCTCTCTCCCTCTCTCTCTCTCTCTCTCTCTTTATCTCAACAAGCATAATCTTCTACTCTCCTGTGCACATCCAGCATGGACAGATGGCTTTTATAGGGTTTCTGTGCTTATTCAAAGTGATGCTGTTCTCATTAATCAATCATGCATTGGTAACTCTAACTTTCATGTTATTAATAATATTAACAAGCATTTTACAGTACATAATTCCCAGTTAGGCATTAAATGTAAATTAAAAGCTGGTAAACTAAACACATTGAAATGACTTATTTATATTCATATTGAAAATATTGCTCTGCATTTAATGTTTTGTGATGAAGACTGCGATGAAGATCTATGTGGATCTATGTGAAAGATGTTTGGCAAAATAACCAGTTAGAGTAGCTTATTATACGTTATATTGCATACTTTCTCATCTACTCAAATTGGTGTAAAAACTTATTCAAAAGATCCTAATAACTAGTTATGGCAGCCAATTGAAGAAAAAAAAATGTTGAAACATTAATGCACAGTTTGAGCTCACGGGCATTAAGCGTGACTCAGCCGAGATAATCATAGTTGAAACTGTCGTAGTATATGCATATTATAAGAGTAGACTGAGAACACAAATGATTTTATAATGGGCAGGGACAGGAAGCACACAACAACACTCCTTTCTTCTGTTGGTTGACCCTTTGTTGGAGATGTTTGTGCAGAACGATATCTTGAGCTCTTCAAGTATTGCAGTGATGACATACAAGGATACTGAGGTACCCAATTAACCGTCTGACAACAAACACATTAGGACAGTCAAATAGAAAAATAAAAGACAAAGAATTTATATCTCCCATGTCTCATCATTTCTTTTGTTTGCTCTGAACAGTCATGGTCAATAGATGATCCATATTCATATTGTAAACCAGCACATTAAATACTGCAGGGGGTTGCATCTTTTCTAGACTGATCCAATCACCTGAGCCGTAAATGCAATGTGACATTAATGCAATGTGAAATGATGTCATAAACGAATGAACAAAACGTTCACCTCTTGTACAGAACCCTTTTTTAATCAAAAGCCACTCAGCAGTTAAAAAGAACAACTTACCCGTTAATACTTGGTGTGAACTTCCTGGTATGTGAGTGTGTTTCTTCCTTATTTTTGTATGGCTATGGGACATCAAAAGAGAGAGGTTTTTGACTAAAGGGTTATAATGTTGTCAAATGTCTCAGTGTGGGGCAAATCTGCCTTTATGACATTTTCTGTTAATGCACAGTCATGACACAACCAGTAGTTGCGCCCCCGAAAGTTGTAGCACTTCCTCAGTCTTTTCCCCAACCAGGAAGCTGATGCTCAATATTCAATGTAGCAATCAGTTGAGGATATTTCATAAATGAAGTCATATCCTTTTAAACCAGTCCGAAAGGAAGATACCATTGATGGAATTTGTCATTGCTTTTTACATGATTTCAGGAACATATCGTTTTTATCGTTTTCAAGTAATGAATCACATAAAGTCTGAGCTTTACAGATACTCAGCAATGAAGCGCTTCCGGGCAGCTATTTCAGGTATCCAAGACCAAGTCCTATCAACTTAAATAGGTGAATTCTTAAAACTCAAAAACTGCTTACAAAACTCAGAATTAAATAAAATTTCAAATCAGCAACAAAATCTGGCCTAAACTGTCCCATAAATTGTGTGTCTTAACACGCTCAATAGCGTTAAAAAGCTTATTTGTCAGCAGCTGATTCTAACAGCAGTTGCAGTGACTTTACCAATCAGCGATTGGCTTTTATTTAGAAGGCGGGACTTATTCTCTGTAGACCCCAATAAGTTAGCATACATTTTTTTAAGTTGAGAAATTTAAAGTAAGCAGAACTTGCAGATTTTAATTCTGTACTCATACATTTTAATTGCTCTTAACTTCAAATATTTGAGTATGTTATTAACATAAATATTTTTAGTAGTGGAAACTTGGCTAGCTTTAACTAGCTAATTCAATAAATGTACCTTGCTGACTGAAAGCAATGTACAATGCTTTGATAGCATTAGCATAGCAATTGCTGAAAGAGTACAGCAATATATAACATTTAACAGAAATCTGTTCTCAAACCAAGCGCATGCTCCACTCGTCATGATGGTAACTGCCAAAAAAAAAACCAACATAACAAACTCTTCTAAACTAACATAGCAAAACATTTAAACACTACTAATTATCCACCTTAACATTAATCTTGCACAAAAAATATTATATAACACTTTATTTGAGCATTTACTCTGTCATGGCAAAGCGTGCTGGGAAATAGAAATCCCAGCCCAGTTTCAGTTAAATTTAAGTTTGTCTAAATTAAAATAAACAGGTTTATAAAACTCAAAACAACGAAACAATTCCGATTACTTAAAATGCGTCAGTTTTGTGAACTCAAAAGAAAAAGAAAGTGCTAAATTCTCATAAAAGTTAATTAGATTGAACTAATTTGTTTAATTTGAGTTGGCTCAACTCAAACCCACTAATTGAGTGTTAGTGTTTACAGTGTGCCATATTGTGCAGTGCAAACTTTCTCCCATTCATAATATGAGTGCACTGTCCTTGTATATCTAAAGTCTTTGCAATAAGTAACTTTGGACCTACATGTCAACTTATCCCAGCAAGCAATTTAGCATTTAAAAGACATCTAATAGATAACAAAATAGCTAAAACAAGGATAAATTTGGGCTGTCAGTGAAAATGTAATAGATGTCTAACCATAGCTCAAGAACAGACTAGTCATCTAGAACATGAGCATGCCAAAGAAATGAAACCTTGTTATCACTGTTGACTTTGGGAATATCATACATCTTGCAAGTTATTTTGGCAAAAGCGGCATGTAACCAAATTTAAGGTTATTTTGGCTAGAATTGGGTTACTCATAGATGGACCATATCGGGTCTATAGTTAACCGAGACGGTGAAATGACGGCTATTGCTTGCTGGGATTCTTCTAACCCCGACACCTATTTTTCATCAGAAAATGAATGATGATTCAACTCATCCTCCAGAGCACTTATCAACAGTTACCCAAGTGTAATGCTCCTTCTCGTGCTGCCCATGACTGAGTCAGCTTTAAAGATGTACAAAATGTCTTACGAACGACTGAATCGGCAGCCGTCAGGTTAGGCCAGTTGGTGTGTGTGTTTTGTTTGAGAAGAATGCAGGGCACACCTTACTGGCATACAGTGGGTTCTGCTAACCTCAGCGTACACAGCTACTGCTGCCTTTCAAATAGTGCCACACAAAGAGACACAATGAAGTAAGAATAATGCCGGCACCTGTGGTTGGTTAAAGGAGTTCCCTGTTGTAAGCATGCTTTTTATTTAGTTTAATGAAGGAGTACCTTTTGAGTAAATCTCCCTCAGACAGTTCTGTAACCAAGTGTATCAAAACAGTGGCTGTTTGAGTATCTTTACGTCAGCATTAAATTATGTGGCCCGTGCAAAAGTGAACTTGTTGCCAAATTAAATATTTATATACTTGCATTTACAAGCGTGATGGTCTATTTGCACAGCGTTTGTTTTGTATGTACAGTACTCGGAAAGAGATTTTAGGAATTACATGGATGAGTAATTGAGAAGCATAGAATGATTTATGTGCTAAAAGATCTGATTTCCTTGTGCGGGCGCTTTGTGCTTGTTTAGCAGTCATTAAAGGATTCCTGTGAAGTCATTACATAACTTGATTTACTCATTTAAGGCCACTGAGAAATGATTAATTGGATGTATATGGGCTAAGGTTGAACAAACATAAACAATAGCAGTGAAGTTAATGTTTCAGACCACAGGAACTTTACTACACGTTCCTTACTTTTCCACTTTCGTCTTTTAGTCCCAGTCTGCATTCAGCACTTTCACCTGCACCTACAATGAGTCTGTTGTTTACAGTCCCGTTCAGGCATCGCTAAAGTTGCTTTTTCTTGTGATGGATGAGGTGTCTCCCACCTGGCTCCGAGGCCATCAGGGCGTTGATCTCTGCCCCTCGTCACAGTAAGCCATGGCTAGAGGGGAAGGTGGGAAAGGTGTATCAGGGAGATTGAAAGAAAGCAGAGGGGAGGAGGGAGCGCTGCTGTCGGTGTAGGTCAGATCGAGTTTCTGCCCGATTACAACCGTCACCCCAACCAACCCCAAACACGAATGCACGAATACGGTGGCGCCAAATAGAAAAGTGAAAATGTGCTGAAACATGTCGTACACTTTTTTTGGTTCCTCAAAGAACCTTTCAGTTCTTAAAAACAGAAGTTCTTATTGCAAAGAACATTTAAAAAAATCTAAAGAACCTTTTTCCACTATAAAGAACGTTTTGTACAATGGAAAGGTTCCATTTATCCATCACGGAACCATCGATGCCAATAAAGAAATTAAATACTAAGCTGGATGATAAAATTATTGTCTTCTAAAAGAGCTGCATTCCAGCTCGATCAAATTTGTTTCACAATTGACAAATTTTACACTACTTTTATATTTTTTTTATTGTTTCATGTATTTTAATGACATCTGACAGATTTCTGTCCCTTCATTGACAGTTTACAAAATTTCCACTTTGACACTTCAGAAAGTTCATAAACAGATCGTAAAACAAATATATATGAAATTAATTCACATATAAACATTCATCAACTCACACATCAGTTGTGGTAAACGGAAGCTCAAGCATGTTCGCTTGACATGCGAGACTGATGCTCGCACACTGATGCCTCATTCGGCTTTGAAGCATCAAAGTAGAAGTTGCGTGGACTGTCAATGGATGGACAGAAATTCATTTAAAATATCTTCGTGTTTTGAAGATGAACGAAAGTCTTATGGGTTTGGAACTTGAGGGCATCATTATTTAAAATATTTTCATTTTTGGTTGAACCTAACACTTTTTAACATATATTTTTATGTGTATTAAAGTTTAAACGCGTTGTGGTGCAGCTCGGCTGTGGAAATGGCTTTGGCTGATGGACTGGGCCTCCCAGTTCCTGCCTCCTCACATTTATTTACTTTGTTCTCACACTTAGGCGTTCACTGGTGGTCTTTCCTCCTCTCTCCCTGACTTGTATCCTGTGGAAGTGTTGAATCTTTGCTGTACTGTTTCTCTTCCCTTGGGTCCCGTACCGCTTCTCCTCCCTTTTTATATCAAGCCTCTTAAGCATCCATGCTCTATTGCTGCTTTGAGTCAACTCTTCCTTCTCGCTTTGTCTTTTAAAGTGTTTCTGTTCAAACGGACCCGACCACTGTGTTCACGCAAACACCAGGGAGTTCTCGCTGGGTCCAAACCGCAGAGGGGTTGCAGACAGGGCCTCCCTTGTGCTCTTTGTGCGGCGAATCCGACAGCGCAGACCACTGACCTGAAAAGTGAGCCAGGGAGTGCAGCGTAACTCAAGGCCCGGGGTTCAGCTTACCTGCTGGGCTGCTGTGAGAGCGGAGCGGAGTGCTCTCTCCGCAGGGTTAGATTGCCCATTGAGATAAGGGCCAAATACCATACGAGAGTTGTTAAGCAATACTGCTACAACACAAGAGGCAGATAACACGGCGGTCAGAACCCACTGGGGAATGTTAGCTCACTGTGTTAAGCGGCACTGAAATTGCATCAAGCCTGCAGAGGGGGATTTCCATTTGCCTCTTTCAAAAGAGTCTTATTGTTGTCAAGTGCCATGTCTGAATATAAAGTCAGTACACTATAGAGCCAGCACGTTATATAATATTTCAAAGCCAATTGAGCAATGTATCAGCCTATTCAAGTGTATATTCCCATAATGTTCAAATTAGCGCTGTCAAATCGATGAATCACATCTAAAATAAAAGTTTGTGTTGACATAATATATGTGCATGTGTACTTTGTATAATTCTTACTTATATATAAATACACACACATGCATGTATATATTTAAGGAAAAAAATATATATATATTTATATATAAAATATTTACACCCATCAGGCATAATCTAATATTGTGTTGGTCCCCCTTTTACTGCCAAAACAGCCCTGACCCGTCGAGGCATGGACTCCACTAGACCCCTGAAGGTGTGCTGTGGTATCTGGCAACAAGATTTTAGCAGCAGATCCTTTAAGTCCTGTAAGTTGCCAGGTGGGGCCTCCATGGATTGGACTTGTTTGTTCAGCACATCCCACAGATGCTCGATTGGATTGAGATCTGGGGAATTTGGAGGCCAAGTCAACACCTCAAACTTGTTGTTGTGCTCCTCAAACCATTCCTGAACCATTTTTGCTTTGTGGCAGGGTACAGTATCCTGCTGAAAGAGGCCACAGCCACCAGGGAATACCGTTTCCATGAAAGGGTGTACATGGTCTGCAACAATGCTTAGGTATGTGGTACGTGTCAAAGTAACATCCACATGGATGGCAGGACCCAAGGTTTCCCAGCAGAACATTGCCTAAAGCATCACACTGCCTCCGCCAGCTTGCCTTCTGTGATGCACGCGCACCCGGCCAACCACATGATGTAAAAGAAAACATGATTCATCAGACCAGGCCACCTTCTTCTATTGCTCTGTCGTCCAGTTCTGATGCTCACGTCCCCACTGTTGGCGCTTTTGGTGGTGGACAGGGGTCAGCATGGGCACCCTGACTGGTCTGTGGCTATGCAGCCCCATACGCAACAAACTGCGATGCACTGTGTATTCTGACACCTTTCTATCAGAACCAGCATTAACAACAATTTGAGCTACAGTAGCTCGTCTGTTTGATCGGACCAGCCTTTGCTCCCCACATGCATCAATGACCCTGTCGTCGGTTCACCACTGTTCCTTCCTTGGACCACTTTTGATAGATACTGACCACTGCAGACCAGGAACACCCCACAAGAGCTGCAGTTTTGGAGATGCTCTGACCCAGTCGTCTAGCCATCACAATTTGGCCCTAGTCAAACTTGCTTAAATCCTTACGCTTGCCCATTTTTCCGGCTTCTAATATATCAACTTTGAGGACAAAATGTT
Organism: Rhinogobio ventralis; assembly: GCA_039654625.1. Lineage (NCBI taxonomy): Eukaryota > Metazoa > Chordata > Actinopteri > Cypriniformes > Gobionidae > Rhinogobio > Rhinogobio ventralis. The sequence goes on from CM077207.1 coordinate 5,218,028, forward strand.
CACTTGCTGCCTAATATATCTAATATATCCCACCCAGTGTTATTCACTTCACCTGTCATAATGTTATGCCTGATCTGTGTAATACATATATATATATATATATATATATAAATAATATAATATAAATTATATAAATAGATTTCTAAATATATACATGAATGAGTGTGTATTTACAGTATATATACATAATCATACACAATACACACACACATATATTTTTTCACTAACAATTCTAACAAACGATTTTAGAGTTTGCAGAAATGCAGTTTAATAATTGGACTTTATACTAAACAACAATAATATATGAATGTAATCCGGGCATTTGTCATGTGACTTACAGTCATGTGACTCGTGTCGCTTCACTGCCATTCACAGATCCTCTCCTGTGGCCTCATAGGCCTGAAAGTTTTCCATTGGATGTGCACTTTGGAAGTAGTAGGTCATCCTGGTACTGGTCATACTGTGAATTTGGACACATACTGTTTTTTTTGCCTGCTACATAGAGAAGTATGCATATTTGGATGCAGCCACTGTTATAGGTGAGTCATTGAATTATTCATTCAACTAATTCGTTACAAAACAATTTAATTCAAGGATGAAAAAGCACAGGTTGTTTTTGGAGACTAAATGGTTCATTTTGCTTTGACTTTTAAGCTATTTTTGCTGGCAAGCAATTTATAATCGGACGACACTGGTCATGCTATGGTGGCACTGAATACTATGTGCTAATACTAATGCACTATTTTAGTATGGTATTTCGTGAGCATCCTCAGAAGAATGCACATGTGAGAACCATTATTGGGACCAAATTTAATTCAAGGTAGTTTTTTAAAGAACCTAGTCATAACAAATTGTGTTGTTACCATGTTTTGCCTTTATAGGATACATATATTTTGAAGTGTGCATCTTTTTTTGTTGTTTTTGGGTGTGCATGGCATGCTTCACATGATTTACTTTACCTACTGGTGTAAGTTATTCCTTAGAATTATTGACATTAACACACAAGGAGTAGGGAATGTGCATAGTTTCTGAAATATTTAGATACATTTCATTGTCCTCTCAGCTATTAATATGGGTACAGTAATCTCAGCTTCGTTTAGTACATTTTACCATGTTAAATGCAGAATTCTTCTGATTTTCCTCCCTAAATCATGGCATGTTTGAAATAATACACCCTTGAAATGAAATAGCGCTCTTTCTGATGAAGATTTCAATTAAATAGATGCATTTACTCAAATGTGAAATTACGTTACCACATGTTCTGAAAAAACATTGTTAATGTATTTAAAAGTAAATATCACCCAATAAAATAAATATCTGCACCAAATTAAGTTTATTTTCAACACTTACAGTACTTAAAGAGTAATCATCTGTAAGGTTTTTCATCCTGTCCTAGAGCAATTTAATCAGTGAGTGGAAAATATAGCAGTGGTCACCTTGGTAACGATGTCATTAAAAACCACCATATATGTTGTTTTTGCACTTATGCAACACTGATAATCTGACACAGGTGAGCCTGTGACCGTCCGTCGGTTCAGGAGAGGTCATCTCAGTCAAGACTAGGAGTGTTATCTTAAACCTCTGGACCTTAAGGCTATTTTGTGGCCCTGAAGAAGTTTGACATGCTCTGACATTTGTGTTTTTTTCAGTTGCTTTAAAGCATATTAATGGCTAAAGTCTGATTACACTGTATTCAGCACAAACAGGGCTATGGTAATATGTGAGCAACATGTGCATAAAAGTTTGTAGTTTTGAGAAAATAATGTTTATGCGTAGTTTTTGAAAAAACTAAAATGTTAAAATCACTGAAATAAGGCCTTCTAACACACTTTAAACATTTGTTCACAAGGCTTTTCAGAACTGGATGTTGTTGCCTAGAGTTTTCTTCAAAACAATGTGAAAACCATTTTGATCACTTATTCATACAAAACAATATGGTCATTTAACTTTTGTAAGACACTTATTGTCAGAATGGCTGTATGCGGGGATGGTGTGGATCATCATGAATAATGCTGAGATTCACACCTGAGGCATCAACGACTCCTTCCCTGAATATCAGCGAGGAATGTGGCAGAGGGAACTATAATGAATGTGAGGAGACTTAATGATTGAATGTATTGTTTGTAGCTTATTCACAAAATCACATTTAATTTAAAAGTAGTAATCTGACTATACATTGTCTTTACATAAAGACTTTAGACCTACAGTACCGTTCAAAAGTTTTAGATCTGTATGATGAAAAAAAAAAAGTCTCTTCTGCTCATCAAGCCTGCATTTATTTGATCAAAAACACAGAAAAAAACTGTAATTTTATGAAATATTATTACAATTTAGAATAATGATTTTCTATTTAAATATATAGTAAAGTGTAATTTATTCCTGTGATCAAAGCTGAATTTATCATCTTTACTCCAGTCTTCAGTGTCACATGATCCTTCAGAAATCATTCTAATATGAGGAATTGATATATATGCTCAACAAACATTTCTTATTATTATGAATGTTGAATATTAATTTCTTTTAAAAAACAAAAAACAAAACAGCAACAAAAAATCTAAACTCTTACTGAGCCCAAACTTTTGAATGGTAGTGTATAATGTTACAATATATTTCTATTTCAGATAAATGCTGTTGTTTTGAACTTTCTATTTATCAAAGAATCCTGAAATAAATTCTACACAACTGTTTTCAACATTCGTAATAATAAGAAATGTTTCTTGAGCAGCAAATCAGCATATTACAATGATTTCTGAAGGATCATGTGAAACTGAAGACCGGAATAAATTGCATTTTAAAAATTGATCCAAATAGAAAACAATTATTTTAAATTATAAAAATACTTCGCACTATTACTGTTTTTGCTGTATTTTGGATCAAATAAATGCAGCCTTGTTAAGCAGAAGACATTTTTTTTAAAAACATTAGAAAATCTAAAACTTTTGAACGGTAGTGTATACTTGGATTTACACATGAAAACAACACATAGAGCAGTGGTAAAAACAAATACAGTGTAAAAGAGACATTCAGGGCAAAAGTGCAAACAGGGACAGTGCAAGATGAACGAAAACTAATTAGTCTCTCTATTTGAGCGCGCTTCTCACGCGTCTACATTTAAAATAACAAACTTGAGCGAGCAAAAGACGCAACAGATGTGAACAGCTTAGTCAGTGGTTACATCAGCGTAGCAGTCAATAAACGGGACAGTCATGTACGGGACATTTAGGCCCAATAAACGGGACGTCCCGGCTAATATGGGACAGTTGGCAACCCTACTTTTATATCATGCTGTGTTTAATATTATAGAGCATAAAAATATCCCCATGTCGTACGTGTATCTTTATTTAGCATTGAAAGGTTGCCTACCTATTTCATATTTCAACATGTTTCCGTTGATTTCACACATTTTAGTCTGGCAATAGTTCAACTAGTAGCCTACAATGTGAAGTTTATGCAGCAATAACGCTAATATAAGTGAGAAGAAATGTTTTACCTTAAAAATTCTCATGTTCTGCTCATGCTCATGTTTCTTCTGGGGTAAATCCAAGGTAAACTCACAGCGTGTCTTCCGAACTCGATGAAAAGCAGAAGAATGAAGCAGCTGATTCTTTGTTTTGAGGTGATGGGGGGCGTTTACAGGTTCGCGTTCCTTCCTCGTGGATGATTTGCATGTGAATCGATTTGCGCACGCGTGGGTGTGGTCATATTATCGATAATGAGCAGTCGCTTGAGTAACTGGACCTCTCGCTGTTTTCATACGGATTACATAAACAGAGAATATTTGTTTTTTATATAAATTACTTAATTTAAAAGTAGACATTCCAAGCTTTATAAAGAGAAGAGAAGTTTTCGCTGAGTTACGGTTCATTTTCACACGCATTTCAGAATGGACATCACGGGGAGACAGACGGGAGAACGCGCATCCTGTTTGTTTTCTTAATTTAACGAAAAGCACAACATTTAGTTTTTATTTTGAGTGTACATAAATAAAAGTAGACACTTTAAGCTTTGTAAAGACACATCGTTCATGTCTGTGAGGCCAAAAATTACGGAGTACTTTAAGTTGTTTTACACTGTCATGAGGAAAAATCCAGCAAAACGCGCGGGAACCATCACAGGATTGTCTAGAATTTTACCTTTAAGGTAAAAACATGACATAGTTCCTGATGACAAATTAGTGTCAGGTTGTTAAACAGTGAGCGTAAGGAAGCAAGTACATTTCCACAGCACCCATTTGCTAAATAAATAATGCTTGTTGTCAGTTTTAAGTAGGCGAGGTGTGTAACTGTATGGTTTGGTGTCATATATACTCCACATGGTGGGCAAGTGGGTCTTTACCTGGACTTGACAGGCAAGAGCAATTCCACGAAACGTAATCCGAGGATCAAAGCTTGTCCTAGTCCACTCTGTGGTCAGATCGTTCCTGATGCTTTCCAAACTGCCATATAGGGTCGTCTTTAAGAGCTTCAAGTTTCAACTCAGTTCAAAGTTGGAGTTCTTATGATTCACTACGTCTTAGAAACGTTTGGCATGCATCAGGATTAAATTTCATGTCTTTTTGCCCTCAGGTGTTTAGATGGTTCACAGTGTGCCCACATTAGACCGGGAGGGATTATAATTCCAAGTTGACTGATAAGCTTGTGTGCAGAAGTATGCATACTAACTATGCATGCTAAACAATCGAACAGAGACCGATCAGGTGTCGTCTTATGGTGCGAGCACATATGTTCTAGCAAATGCACAGCAGCAGTGACCTGAACATGAGGCTGCTCCTCTATGCAGGAGTGGCTGCCATTGCATTTGGCTACAAAGCCAAGTTTGGAAACTTGAACACAGATAATTATAGATTGTGGCAGGTGCAGACTCCGCAAAATAGTGTGGAAACTAAACTGTCTGCCTGCTCTAACTCATCATTAACTGGATTTTGCCAAGGCAAAACCATCAAGACATTAAATGGGCCTATAACAACAGCTACTGTCAGTGTCTGGGGGCGGGGTTACCGTGACCAACAAGACAAACAGAAACTTGTGACCACCATTTTTGAATTAGCAGCTAATCTCAGTCTATACAAATTAGGGCGAGCTGCACTCATGCATTGGATTCGCTGTGTTTTGATGCTGATGTAGGATCATTAAGCTATGCGCATCAATAGTAACGCGACGTTCGCCATTGTTGATGAAAGGCTTGTTCGAGATGCATCGGTGCTGTGCAGACCGATCGCCGCATGACATAAAAGTACAGCAAGAGCATACGACTCCTTATGCTTTTGAATCGCTCATGCGGTATTTTTATATCATACGCTGATCGGTCTACGCAGCGGCGATGCATCTCGCACAAGCCTGGTGTGTTTGTGGTTCCCGCTGCCTCGCTAGCATTGCTGAGAAAGATGAGACGTATACAGTGACATAAGCCCTGGCTCTGTGGTGGATCTCTAGCCTGTGGAAAGGCAAACCGGTTCTTAGAAGGCTCGTCAGTTAAACCAACTCCGAACTGGCAGTAGCACTGGCTCTGAACTATCACCCGGTTAATTTTGTTTCATTCATACTGGAAACCAGAGGGCGCCTTCGAGCAGAAACTCCACATATCTCTTAGAGAAGTAAAATAATGACGTTTTCAGGAAATCCCTAATGTGAAGCTAGCACTGTAGCTGAATAAAAAGATGATAGAAATGCTGTGATTAAACATGAAGACAATAAACACACGACTGCGACAATATATGGTGTATTTGAGTTCTTCAAGCCTTCTTGGGTATTTTCATAATAATAAAGTATATTTATAATGCGATGCTAATCGACATAGCCTTTATCACTGAATAGAATACTATATAATAATATACTGTCTGCCTCATTCTGATAAGAAGCCACATCAGCTCACAAAAGGACATTTCAAGCACTCGACTGACGATATGAAGTGAGCGTTGTAAACGTTGTCTTTTTCTGGACAAGAGGTTTATAAACACTTTGCATTATAAGTTTGGAAAGATGTTTGACGCGTGTTGCTTTTTCAAATGCACGTTATAAGCGACTCAAACTTGCAGTGCTTTCAGAGATTGAGCAGCATTTACTACTGATCACAGAGCTGCTTTCACTAGAATATATTTCTTGAATTACATTTTTATTTTATTTTTCCGATTTCGATTAATATAACTCCGATTGTATTCATCTGAAAGAATGTCATATATACCTAGGTGAGTAAATCATGGGGTAATTTTCATTTTTGGGTGAGCTATCCCTTTAAGGCCCGTTCATACCAAGGACGATAACTGTAAAGATAACAATAAAGATAGAGTTCTAAAAAATTCTCAATATTAAAGAATAGTCCTCACAACAGCTATAACAATAACAGCACAAAAAAAACAATATCGTTGGAATCACTTTTTTTTCCAGCTGATGAACGATAAAAAACGTTAACAGCCAATCAGAATCCATTCTGCAGTAACGATCTTGAGCATTTAAAGCGGCAGACAAGCACACGCTTAGAATAAACAGAACGATATCGTCCGCTGGTGTGGTCGCTAATATAGTTATTGTTCTTGGTGTGAATGGGCCTTTAGAGCATCTGATTTTAACAGTGCTAAGTACTGTAAGTATTTTACTCATACTGAATGTAGGCTCAAAGATGCACTAGTCCTCAATACCTAAGAGACTGTCAGTGAAAATAATAAACAATTGATTTGTAAGATGAGAAATCATGTTTACATGTTTACAAGATATAGTACCTTAAATGCCTTTAGATGGCAATATTGTTTCTTTATAGCAGAAACAAACTGCTGCAGAAAAAGTTAGGTGCCATGCCAAATGTAATGTGTAATTGCATTACTCATGACAAATGCATTGGAGTACAAAGTACATTTACTTATTCAAAAATGTAGTCAAGCAGAGAGTAAAAGTTGCTAATATCTTTGATACTAAGTAAAACTACAAAGAAGCCAAAAATATACTCAAGTACAGTAACTAATTATGTTTGCTCAAATACACCACTGGTTTTAACTTGAAATTTATATGGCAGCTTATAAATAGTTATGGTTTTTTTCATTACTTCTGACTGTTGCGTAAAAAGCAGCTTGACGTTGAATTAAACTGCTTTGGATGTTAAAATATTTTCTCATCACATGCACACGCGTTAGGGAATAAATCATTTTTGCTGCTTGATTTCTATACATGCTATTTTTACAAAATAGTATAAAGTGATTCCTCATGACAAGACCCCTTTAAACTCAAAGAAAATTGAAAAGGGAGATTTGTCTTGAGTGGTACTTCATGAAGATAATCCACAGTCAGTTTAATTCACAGTCAGTCAGTTGCCACAATGGCAAGTGTTTATGTTGGAACTTGAGCTGAAAGTTTATTTCAACACCCGTGTGTGAAGGAATGTCATTCGCCAGCCAGCAAGGTTTAATTTTACTGTATCTTTGTAGCTCAATGCCAAGAGCAGTAGAGAGTTTCAAACCACAAATCAACACTTCTAATATGCAGATGCAGGCTTACACTGGATATTACATGCTGATGCATCCCATCAGTGGATTTCTTTCCTGCGTTTTTTTCTTTTTCTTTTTTTTTACCACAGATGCCTGATAATCCAGCGGATTGCACTGAGGGTGAAAGGAAGACCTTGTGTGACACCTGGATCGATGGGCTGAATCAGAGGTTATAGCTGACTCAAATATATTCTCTGTGTGACGTATGGTAAACTGCGTCATCATCTATGTCTTTGTCCGTCCTCTTTAATAAGCTTTATTTTAGGAGACACAAAAGGAGGCCTAATCCATATGGCTTTCTGGATATAATGGCCAAAGATGGTTGGTGATTGTTTTTTTTTGGTTGTTTTTTTATGGGTAAAGGAGGATGAGATGATTGGTCTTAATTTCTACAGATGCTCAGAGGTTAACATTTCCTTGATGGTATTAATTTCAAGTGTTTTTATGCAGCTTATACATCTGAGCAAAGGGTGAACAAAGTTGATGGAAAAAGCTTCCAAAAAAAAGTTTCAAATGTTCCAAAAGGTGGTTTACAAACAAACTATTTTTGGTTCTAAAAAGAACCTTCTTAAAAGAACCATTTGAAAAGAACCAACTGAAGAATAATGTAAGAATTTAAAGAACCTTAAAGAGCTTTTGATGATCCATTAATGTTAAAGGTTCATTGATGCCAATAAAGAACGTTATTTTGAGTGTACTTCAAATGTGGCAGACAAATCCACAGAATAACAAAGTGTGAATGTTTTTGTTGAGTGGCTGCCATTTGAACCAGCACTCTCACTCTCACTCTCTCACTCTCTCACTCTCACTCTCTCACTCTCACTCTCTCACTCTCACTCTCACTCTCTCACTCTCTCACTCTCACAAAACCCCTCTACAGAGTTGACTGACCCATACCAACCACCTTTGGCATCTAGTCTGGTGTGAATTCTTGGTTCTTTGTGGTTCAACGCCATCTTGAGTGACTGAGTAAGAATCCCTCCCTCCCACTACTAGTAGGGCCTGAAACATTTTGCTGTTTGACAGTAAGTACACTGTGATTAATTGAGGGTGTGCCACTCTGTTATTGGTAAAAAAAAGTTCCATGGTAACCAGCCACACCAAAATACTATATTTATTAGTATTGTTTCTACTAAATTTTGTCGCAAAATTCAAGGACAACAAAGGTCTACTGTCAATAGCGATGTATGAAGCACAGCTCACACAGAAGTCCTTTTCAAACCAAGCAGATTTTTTGGTCAGTGCTGCAAATTCGAACAACCAACTTGAACCTGTTGCAAAATGTATGTTAAAGGGGTCATGAACTGGTCAACTTATGACGTTCGCATGGTTTTTACATTCAAAAACATCATAATGAATAAGTAATAGGCTATTTTCTGCCCTGGTTTTGAGGCTCTCTCAAGAAACGCTCGGTTCCCTTTCAGTCGGTCACGTTCGACGTATGTCGGACGTAACCAACAAATTGGGATCATTTCTGGGAGCCCCTATCAGCTTCGAGTGTATACAGTGGCACACTGCGTCTTTTTGAAGATGTCATTCCACCCGTGAGTTTCTGGATGCGGTTGCTTCCTGTCCTTATTTGACGGCCACGATCTCTCTCACATAGGCATGTTGAGATTGCGTTCGTGGGTGATCCATGTTCTCTCAGGAGAACGGGATTACGTCGGCGCACTGTTCGTCTCACCTTTCCTCGTAAGGGCTTGAGCGTTCAGAGTGCTGTGTGCCGTCGAGCGGCCGGCTGACAGCACGGGTTGTCACGGCAACCCAGCGCGTCACTCGGTGCTCTAGATGCGTGGTCGAGACTTTGAAACCTCAAACAAGGTTGAGTCCCTTCGCATATTCCCCGATCTAGTTTTTTTTTCTGGTGCACCAGAAAAGGGTTACTTCGGCTAATAAGCCTTGGTGACCTGAGGATTACAGTGGGGCTTTCCCGCCGAGTACGTCTCCGTGGGCCCCCACTCCTCTATCACATCGCAAGCATTCATCTTGCCTTTTTCATAAGGGCTTGAGTGTTCAGCGCACAACGTTCACTGTCTCACATGCCTGCTGGAAGCTTACAGACGGGATTGCTGGTCCTTAAAAAAAAAAAAAAAAAAAAAAAAAAAAAAGGTACCAAGCGTTTCATTTGGGGTTCTAACAGAGCACAGATGTCAATCGCTGCATCGGAGAGAGGGCTGTTATGTGCTGAAAATGAAGATGATGCTGAGATTCCCACTATAATAGTGTGTGCTCATGCTGAATCAGATTCAGACTTGACAGCCCGCCCCCTTGCCTTTTCCCTGGATGTGCATTGGAAAACTTTGGCAGTATGGAACTATTTGGTGCCAGAATATGAAACATCAAAGGGGCAATAATAAGTTTTCCCCTCTCTCACTACCATCATTGGTGGGGTGGCAGTGCCACTGGCAGGCCACCTCTGCCCTGCACTCTTAGTGCACAAGGGTAGTTCTGAGCAAAGGTTGAGCTGCGTACACTGACTGATCGTATTTAAAGGTCACAGCGCTGGCCATCGGCCAGACGATGTCCACCCTGGTGGTCCAGAAACGCCCTTGAGCTAACCTTGCAGAGGTGTGAGATGTCGCCAAAGTACGCTTTCTCAATCTTACAAGGTGGCCCTTTTCGGCGACACTGTCGGTGACTGCGCTAGAGACCACAGTTCAAAAGCAGGCTGAGGTAGCGGTTCCCCGACATGACTAGTGTCACTCGTGGGCTGCCCCTCAGTCTGCTTGTCGCCATGGACATCGGTCCCACGATGCTACCCGTCTCAGCCGCCAAGTGGTCAGCTGAGACGCGTGACCCGGACTTGGTCGGAGCTGCTCATCCCCGGAAGAGGGCTGGGTGGAGCATCATTTGTACATTCTGTTCTGCCAATGGTGTTACAGCCAGTGGTACCCAAATTCTTAATAAGAACAGTTTCAATACCTCTGGGTCTCGGGAGCTCAGGAATGGCAGCGTGTGACGCTATGAAGCCTCGCAGCTCTCGTTCCCCTCCCCACAAGAGGGCGAGAATGACAGTGTACGACGTCGGGGAGCCTCACCACTCTCGTTCCCCTCTTCTCAGCGGTGCAAGGACGACAGTGCGTGGCGCTATGCCTCGTCCGCTCTCATGTCCTGCTGAGGTAGGAGGTGAGGAAGACAGTGTGCGACGGCACGAAGCCTTGCCGCTCTCAGCCTCTCCTTCAGTCGCCAGCGGACAGCAGCGTACGGTTCGAGAATGCTACCATGCCATCTCTTGTACCCTCTGTCCAACAGGCAGGTAGGTGCTGCTTTGCGCACTCATACCCCACTTCAGGACGCTATGCCTCTTGGGTTGAGTCCCTGCCCTCCACTTCACTGCCCTACTGCGGGTATGTCTGTAGTACGGGTGGGTTCGTTAGTATGGTTTCTAGAAGCCTAGCTAGCGCTTCTGAGACCGTCCCGCTGGCTCACCTGCACCATCAGGCTCGGCAACACAATTCAGTTCGCACAGCATCCTCCCAAGTTCAGGGGCGTCCACTTCTCTACCGTGCAGAGCTGCGATGCCCCTGTCTTGCGGAAAGAGATCGAAGTCCTACTGGCGAAAGACGCGATTGAGATGGAGTTTTACAGCCCCTACTTCATTGTGCCGAAGAAAAGTGGTGGGTTATGACCAATCTTGGACCTGCGAGTCCTGAACCAGGCCCTTCACAAGCTCCCATTCAAGACGTTGACGCAGAAGCGCATTTTCGAATGCATCCGTCCCCAATATTGGTTTGCAGGGATCGACCTGAAGGTCCTTCCCTTCAGGCTGTCCCTGTCGCCTCGCGTCTTTACAAAGGTCACGGAGGCAGCCATTGTTCCGCTCAGTTGTGAATGTAAACTCGCGTTCTCTATCTCGAGGGCTCATACTGGCTCAGTCTCGGGATCAGTTGTGCGAACACAGAGACATGGTGCTCAGTCACCTCAGCCTGTTGGGACTTTGGGTTAACTGAGACAGGAGCAAATCTCTTATCTCAGTATGGAGTTGCGGAGTGGCGACTCCATCCCCAGGTGGTCCAGCTGATCTGGAGACGCTTCGGGACAGCACAGATAGATCTGTTTGCCACCCCTGACACATCACGCTGGCAGTTGTTTTATTCTCTGACCGAGGGAACCCTCGGCTCGGATGTGCTGGCACACAGCTGACCCCGGGGTCTACGCAAGTATGCGTTTCCCCCAGTGAGCCTTCTTGCACAGACACTGTGCAAAGTCAGGGAGGACGAGGAGCAGGTCTTGTTAGTTGCACCGTATTGGCCCAACCGGACCTGGTTCCCGGAACTAGTGTTCCTCGCGACAGCACCTCCTTGGCCCATTCCTCTGAGGAAGGACCTTCTGACTCAGAGACGGGGCACCCTTGTCCCTGGACGGGATGCGGAGGTTCTAGGTGGCCTACCACAGGCTGTGGTAGACACCATCACTTCGGCTAGAGCTACCTCTACGAGGCGCCTCTATGCTTTGAAGTGGAACCTGTTCGTCGAATGGTGTTCTTCTCGACGAGAAGACCCCTGAAGATGTTTGATCAGTTCTGTGCTTTCCTTCCTGCAAGATGGGTTGGAGTGAAGGCTGTCTCCCTCCACCCTCAAAGTGCATGTTGCCGCCGTTGCTGCACATCAAGATGTAGTTGAAGGTAAGTCCGTGGGAAAGCACGGTCTGGCCGTCAGGTTCCTGAGGGGAGCTAGGAGATTAAAACCACCTCGCTCTCACACTTTACCCACTTGGGACTTATCTCTGGTGCTAACCGCACTGAACCTTTGCACTCAGCGGAGTTAAAATGTTTTGAAGATTTTTGGAAAGACAGTAATCCTGACTGCATTGGCTTCCATCAAGAGGGTAGGGGACCTGCAGGCATTTTCAGTCGATGAATCGTGCCTGGAGTTCGGGCCAGCTAACTCTCATGTAATCCTGAGACCCCGGTCCAGATATGTGCCCAAGGTTCCCACCACTCCCTTCCAGGACCAGGTGGTGAACCTGCAAGCGCTGCCCTAAGGAGGAGGCAGACCCAGCCCTGGCTTTTCTCTGTCCCGTCCGTGCTTTGCGGGCTTACATGGACAGAACGCAAAGCTTCAGAACCTCAGAACAGCTCTTCATCGGTTACGGAGGCCAGCAGAAGGGAAAGGCTGTCTCCAAGCAGAGGATGGCCCACTGGATAGTGGATGCCATCGCCTTGGCATATGAGACCCAAGGTGTGCCTTGCCATATGAGACCCAAGGCATGCCTTGCCCGCTCGGGTTGAGGGCCCACTCCACTAGGAGTGTTGCCTCTTCCTGGGCGTTGGCACACGGCACCTCCCTGACAGATATATGTAGAGCTGCCGCCTGGGCAACACGTAACACATTCGCTAGATTTTATAGCCTCCGTGTAGATCCGGTTTCTTCCCGCGTGCCCACTTCAAATAGCCAGCAACACCGAAGTGCTCATTCTAGTGTTGGCTTGCTGTGCCATTCCCCTCCTCATGGACCGGATACGTGTGCATATATTCTCCAGTAGAGTTCCCCAGATTGGCAACCGCTGTCGAGTTCCTCCGCAACCCGCGGCAGTCAGACGTGGCGGAGCGTCCGACACTTGTATGCATTGGTGGAACTTGTGTTAGGCTGGGTATCCATATGTTGTGACCCCTATGGCGGTCCCATATGTGTATTCTTCCACGGTACGGCTCCCTATGGTGAGCCCGTGTCTTTCCCTTGGCAGAGCTCACTCTGCCATCTCTGTGCGGTGTAGTCCCACCCCTCGATTGGCTGGGGCCACCCCTGGGATTTCGTATGTTGTACTGCCCACATGGCCAGTCCATAGGTATACCTTCCGCATGATACCTCCCTACGGGTAGGATGTGGCTTCCGCAGCGGCCCCTAGGGGCACGCTTTCCCAGCGTTATCCAATACTCTGCTGAGCAGCAGTGACTCTCTCTGCGTGAGTTCCCCGCCCAAAAACAGAAGGGGGTCTGAGGGGCTTTCGCTGGGCGCTGGAAGTGGTAGTAACCATGGCGTTTTCCATAGGGATCCCAATTCGTCGATTATGTCCGACGTACGTCAAACGTGACTGACTGAAAGGGAACGTCTGGTTACGTATGTAACCCTCGTTCCCTGAAGGAGGGAACGGAGACGTACGTCCCTTTGCCACGGTTGCTGTACCATCACTGCATGGCCGAGTCACTAATTCGGCTCCTCAGTGAAAAACAAATGTGCGCTGCATTCACTTCCTATTTAAACCCGCACTGCGGGGCGGAGCACGAGATGTAAATGGACCGGATAAGTGCCAATGGCCATTGGCCCGTTCTGTATACACTCGAAGCTGATAGGGGCTCCCAGAAGTGATCCCAATTCGTCGGTTACGTCTGACGTACGTCTCCGTTCCCTCCTTCAGGGAACTAGAGTTACATACATAACAGAGACGTTTTTATGGCCGTGCCGCACCTCAAGACTTGGAAGTAAACGCCCACAGCTAGGATTGGATAAGATTTGCATATTTAATGAGCTTCAGCTCCCCTGTCAGGACATGTGGGAATTGTATTGAAAGCGTGTGGGAAAACGGCAACTGGAATGAATCGCCCACAGGGCATGCGCACAAGCCCTTCAAATATCAAGTAAAGAGAGTGAACAACGCACATCAAGAAAGGAATGTTATTTCACTACTTAAGATAGCCCGTCGGCAGGCCGGGCTTACATTTTGGTAGCTCGTCTGGAAAACACACAGCCCCGGGACGTTGGGCTTAGCGAGCCCTGGTCCATAAATGTCCGAGTCTGATCCCGAATCGCAATGAACCAACAACACCACAAATAAAGGATCCTTCAGCCTGTGACAGCGTGCTAAGGTATGTTCAGTTAGACACATACACAATCAATAGATATCAAACAATCTGTAACAATGCAATACTATCACATATAAAATACTTTTTTTACTCACATAAGTGTGTTGCTTCATTCATTCATGTAATCTCATCCTGTCTGCAAATCCAGTCTCATTTACAAACGAATCCATGGTGAAATGAAGGAACAAACGCGCAATGTCTTCCCCACGTGAGCTGGATATTCATTAAAAATAATGAATCAGGCGTTGTTCTTTTTCTGTTGAGGCGGTGTTTCACCACACTCTGACGTCAAGATGTGGCATATTCTGAGATTGATCGTTTGCTGGGCCTGGTGTCAATAAAAGCTGTTTTTTTTAGTTTTCAGCTCTGAAATTTACAGGATATTCTTATATTACCATGACCTTTTATATATCAAAAGCTCAAGGAAAAGTTGATTTCTCAATTCATGACCCCTTTAAGAAATCATTCACCATAACACGAAATTTCCAATCTTGTGGATATCTATTGAAATGGCTGGATTGCACCCGAACAACAATAAATGTGAGGGTATGATTTTTTTGTGGGAAGTTTATTTTGCAACTCAGTCTAAATCAGTAACGTCCTGCTAGACTTCAGTGTAATAAGTTTAAATCTTAAAGCTTTGCAAATCTCCAAAGTTGCATTAACTTATGCTGATATGATTTTAATACATTAGACTGATGCACAATGAACATGCTGTAAATGCACTGCATTCTTTTCCCTTTTGATGAAGACAGACGAATGGTGCAGTAAGGAAAAACACAGCCTAATGCATAACAAGAGGTTTTTAGATCTGTCCTGTGAGTTTTTATAGTCTCGTCTAAACAGTGGCTGTTGATGTATCTGTTGCAGCTGTGTGGCACTTTATCGCAGCCTGTCGTGATTCTATTTGCTGCAATTCCAGTGCTTAATTTCACTGACTTCTATTTAACCTGTGGTCAATAAATCAATTTACTGTCTAGAGACACTGAATTACTTTGAACTTTCAGATATTCTCTTGGCATTAATATTTTACAGGGAAAACAGGATTTGAGTATGTGCAATGTAAATTACTTTGTGCAACTGTTGAAATTACATTTAAAATGTTATGCTATATACAGTGGGGCAAAAAAGTATTTAGTCAGCCACCAATTGTGCAAGTTCTCCCAATTAAAAAGATAAGAGAGGCCTGTAATTTTCATCATAGGAACACTTCAACTATGAGAGACAGAATGAGAAAGAAATCCACAAAATCACATTGTCTGATTTTTAAAGAATTTATTTGCAAATTATGGTGGAAAATAAGTATTTGGTCACCTACAAAAAAGCAAGATTTCTGGCTCTCACAGACCTGTAACAACTTCTTTAAGAGGCTCCTCTGTCCTCCACTCGTTACCTGTATTAATGGCACCTGTTTGAACTCGTTATCAGTATAAAAGACACCTGTCCACAACCTCAAACAGTCAGACTTCAAACTCCACTATGGCCAAGACCAAAGAGCTGTCAAAAGGACACCAGAAACAAAATTGTAGACCTGCACCAGGCTGGGAAGACTGAATCTGCAATAGGTAAGCAGCTTGGTGTGAAGAAATCAACTGTGGGAGCAATTATTAGAAAATGGAAGACATACAAGACCACTCCCTCGATCTGGGGCTCCACGCAAGATCTCACCCCGTGGGGTCAAAATGATCACAAGAACAGTGAGCAAAAATCCCAGAACCACACGGGGGGACCTAGTGAATGACCTGCAGAGAGCTGGGACCAAAGTAACAAAGCCTACCATCAGTAACACACTACGAAGCCAGGGACTCAAATCCTGCAGTGCCAGACGTGTCCCCCTGCTTAAGCCAGTACATGTCCGGGCCCATCTGAAGTTTGCTAGAGAGCATTTGGATAATCCAGAAGAGGATTGGGAGAATGTCATATGGTCAGATGAAACCAAAATAGAACTTTTTGTTAAAAACTCAACTTGTCGTGTTTGGAGGACAAAGAATGCTGAGTTGCATCCAAAGAACAGTGAAGCATGGGGGTGGAAACATCATGCTTTGGGGCTGTTTTTCTGCAAAGGGACCAGGACGACTGATCCGTGTAAAGGAAAGAATGAATGGGGCCATGTATCGTGAGATTGAGTAAAAATCCATCAGCAAGTGCATTGAAGATGAAACGTGGCTGGGTCTTCCATCAGCAAGGGCATTGAAGATGAAACGTGGCTGGGTCTTTCAGCATGACAATGATCCCAAACACACCGCCCGGGCAACGAAGGAGTGGCTTCGTAAGAAGCATTTCAAGGTCCTGGAGTGGCCTAGCCAGTCTCCAGATCTCAACCCCATAGAAAATCTTTGGAGGGAGTTGAAAATCTGTGTTGCCCAGCGACAGCCCCAAAACATCACTGCTCTAGAGGAGATCTGCATGGAGGAATGGGCCAAACTACCAGCAACAGTGTGTAAAAACCTTGTGGAGACTTACAGAAAACGTTTGACCTCTGTCATTGCCAACAAAGGGTATATAACAAAGTATTGAGATGAGCTTTTGCAAATACTTATTTTCCACCATAATTTGCAAATAAATTCTTTAAAAATCAGTGATTTTGTGGATTTTTTTTTCTCATTCTGTCTCTCATAGTTGAAGTGTACCTATGATAAAAAATTACAGGCCTCTCTCATCTTTTTAAGTGGGAGAACTTGCACAATTGGTGGCTGACTAAATACTTTTTTGCCCCACTGTATATACCGATCAGGCATAACATTATGACAGGTGAATTATGATTATCTCTTCATCACAAAACCTGTTAGTGAGTGGGATATATTAGGCAGCAAGTGAACATTTTGTCTCTGAAAGTTGATGTTTTAGAAGCAGGAAAAATGGGCAAGCGTAAGGATTTGAGTGAGTTTGACAAGGGCCAAATTGTGATGGCTAGACGACTGGGTCAGAGCATCTCCAAAACTGCAGCTCTTGTGGGGTGTTCCCGGTCTGCAGTGGTCAGTATCTATCAAAAGTGGTCCAAGGAAGGAACAGTGGTGAACTGGCGACAGGGTCATGGACGGCCAAGGCTCATTGATGCATGTGGGGAGCGAAGGCTGGCCCGTGTGATCCAATCAAACAGACAAGCTACTGTAGCTCAAATTGCTCAAAGTTAATGCTGGTTCTGATAGAAAGGTGTCAGAATACACAGTGCATCGCAGTTTGTTGCATATGGGGCTGCATAGCCGCAGACCAGTAAGGGTGCCCATGCTGACCCCTGTCCACCACCAAAATCTCCACCAGATCTCAATCCAATCGAGCATCTGTGGGATGTGCTGAACAAACAAGTCCGATCCATGGAGGCCCCACCTCACAACTGCTGGTCATATAATTAGAATATCAAAGTTGATTTATTTCACTAATTCCATTCAAAAAGTGAAACTTGTATATTATATTCATTTATTACACACAGACTGATATATTTCAAATGTTTATTTCTTTTAATTTTGATGATTATAACTGACAACCAAGGAAAATCCCAAATTCAGTATCTCAGAAAATTAGAATATTGTAAAAAGGTTCAATATTGAAGACACCTGGTGCTATACTCTAATCAGCTAATTAACTCAAAACACCTGCAAAGGCCTTTAAATGGTCTCTCAGTCTAGTTCTGTAGGCTACACAATCATGGGGAAGACTGCCGACTTGACAGTTGTCCAAAAGACGACCATTGACACCTTGCACCAGGAGGGCAAGACACAAAAGGTCATTGCAAAAGAGGCTGGCTGTTCACAGAGCTCTGTGTCCAAGCACATTAATAGAGAGGCGAAGGGAAGGAAAAGATGTGGTAGAAAAAAAGTGTACAAGCAATAGGGATAACCGCACCCTGGAGAGGATTGTGAAACAAAACCCATTCAAAAATGTGGGGGAGATTCACAAAGAGTGGACTGCAGCTGGAGTCAGTGCTTCAAGAACCACTACGCACAGACGTATGCAAGACATGGGTTTCAGCTGTCGCATTCCTTGTGTCAAGCCACTCTTGAACAACAGACAGCGTCAGAAGCGTCTCGCCTGGGCTAAAGACAAAAAGGACTGGACTGCTGCTGAGTGGTGCAAAGTTATGTTCTCTGATGAAAGTAAATTTTGCATTTCCTTTGGAAATCAGGGTCCCAGAGTCTGGAGGAAGAGAGGAGAGGCACACAATCCACGTTGCTTGTGGTCCAGTGTAAAGTTTCCACAGTCAGTGATTGTTTGGGGTGCCATGTCATCTGCTGGTGTTGGTCCACTGTGTTTTCTGAGGTCCAAGGTCAACGCAGCCGTATACCAGAAAGTTTTAGAGCACTTCATGCTTCCTGCTGCTGACCAACTTTATGGAGATGCAGATTTCATTTTCCAACAGGACTTGGCACCTGCACACAGTGCCAAAGCAACCAGTACCTGGTTTAAGGACCATGGTATCCCTGTTCTTAATTGGCCAGCAAACTCGCCTGACCTTAACCCCATAGAAAATCTATGGGGTATTGTGAAGAGGAAGATGCGATATGCCAGACCCAACAATGCAGAAGAGCTGAAGGCCACTATCAGAGCAACCTGGGCTCTCATAACACCTGAGCAGTGCCACAGACTGATAACAATGCCACGCCGCATTGCTGCAGTAATTCAGGCAAAAGGAGCCCCAACTATTCTAATTATATGATCAGCACCTGTAAAGGACTTAAAGCATCTGCTGCTAACATCTTGGTGGCAGATACCACAGCACACCTTCAGGGGTCTAGTGGAGTCCATGCCTCGACGTGTCAGGGCTGTTTTGGCAGCAAAAGGGGGACCAACACAACATTGGTCAAAATGTTATGCCTGATCGGTGTATATAAAAATTGCATGCATAACGCATATTTGCATTAAAATGCATTAATATTACAAAACTTATTTAGCATTCTTTCAAATGTTTGGCGCACTTGCAGTTTATGAATGACATATCTTTGCCACTGATCTCATAACTAAACCATAACTAAACGTTGCAAAATTAAAATGTCAGAAGTAATTTAGAGGTTGATATTGATTTGATAAAATTCTCAGCTCTTCAGAAAGTACACTATCTGTAGACCAAATTACCATATTTCCAAAAAGATGCAAATATTATCCTCAGATTTTATAGTTGTCATCTATTCCACAAAAATACATCATTTACTTTACCACTAAATTCATGCCCCATGTTTGAACTCCCCTTCCGATAGATATAACTCAGGTCTTACATCTTCTAGAGGCAATGTCATATGTTAGACACGTTTGGCTACAGTATATGATTTTTTTCAAACTGCATGTGTGTGCATGTGTGAATGTGTATGCATATTTGGGCTTTAGCGGTATGTTTGCTCGTCTGTTCCAGCTGTCAATACTTAAATTTACCCTAAAGGATCACTGTAGAAGTTCTGAGAAAGCAGGCATGGCATGTAGTGTAGTGTTTTAACAAACAAATTCTCAAAAAACAAAGCAAACTGTATATGTCCCATTGACCTCATTTACCGTTGTGCACTTGAGAAACCTACATGCACAGAAGCCAGCTGTCACAGCGCGTGCACCAAACGGAATCTTTAGCGTCTTATTGCATTTATGTTAAAGTGTCAAAAACTCACAAGTTTCACATAAACAAGTGGTTTTGTCTTAAGTGAATGTAAACATCTGCATTACTAGCCTAATATAAGAATCAATAAAATAAACATGATTCAAGGAAAACATAAATCAAAATAAATGTTATTTACAAAGGTGGATGTGTGATATAGCTAGTGCAAGAATATGTAGTATTGCAAAATATATATATTTTTGTGTAAAAAGATAACTTAATTCAACAGCATTTGTAGCAATGTCATTAAAAAAAAAAAAATCTTTACAAACAAATATCTTGGTTACTGCGGCACAAACAATGTAAGTGAATGGGATCAAATGTTGGCCATAGGGTCAGCCATCAAACACTGAACTAAACTAGATCCAAAAAGCAACAGTATGAACACAAAGAGATCTGAAACCACATTCCTACTAAAGTGGACCAAAAAAAGGATCTGAGTCCTCAGGTACAGGTACAGGGACAGTGTGAACGTGAAGAGAACTGGGTCCTTTTTCACCTGGTTCATCTCTTGGTCTACATAAAGGAGTCTGAGTTCAGTTCTTTTAAAGAGGAGCCAAGTGTGAAAACACCCTTAAATCTATCCCATATTGCATCATGATTTCCTGTACTTTTACTTGATTGGCTATCATAAGTCTTGGGAAACGCAGGTTCCATTTGTGCCAGAAAATAACAGGACATGTATATTTGGAATTCATGTATGCATCTGTCAAGTTTTGGTTTCAGTTTCAAGGACTTTTAGTTTGTTATCATTATTTCCTTTGTTTCCTGTTTTCTTCCTACTTTCACTTTTGTTGTCATACATTGCTTCCGAAATCGAATACAGTACGCTAAAAGAGTGGTATATCCGAATTCATAGGCTGCATCGAAAACTTAGGTAACTGATTGTTGCCTCACTGCCTAATAGGAAAGGATTCTGCAGGCAGGCATTCTCTATCTTGATTGTTTTAATATCAAATACATTATTCAGACAATAGATCAATAACTTTCTAATTAGCTTGTGCCGTTTGTATTCTGGTTACCATATCCTGCTTTCAATTTACCCTCATTTTATATCCATTAAAATGCCGCCATTGAGCGTTTGTCCACCTCCACATCAGTTAGTCTAAAATAAAGGGCGGTGGAAACTCACTCCAGCAGTTCTGCTCCGTATTACTTACATTATTTGCATTTGATTATGGAAGATTCTCAGAGCAGCTCAATGAGCGGTCAGTGATGTGTACCCGAAGAGCAGGAACCCGAAGAACAGACATCATTGTTCACTCTTAGAGCCAGAGACAGTTGTTCTTCAATGTGTGTGTGTGTGTGTGTGCGGATATTAGGATGTATTTTCCTGTGTCGCTGCAGCGTCCCTCGGCTGCTTTCTCCTCTTCAGAGGAAATGTGGTTACCTGCTTTCAGTTTCCTCTGAGGACATCTAAAGGTGAAAGCTGAGCGCTACAAATACAGATGAGAATGTGAGGTTGTAATGTCTATAGGCAACAGAAAGTATTTGAAAACATACCTGTTGTTTAACCGCACATCAGAACAGGAATTTGGGAGGCGGTGTAACTCCCCCTGGGGTCATCTCAGCTTGGCAAGGTTCTCTCAAAGATATGAACAAACTGTAGATTGATTTTTGTTAAGGACGTTTTTGCCGGGAAAATCAAAAGGATGTGATGTTTACGCGTCCTCCAGAGAGATTATAACACATGAAATGAATGCCAAAAAAGCCATTCTGTACTGTAATGTCAATGTGTCATGCAAAGAAAAGGGATTAATTCAAACTATAGATTCACATAACCAGATATAATGTATATATAATCTCAAATATACTTAATAATCAGATCTTTACCTCATCTGTCGACGAGCTGGTGCAAACATATCCACATCGCTACAATCAGATGCTTTCTTAACTGCTGTTTTCTCACCGCTGTCATATTTGTTGTGCATTTTTGTTATTGAGAGGAAAGCGTGCGGCATGTTTACATATTCATATAAACGTCACTTTTAGCAGCCTGGACAATGTCAGGATGTTTGTTAACATACAAGGTATTTCCACCTTTTTTACTTCTAAGCAATGAACAAACAAAAAAACTTTGCAGTGAGTATATCGGAGTCTTGAGTCATGGTCAGTATCTTCTACATTATGGGCCCTATTTTAACGATCTGAGCGCATGGTCTGAAGTGCATGGCACAGGTGCACTTAGTCCAAATCCACTTTTGCTAGTTTACCAACAGAAAAAACAACATGTCAAAAGGCGCATGGTCCAAAAGGGTTGTACCTAGTCTCTTCATGGGTTTGTTTTGGGCATAATGTGCAATAAACCAATCAGAGTCATCTCCTAGTCCCTTTAAAAGCCAGTGGCCAGTTGCACCATGGCGGATTCGCTATTTACATGGTTGGATTTGCGAGCGGAAAGACTGAATGCTTCTCCAGAGAGGAATCTTTTTATTTTTAATATTTAAAAATGTTTGTGTGCTGCTGCGCGTCCCTGTGTGTGTAATAAGCAGAGTGTACACACGTTGTGCACTCGCCTATAGGTGCATATTACTAACGTGCCCTTTAAATAACACAAAAAATACTGCGCCATTGACTTTAGACCAGGTTTTTGTTGGTCAATGGCACAATCGTTTTCAGTTCCTCAAAATAGCAACGCGCCAACAATGTGCCTGAACACACCTTGTTTTCAGACCAGCACACCCATTTCACTTAATTACCACCGGTGGCGCTAATAACAAGGGTTTCTGAATTCTACATATAGCCCCTTTAGTGTTTGCATAACCAAGAAAAATTTTAAATGTTTAGAGAACGTTAAAAAAATAACATTTGTATAACTTAATGGGAACATTAGCAAAGCATTCTTATAACATTTTTTGTTGGGATCACAGACATGTTGAGGAGCATATGGTGCAGGTTGAATACATAAACCTAACTTTCTGTCATTATGCACTAAGCACTAAAAAAATGATGCTTTTCAAAAACAAAAAATACTTGTCTATGTAACGAGATGTCATTAGAGCATTAACTCCCAGTGCCAAGATTCCTCTGGCTCAGCGGTCTTGCAGTGTCACTCATTAATATCTCAGGGGTCTGTGCTGCGTCTTCATACAGTCTTCGTCCTTTTCCATATTCTGCTTTACTAAAAGCCAAGGGAGAGTGGGAATTTTATCGTGAAGGCTTTTTCCTATTAAACTGTCCGACTTTTGTCAGCTCACTCACTTTTGTCAGTTGCTTTTTGAGCAACTTCTGTGAGATGGAGAGAAGAGAAAATAGGAGTAGGAAATTATTTATAAATGTGTGTCCACTGTGGACATGAAGAGAGGTTTTGCTGTTTTTTCAGGTGCTGCATTAATTTAGCCTCTTTTAACCCATTTAAGGGTGTAGAGGGATGATCTTTATATGAAGGAAGCAGTCACGTGCATGCTTGGCAGCAGGTTTTACCGCTCTCTGTTTGGGACAGTTGTGGGAAATTGCTTTTGGCTTTATTCTTTGTCGTACAAAACATACTTAAACATGTCAATCTGCCTATAGAACTGGGCTTCCCCACCTTTTTTTGCTCAGCCAAACCTAAAACAAGTACCCTATACGATTTTAAGTAACTTTAATAAATAATAACTTTTTATTTTGTCAATTTAAATCAATGATAATAATTATAAATAAATAATTATATTTATAAATGGATTTATATAATTATTATTTATATAAATTATAAATAAGTCATAGGGACATTTTATTAAATAAATAAATAAATATTTATTTATTTAATAAAATGTCTCTATGACTTAACTACTGATATAATTCACAGTATCTAATGGATATTAGCCTCTTTCTGTCCAAATAAATAAATAAATAAATATATACATTTATTTATTTATTAGGACAAAAAGAGGGTAATATCCATCAGATACTGTGAATTATATCAGTAGTAAGTCATAGGGACGTTTTATGACAGAGATTTGTCTCTGTATGACATTACATCTATATTGATCGTTCTAATATCAAACATTATTCAGAAAATAGATCAATAACTTTCTAATTTGCTTGTGCAATGTGTATCCTGGCTACCATATCCTGCTCTCATTAGTCTCTTATGAAAAATGTTTATGTTACTGCTGGGAATAACAAAATTCTTTCCCACCGGCTTTAAATGCGCAACAGGAACATCTATATGTGTATTCTTATTGCAGGAGTTACATGCTTGTGCTAACTTGCAGGTATTGGCACAAAATGAGACCCAACCACCCAAACATACACTTTCACTGGTAGGAAGTGTGATTGCCTGAATATTTTTTAATATTAGTCTTTTTTGTCTTTCTCTGTTTATGTCTGGCGTCATATCCACGTTTTATTCAACTGTGTGTGTCGTTGCACCCATTTTAAGAGCAGGGCATTGTTTGCATGAGGAGGTCTGGAACCTCCCTGAGCTTATGATTTTTACGTGCTTTGTGTGGTTAAGCACACGGGACAAAATTCACAATGAAACCATTAATCAAATACATAGTCTGCATTAGTTCCCATGCTTTGTTTATGAGTCCGTAGGGATGAACAGGCAAAGTATATGTGTGTACAAGTGCAATCGTAAGAACGATTTTAGCCTCCGAAAAAAAAAAAGAAAAATCATTTGGCAGGTCACATGCCAACTGACCTTTTAATAATTGATTTTTATCAGACTATTAAATTTCCATTTGCTGAATGCATGGGTAAAGCTCTTAATGTGTATATGACCTTTCCTGTAGATGACTCACTGAGTGGGCACGTCCTCTTGATTATAGTTATTATTACCCCAGAGAAGAACCCTGTCTGCACTTGTCTGCTCTTTACATTGACATGTTATGATTGTGTTTGCGTAGCTGAGTGACATGTAACTTCGGTTATACAAAGAGAAAGTTAATGAATCAGAAATTGAGCAAAAGCGATCCAACATCACTGACCAATCAACACGCAGACCAGAAAAAGTCCAGAAGTTCTTGAAATTAACTAACTAAAAGTTAACAAAATCAACTTATAAAAGGACCTATTTTGCTTTTTTACATAATCAACTTTCTTTGTGTAATGTTGCCATTTCAGCATGAAAAAGGTCTGCAAAGTTATAAAGCACAAACTAGTCACTCCAATGGGAGTTATTCTCACTATATATCAGTGCGCACTGTTTCTGTACTCCCGCAAACGGCTTGATTGTGCGTGAGATTTCTGAAACACGCTCAAAGCGGTTGCCCAATCACAACACACTAGTCCAGCCGACCAATCAGAGCACACTACGCTTTTCAGATAGAAGGACTTCATAAAGACCGGTACCATGAGAAATTGAGTCAACCCCCTTAAAGACCCAGGCGGTAATGCATGATCAAAAGTTGTTATTGTAATGTCTTACTAATTATACTATTGTATTATGTTCATTATATTAAGTGCACAAACAACATATGCAATACATAAGCATTCATTTTATATTTTAAATAATAAAACAAACTGGAAACACAACCATGCCTAACAATGCATTTTTTATAAGGACAGGATTGTTGCAACATACTATGTTCTGTAGAAGTAATTTAATATTAATTTTACACAATAATAGTAATGTGGTATAGTGTATAATAATATTATAATAACTTTTAATAAATTAGTTGTCATGCTAATTACACACAAACATCATTAATTTGAAACTATATTGAAGCAAAAAACATCTAATATAATATAAGCTAGCAGGCTAATCGTGTAGATGTATGCTATGCTAGAACATAAGCTAACAAAAAAAAAAAAAGGAAGAACGAGAAATGCTTGATTTCACAACCTATAGCTTCAGTTATATACTAGTATATGAACCATTTCATTTAAAAGACATTAAAGCCACAATACGTAATTTGTTCGGCGCTAGAGGTCACTTATTCAAAACAAAGATGTAGCTTGATGACGCCATGATTTCGCAGAGCTTTTATTCTGCCGCAGACAAGCGCTTCTGCTTCTCCCGCTTATGTGAGGTAACGCATCGATGTTTTATCGTATTAGATACATTTGAGTGTGTTGAAAGTTATGTTATAATGCTACTCTGTGCGTTCGCTCGATGGCTACTATGAGACACATGTTGCACACTGCAGTAAGAGATCGATATTAGGCATGGTAAAACATGGTACTCGCAGTAAATCAAGAAAACCAGATTTAAACAATAAGACTGTGTTGAGCTATATAACAATGATTCGTTTTCTGTCGATGAATGTCTCCAAACAGTTGCTCACCTGTCTAATAAAACACATAATATATTAAAGCGTCTTTGGTGTTCCCATGGTTTCTACAAAATAAAACCGGAAAACGAGGGTGACGCGGGTATGATGTCATTGATAGGCGACGCACGCACACAGTCCATGTCCTGGTTAAAATTGCTTATTTCTCTAGATTTAAACATTCTTGGAAACATTTGGGATAATGCAAGTACACAAGTCAGCTAGTGGTTTTTGGATATTTTAATCAAAAAACTTATATATTGTGCCTTTAAATGGTAATTACAATGCATTTTAAAAGATATAAATCAATGTGATTTTGCAGGAATTGTAATCAGGTGCAAAAAATACTACCCATTAAAAGTCTGTTGAACCAATGGGATCACTCGGGGTCCTAAAGGAGACCCAATTCCTGGGGGGACTCGATTTCTCCTGACACTGGAACTAATGCTGCCTTCACGTTATGTCCTACTTCCAACTTCTGAAGTCGAGATTACGAGCTTGTCGCTTTTAAGTGCTTGGTTGTCAGGAAGAATAGGAATCACTTGAGGAAATCTTATTAAAGCAAAACGTAAATATATTTAATTTTGAATAAAATGTAGCGTCCCATTCGTTGACAACCATACAAACATTCACCGTGCTATCTAGTTTCTGGAAATTCAAATGTCAAACTCATGCTATTTTCGCTGTGAATAAAACAAATACGCTTTTTAAATGATTATTCATATTTAATATATTACCAAAAGTATTAGGACACCCCTCCAAATCACTGAATTCAGGTGTTCCAATCACTTCCATGGCCACAGGTGTATAAAATCAAGAACCTGGGCTGCAGACGCTTCTACAAACATTTGTGAAAGAATGGGTCGCTCTCAGGAGCTCAGTGACTTCAAGCGTTGTACCGTGATAGGTTGCCACCTGTGCAATAAGTCCATTTGTGAAATTTCCTCACATCTAAATATTCCACGGTCAACTGTTAGAGATATTATAACAAAGTGGAAGCAATTGGGAACAACAGCAACTCAGCCACGAAGTGGTAGGCCACGTAAAATCACAGAGCGGGGTCAGCGCGTGCACAGAAGTCGACAACTTTCTGCAGAGTCAATAGCTACAGACCTCCAAACTTCGTGTGGCCTTCAGATTAGCTCAAGAACAGTGCGTAGAGAGCTTCATGGAATGGGTTTCCATGGCCGAGCAGCTCATCCAAGCCTTACATCACCAAGTGCAATGCAAAGCGCCGGATGCAGTGGTGTAAAGCACGCCGCCACTGGACTCTAGAGCAGTGGAGACGTGTTCTCTGGAGTGACCAATCACGCTTCTCTGTCTGGCAATCCGATGGATGATTCTGGGTTTGGCAGTTGCCAGGAGAACGGTACTTGCCTGACTGCATTGTGCCAAGTGTAAAGTTTGGTGGAGGGGGGATTATGGTGTGGGGTTGTTTTTCAGGGGTTGGGCTTGGCCCCTTAGTTCTAGTAAAAGGAACTCTTAATGCTTCAGCATAAAGACATTTTTAAGAATTTCATGCTCCCAACTTTGTGGGAACAGTTTGGGGATGGCCCCTTCCTGTTCCAACATGACTGCGCACCAGTGCTCAAAGCAAGTTTGGTGTGGAGGAACTTGACTGTCCTGCAGAGAGTCCTGACCTCAACCTGATAAAACACCTTTAGGATGGATTCTCATCCAACATCAATGCCTGACCTCACAACTGCGCTTCTAGAAGAATGGTCAAAAATTCCCATAAACACACTCCTAAACCTTGTGGAAAGCCTTTCCAGAAAGGTTGAAGCTGTTATATGCACAGGGTGGGCCAACTCCATATTAAACCCTGCGGATTGAGAATGGGATGTCATTAAAGTTCATGTGCATGTAAAGGCAGGCGTCCCAAAATTTTGGGCAATATAGTGTATATATCCACTACTTTAACAACAAGGCAAGGCGATGTAGCTGTTGTGGGTAAAAATAATAAAGCATACCAGTCACAGCAGCAATCATTATCCCCTACACCAGGCTTAAAGATTATGGCACGCCCAACACGGGAATTCAGTTACCAAAATTATCGCAGAGTTTCCTAGTGGTAAATATGACTTGAAAGGGCGTTCATGTCCAATTTTCGACTAGGAAACTTGTATGTATGATAATTCTGATAGCATGAAGTCAGCATAAATAGAGTATTACAGATAGACTGGAAAGAGAGGTGCTGCAATAATGTAAAGTAACTATTGTAATAAATACCATAAACAAAATCAAGACTTTGTAAAAGAGCATATATGGCTTCTTTAAAATACATGCATTTAAAAATTTATTTTCTAAACCAACGGACTGAAAATACTAATCTAATTCCACCTGCTTTTGATTGGAAAAGCAAATATATTAAAACATTTTATATTATATATATATATATATATATATATATATATATATATATATATATATATATATATTTTTTTTTTTATTATTAATTAATTAATTAATTAATTAATTAATATAATATAATATAATATATTAAAAAAAAAAATAATAATAATAATAATATATATATATATATATATATATATATATATATATATATATATATATATATATATATATATATATATATATATATATATATATATATATATATATATATATAGTTTCAATAGGAATGAAAATGTTGCTTGTCAATGCGTTTTATTGCCTCTTTGAACTCTCTTGCACATCTGCTCAACTTTCTCACACACACACACACACACACACACACACACACACACACACACACACACACAGATTGTATAAGCCTCTGCTTCCTCACAGAGTAATCCTGCTGGAAACACAGAGGAAGTGTGATTACGCCCTGTCATGCATGCATGGATTATACCGTGTAGATTATGGCACAGTTGTGCAGGAGCAGGGCGGAAGGGGACGTCAGCGTGGGGATTCACACATGTAGTCCCTGCTCCTGTATGACCGGGACAGATAAATAATCCATGTCTGAACCGATGGACACTGGATTGAGGGATTACTGTGGTATCACTCGGCCAGTTAATTAGAGAGAAATGGAAGCATCTCCGCTTCTGAATAAAGTCATTACTCGGTCACTGGGTGGGATGGAAATGGGGTTTTCCACAGGAATTTCAAATAAATGGGAAAACAACTGTTACACTGCATCATCATGGCACATCTTTTTTATTTGCATACATATACATTTTACACAGTGGCATTGTATTTTCTTTCATTGCTTTTTTTTTTTTTTATTTAATTATCGTTAAAGGTACACTATGTAACTTTTGGCCCTCTAGCGGTTAAAACAAAACTGCATGCATTTCATGGAAGAACATTGTTTTGGTTTTGCTTTGGCTCTGCGTGACTGTGTGGAAGAATATAACTTTTTAGGATTCTGAAAATCTTAAAACAAACAAAAAAAAAAATATTGAAGATTCTGCCCTATTTCTAATAGGCCACTAATCGCAAGTACAATTATGTGACTATTATGATGATGGTCAGATGTTCTTGCTTCCATTAAATCATGCAGGAGAACATGATCATCAGGTGGTTTTCCCACACAAAATACAAAAAAATTTGAATATTCATTCAAATCAGATTGATTTCTGTCCCCTGCTCACTTAAAAACAACACCTAGGCGACCAGAAAAACAAACTGAATTGCATGCTTGTCCTTTGCTTTTGAGACAAATTGGCCCCTGAGGAAATCATTTGTTGAGTAAATATAAGCAGAACTCGGCACCTTGCCAGTCTCAACAGGATCGTCTGCCCATTCAGTAGACTAAATTCAGACCATCTCATAATCCTTTGGGAAATCTGCATCCAGCATTTTCTCAAGGTCGCAGAGATGCATAAATATTGCACAAATGATACTCGGGTTATTTGCGTCTTCGGGAGATATACTCCGACAATAAACAATAAACTGGAGTTGGTTGTTTGATTCATGCGTGTCTTTTATTGTTGTCATTTTTTTCTAAACACTGCATCTTCATATCAGCACGTCATGGCAAAATCTCTCCTTATGTGGATTTATGAACAGTATAATGTTTTCTAGATCAACTGAAGAGGCACATTGGAGCCTGCTGAACACCACTGCAATAAAACTCAGTCAATAACATATCTGTGTGGAAGACGAGAAGCCCATGGTGATGGCGATGACACATCTATGACTATCTAAATTCATAACCCTAACTGCAATGATTTTATCAGCTCAGCATGATCTTTCCCAGCTCATTTTGTCAGAGGGTTAAAAACAAAGTACGAGTTTGTCATCTTTTCAAACGTGAGCTTCACTTATGTGAAGAAATAATGTGATTGTGATCTATAGCCTACTTGTTTATATCATGTTGGGGAAGTTTTTTGTTATTTGTATAATAGGACATTTCTTGTCACAATCAGCTCCTAAACAGCACAAGGACATTTGAGAGGTAAAGCTAGAACAACAGCGACATCTAGTGTTCAGCCACTTCAAGATAAAACAAAAATTAATGCATTGCAATAACTATCAAGAAATCAGTCAGAAACCTTCTCTAGCTTTTTGCTTGCTCAGGTGTAGACATACTGCTGAATGTATTATCTGAAGCATTAGAAATTAAACGCACGTACACAGGAAAAAAAAGAGAAAGAAACACAATGGCCGCCTTATAGTTAGCTCTGATATAAACAATCGAGTGGGTACTCACCTAAGTTATCTGACTGACTTCTGCTGCAGTTATAATCCGTTTTAGACCTTCGTAATGGGTTCATGACTTCACACAGCAGCCCCTGAAAACATTTGGACCTGTAGCCACATTAAAGCATGTGTCAATGTCGTTATATAGGTATCAAACCAAGGGGGATTTCTTAAGGAAAGATGATACTTGCAAGACAATTATTAATTAGGTTGTTTTAATAAAAATAAATAAATAAAAATAAAAACGACATCGCTTGTAACGTTGTAAATTGTTGGTTGTTGGTGTAAGTGGGACATTAACGTGATTCTCTACACCTGTGAACTTAAAGGGCTAGTTCACACAAAAATGTACTTACCCTAATGTCGTTTCGTAGGACTTTCGTTCACACTTAGGAACACAAATGAAGATATTTTTGATGAAATCTGAGTGAATTCTGTTCCTCCATTGACAGCTACCACTTTGGCGCTTTAAAAAGTTCATAAAGAGATCATACATTTAATCCATATGACTTGAGCGGATCCGATTAGCCCAAATTGTCTGAAGAGACATGATCGCTTTATATGATGAACATTGAATTTATTTATTCACATATAAACATTCATCAACTGCGATTAGAGAACCAATGAGGTTTATTCTCGCGCGTCAAGCAGGTTCGGTTGAGATAAGCTTCTGTTTATGTTCGCTGATCAATGTTTATAATATGAATAATAAACGTGAATATAGTGTGAATAAAACTTGATCTGTTAATCATATAAAAGCGATCAAGTCTCTTCAGACATTTTTGACTTAGTTTTACTATCCCTTTATGAACTTTTTGAAGTGTCAACACAGAGAAAAAGTTGTACTTTAGGAGTACAACAGCTTGTCACTGGTGCAGTACCCAGTTTACCTATTCTTTGTACCTATTTTACCACAAAAAGGTTGATAGTTGTACCTTAAGATACGTATTTGTACTCTATTAAGTACTAAAAGTATTTAAAGGGAGGTTACATTAAAAACATACATTTTAACATTTTGATTGTTAGTCCACTATTGCTTTATATAGAGTTGTTCTATAGTCTATACAGTATTTAATGCAATTACATCAGTAGTAACTGTAATTAAATTACAGAAAAATTAAGTTTCTCAGAAATTGCTTACTGCTCCTTTAAGAAAGCACAGCCCTTGGTTTTAAACATTTTAGACATTATAGGATGGTAACTGCTGTTTACAGTGTAAAATTTACACAATTGGAAATATGGAAGGGACTAGGAACAAAGAAACCTGCAACCAGATATGTGTCCAAAAACATTCAACAAAGTATATTATGTCTATTAAATTTTAAGCATTTAAAATGAGTGGAATAACAGGAGCTTTAACAGCTGATGGGCTCTTGTGTCTTAAGTGTGTAGAGTTTTTTGTAGTCCTGTAAGTTTTTTAAAGAGTTAACTATAAAACCACTTCAGACTGGATGTATTTTACATTTCAATGATTCATGAGGCAATGGTTTGCCAGATTAAATGACTATTGATGTTACATTACAATTTAACTAGAGTACAATCTCTACTAAGCTCAGAAGAGACTTAATGTTATGTGTGATTTTAGTTAAGTTTTACTTAAGTTTTCACCTGATAGGTGTCATTGTATACCTAAAAAAACCTACTGTAGTTTCAACCTGTGAGAGGAAATAGCAGAAATAAGTAGAAACTGAACAGTTTTTTTTCCATACTTGCATGTATTTTATTCTCTGGGGCGTCTGTCATCCTCCACTACTCATAAGCAACAAAGGTTGATAAAGAGAAACATTCAAAGGGACATTCAGTCGCAGGAGCGTTTAGAACAAGAGCATCCAAAAAGAGAAAAACTAAAATGACAACAACTTGTATTATTCAGATAGCAAAATATTTTCATTGAATCATTTACTGAAGGAAAGATCAACAGAAGTGAAGAGAAAAGTGTTTGGCTTGATTGTGAAGTCACAGACTGAAAAATGAGGAATGCAGAACTGCAGCATTTCCCACAATAATCTAACATGAGATATTTTACATAAATGTGATTTTCCTAGCTTTGGAGCATATGAGTAAACATACACAGTGCATTGTGGCGAATACTGGTGACCTGAACATGCAGAAAGAGCTTGTGGAACCATCATTCAGTTGTGTCTGTCGGGTATTATTCCCAGATGTTTTGGTAGGATTTCAGGCATATTTTGGAGTATCTGGAAGCATACTAGAGTTCAGAATGCATGTGCTTTCATGGTAGGTCGGAGTTTCTAACCCAAACGTCTCGTGCTCATCTGTCGACAATTCATCATCGGCGCTTCGTGGTGCTTCCTACACAGTTCATGCTTCTGCTCATCTGGGGAAAGTGCACGTTTGGAGTTCTGGCAGTTGGGCCATAGAGGCCCAAGTTTCTCGCAGCAATGGACTTGCGAGGGGTTTTGATGCAGGGGAACGGCGAGAAGATCTGCTGAGGTTTTGGAGGTTCTCCTGCCAGCGTTGAAGGGCTTCTTCTGAGGAAGCCTCCACTTTCTGAGGCGGAGTCTGAACCTGGATGGCAGGTGGATAGGAGCGGAGCTGGGGCCGCGGGCTCAGGCTGAGGTTCTGGAGTTGGTGGATCAGAAGCTGGTTCTGGCTCCAGTTCCAGAGAAGACAGCTGGTTGTCGATCTGCTGGAGTTCCTCTCCTTCTCCAGTGATGTGATCTTGCTGAGAGACATCTGATCTTCCAGCCTCCAACTTCTCTTGCTCTTCATCCTCCAACTTCTCTTGCTCTTCATCCTCCAACTTCTCTTGCTCTTCATCCTCCAACTTCTCTTGCTCTTCATCCTCCTTGTCTTCCTCAAGTCTTCTCTCCTCTCCCTCTTCAGATGCTTCTTCCGTTTTGCTCGCGTCAGTTTGATAGTCTTCTATCTCCAGAGAATCATCAAAGCCGAGCTGTGCCCGCGCCCTGGCGATGTTCCTGCGGTGCGCACGCACATGGGTGCGCCACGGGGAATGATGTCTTGGCCGTATCATCTGATCCTGGTTGGGGGTGGAGTGGGCTTGGGGAACTCCACCATTATCGATGATACAATTCTTTGAGGATCGCTGACCAGATCTGGGCTTCCTACCCAAGAGAAGGTGGTTGACCACAGGGGAGGGACCAATTTGGGAGGCAAGGACACTGGTGGCTGGACACTTGTCTGTAAAGAATCAATAACAATGAGTGAGAAAACAGCAGTAATTGTAAACAGACTGTCAAAGTCAACATGAAACTCTTATTTCTGAGTTAAGCCGGGTGCACACTGACTGTCAGATTGACAGTCAAAAACGGACATGCACAAGAAGACTCGTCCGGAGTTTTACATCATCAATCCAAGACACGTTCGATGGCGGTGAGATTACATAAGTAATTGAAATGGTAGCAGGCAAAGAAAACGATTTCTCGTGTTAATGTTGGTCATGGCTTGTCTTGAAAAAAAAAATGGAAAAAACCTGCAGGACGGTGCCTCAAAACTTCGGACACCTAGGACCAGAGGAATCTTCAAAAAGGAGATTCTCAAAATTAGCCAAATCGTATAGTGTGAACCCGGCTTTAAATAGGATATTCAAGGTGAAAACAGAATGGGGCTTTGTGATGTCGAGGAAAATGAAAGTGAAAGTCAAATCGCGATTAATCGCATCCAAAATAAAAGTTTGTGTTTACATAATATATGTGCGTGTACTGTGTATAATTATGTATATATAAATACACACACATGCATTTATACATTTAAGAAAAATTTGTTATATTTATATTTAAAATATTTCTATTTACACTCACCTAAAGGATTATTAGGAACACCATACTAATACTGTGTTTGACCCCCTTTCGCCTTCAGAACTGCCTTAATTCTACGTGGCATTGATTCAACAAGGTGCTGAAAGCATTCTTTAGAAATGTTGGCCCATATTGATAGGATAGCATCTTGCAGTTGATGGAGAGTGGATGCACATCCAGGGCACGAAGCTCCCGTTCCACCACATCCCAAAGATGCTCTATTGGGTTGAGATCTGGTGACTGTGGGGGCCATTTTAGTACAGTGAACTCATTGTCATGTTCAAGAAACCAATTTGAAATGATTCGAGCTTTGTGACATGGTGCATTATCCTGCTGGAAGTAGCCATCAGAGGATGGGTACATGGTGGTCATAAAGGGATGGACATGGTCAGAAACAATGCTCAGGTAGGCCGTGGCATTTAAACGATGCCCAATTGGCACTAAGGGGCCTAAAGTGTGCCAAGAAAACATCCCCCACACCATTACACCACCACCACCAGCCTGCACAGTGATAACAAGGCATGATGGATCCATGTTCTCATTCTGTTTACGCCAAATTCTGACTCTACCATCTGAATGTCTCAACAGAAATCGAGAGTCATCAGACCAGGCAACATTTTTCCAGTCTTCAACTGTCCAATTTTGGTGAGCTCGTGCAACTTGTAGCCTCTTTTTCCTATTTGTAGTGGAGATGAGTGGTACCCGGTGGGGTCTTCTGCTGTTGTAGCCCATCCGCCTCAAGGTTGTGCGTGTTGTGGCTTCACAAATGCTTTGCTGCATACCTCGGTTGTAACGAGTGGTTATTTCAGTCAAAGTTGCTCTTCTATCAGCTTGAATCAGTCGGCCCATTCTCCTCTGACCTCTAGCATCAACAAGGCATTTTCGCCCACAGGACTGCCGCATACTGGATGTTTTTCCCTTTTCACACCATTCTTTGTCAACTCTAGAAATGGTTGTGCGTGAAAATCCCAGTAACTGAGCAGATTGTGAAATACTCAGACCGGCCCGTCTGGCACCAACAACCATGCCACGCTCAAAATTGCTTAAATCACCTTTCTTTCCCATTCTGATATTCAGTTTGGAGTTCAGGAGATTGTCTTGACCAGGACCACACCCCTAAATGCATTGAAGCAACTGCCATGTGATTGGTTGATTAGATAATTGCATTAATGAGAAATTGAACAGGTGTTCCTAATAATCCTTTAGGTGAGTGTATATTATAATTATAAACAGACAGTACACAATTATATATTTTTAAATATATTTTTAAATACTTTGAAGTATTGAATTGTGCAAAACAAAATGAATGTGTAAATGTGCGTTATGAAAATAAATATGACCTATCATGATTTCATGTTGACTTTAAGTCTCCATTATGCCCTGTAATGGCGCTATTGCAATCTTCCAATATTTTAATAAATGGAAAAAAGGTAATTAAGAATCTTTAGCATATACCAATCCCCTCTAAAGAAAATATTAAAAATCATGAAGAAAATGCCTTGATTAATCAGTCCAGCCATCACCAAAATAAGAAATTACTGTATGATTAATTGCATTATACACCAGCAGACCCAACACCGATCAAAACAGATTTACTGCACCATATCTACTGAAGCCATAGTTGACCCATGAAGATCAATACCAGTGTGAGTGTGTTGGTTCTGCTGTTTACTGGGCTGATGAGGTTCAATAGTTTCAGCTTCCACTGGAGGTCCTGGGAAAAATGTCACAATACACTGACTAACACTTCATATCCTGTCTGTCACTTCCTGAACTCATCTTCGACAGTAAAATGTTTATTGGTCATGATATCAGTATGTTCCTGCTACCTGTATGGATGTAAAGTAGCCCGGCTTGCTGCTGTTGTTTTTGTTTGATGCGAGAGTACTGTTTCTTCAGCGCGCTGATGTCAGTGCTCATGCGCTCCAGCATCATGCTGTTGATGGCCGCTTGGTGCTCGGCCCGTCCCGCGCCCACCGCCCCGGGACTGAGCTCCGCCATGTTACTGCCGTGAGAGCTCTGCTCCGCTCTCTGATCTGCAGAGCAGATGAAAACAGAAAGAACATTTTTACAGGACACATTTTACAGTAGGTACAGTAGTAAAAAAAAAATTTATGAACCGATATCAATTCTTAAATCCAAGAATTGATTAGTTTATCCTGTTTTCAGTTGATGAATGAACCTAACTTTGTAGAGCCCCTCCCATGCAAATCAATCGCAATAATTTTTGTGCTTTGTTACTTTTGATAAGATACAAAGTCTCAGATTTCAAATTACGTCCATTTTATTACAAAATTTTTTTTTAAAAATACCGTTTTGGCGCTGTTTAATGTGGTGTGACAGATCACAGTAGCACAGCTCAGCTCAAGAGAAGCGGCAGCATGGAGCGCACGTGAACTGATCATCTCCTCCGCTTTAATAACAGTTACAGCGCGGAATAAACCTTAATGAACGTCTGACTCTGAAGGTATGTTAAAAGATTAAAATCGAAAATGAAGACTGAAATCCTTATCACGTCACATGTAACCGCGCAATCAGTGTTTCAACCGCAGAAAGACTTCAATAAAACAGCTTGTGAACAATGTCACATAATGTCACATTTAACTCACAAAAAACTATTCAGTGTCCATGAACTCATTAGTCCACTAGAAAAATGAACTCTAGAGATCAGCATTTTGATAAATATATGCACCACATTACATAGGCTATTTATTATCATTTTTAATGTTCTTCAATATTAATGCATGTTTGAATAAATTCGTCAAGTTTTTATGATTGCCACCATTTAAAGGTGTATTTCAAAAAACAAATTGGAGTAGAAATATGATTATGTAATTGTAAAGTTAGTAATATAACTGTATTATTATAAAAAAACATCCTTGAGTGTAATTCATGTTTGTATTTAAATTAGTTAAGGTTAACCTTCAATGTTATAGTAATGTACCAACTGACTATTGTTTACAGCAGTAGTTAAGAATTTATTTCCTCAAGAAAATGTGCCATGTACTGTATCTGATATACATCTACAATAATCGATATTGAATCAAATCGAGTCGTAATCGTAATCGAATCGAAAGCTTGTGAATGGAAATCGAATCGAATCGTGAAATTTGTGTCAGTACCCAGCCCTATTTTACAGGCTAACTTGAGTAACGACTGTGTCGGCTTCTTTCAAAACGTTCCATTTATTAAGTTGCACTGGAACTGAAGACTATAATTAAGGGCAGCTTGAATGACTCGACCCACCTCAGATACAACAAGAACTGACAAATGCAGAGGATTAAATCCATTTGAGGCTTCCATCTTGCCAGGGTTAGGTTGGCAGAGTGAGCTACACTGAGCTCATGTTTGCATTACTCCATGAAATCTCCCTTACTTTGACATAGCCAATATAGTTTAGTGACTCATAAAACGTTAATCATTAAGAAATCAAACATCTTGTGCATTTTATAAATGTGGTCAGTCTGTGTTCAGAAGGACATAAATCATGTTTGTAACCACAGACTGCACTATTAAATCTACTTCCTTTCAGTTTCAGACCTTTAAGGTGCTTTTGGTATCTTTGGATTTCAGGGGCCAGAAGCCCACCAAGAGGCCCCAGGCAGCCCAGGGCCGTGACAATAGAGTCTTCATCATCCATGTCAGCATCATCATCACTCTCCCATCCATGGAGTGCCAGACTATACAGAGGAAAAATAATACAATTATATCATGCATGAAATAAAATATTAAATACAACAACAAAAAAATATTTAAAAAAAAATATATATAATTTAAAAATAAATTCATTTAAAAAGTAATTATATATTTAAAAATAAAAAATTTTTTTTTTTTGTAAATAAACAAAAAAAATTATAAATTGCATGAATAATGCATTAAACAAAATATTAAACAAATAATACAATTAAATGCATAATAAATTAATAATAATAATAAAAAATATATAAAAATGTAATTATATACTAAAATAAATCATAAAATATAATGCATGTAATAAAATATTAAATAAAAATAATAAATTAAAATAAAAATTAATACAATCTAAAAATTAAATTATTAAAATTATTTTTTCATAAAAATTATGAATTTAAATATTAAAAAATAAAACAGAAGAAACAAAAAAGTAATAAAATGCATAAATACATTAAACAAAATATTAAACAACAAATAATATAATATTAAATTAATAAATAATTAAATACAACTGAAACATTAAAACATTTAATTAAATATTTAAAAAGTAAAATAAAAAGAAACAAAGTAATAAATATTTTGATTTATATAATAAAAATGTAAGCAATAAAACAAAAAAAATAATCATTTTAATAATGTCATTAAATATTTTAAATTAAAATAGAAAATAGAAAACAAACTAAAACCATGCATGAAATAAAAAAATAAATAACTTTACTATAATTTAACCATACAATTATTTAAAATAACGTAAATAAAAATAGTATAATAATTGAAATAAAACGCTTTATCATTGCATTGCATCGATGCTCTCTTAAAAATAAAGTCGGACATTATCTTTAAACTGAGTGTAAACCTTGTCAAGATAAGGCAGAACATTTGCTTTTGATATTTGCATGCCAATATACACAGGTGCCATAAAACACCACCCTGCAGTCTCGTAGTAAAGTGTTTATATGGCTGCTAAACTCTCACGATTGCAATCTGTGCTGTGGGCGTCGAGTGTCTCCAGCTCTCATACCTGCTGTTGGCTCTGACCGGGGCAGGGAAGGGAGTGATGTTGTAGGTGTATTTCTCCCTGAGCTCAGCCAGCTGGGGGAACGGGAACGGGGCCATGGAGTAGACCGTCTGTCAGGAGGAAAACAAGTGTTTTCAC
Source organism: Rhinogobio ventralis (assembly GCA_039654625.1). Taxonomy (NCBI): domain Eukaryota; kingdom Metazoa; phylum Chordata; class Actinopteri; order Cypriniformes; family Gobionidae; genus Rhinogobio; species Rhinogobio ventralis. The sequence continues at coordinate 5,257,357 of CM077207.1, forward strand.
ACACACTTTCAGCCCCAAAAACAGTCAGATAAACTACTTTAAGAAGCTTTCGCCATTTTCAAACACAATTCTGCAACATTAAAGCCATTACACTTGATCTATATGATAAGGTTTATATATAATTAATGACACAATTTATTCATGATCTTTTCTATGCTCTGTCTTACCTGCATGAGTTCATTGGAGTCGATCAGATTGTGCTCCAGCATTTCCTGTGTCAGGCAGCCCATAGTGCTATAAAATTCATCAGCAGTCTGGCACTCCTCAATTCGCCTGAGAGGGTTGAAAATGTTTCTCATTTTTAATTTATGAGTACATAATTTTCTTTTGCAATCTAATCGACAGTGCAACCAACTCTTAGTGAACTTACTCTCCGAGTTTAGCCCAGATGGCCAGAGCTACCCGCAGCAGCATTTCAGAGCCCTCAAAGAAGACAGAGTCCCAGATCTTCAGCACGGTGTGATGGGGCAAACAGGTGGCAAACATGGTCAAAAACCACTGCATGGTGAAGACGTTGGTAAGCGGAGGCTCATAGCTGCCTGAAACACAATGCAGTTGAGCCATTACAAACATCGTTCTTTCACATCCATACATACAGTCGTGGTCAGAATTATTGGCACCCCTGGTAAATATGATCAAAGATGGCTGTAAAAAATAAATCTGCATTGTTTATCCTTTTGAACTTTTATTAAAAAAATTCACAAAAATCTAACCTTTCATTGAAGTAAAAGATTTGAAAGTGGGGCGTAAATCACATTATGAAATAAATGCTTTTCTTCAAAACACGTTAGCCACAATTATTGACACCCTTTATTAAATACTTTTTGCAACCTCCTTTTGCCAAGATAACAGCTCTGAGTCTTCTTCTATAATGCCTGAGGAGTTTGGGGAACACCTGACAAGAGATCAGAGACCATTCCTCCATACAGAATCTCTCCAGATCCTTCAGATTCCCAGATCCATGTTGGTGCTTCTTCTCTTCAGTTCAGCCCACTCATTTTCTATAGGGTTCAGGTCAGGGGACTGGGATGGTCATGGCAGAAGCTTCATTTTGTGCTCAGTGACACATTTGTGTGTTGATTTTGATGTTTGTTTTGGATCGTTGTCCTGATGGAAGATCCAACCACGGCCCATTATAAGATTTCTAGCAGAGGCCGTCAGGTTTAGATTTTTTATCTGTTGATATTTGCTAGAATCCATTATACCATGTGTTTGAATAAGATGTCCAGGGCCTCCAGCAAAAAAATAGGTCCACAACATTAAAGATCCAGCGGTATATTTAACCGTGGGCATGGGGTACTTTTTATCCCTGTTTGCCCCAAACCCATCTGGTGGATTTGCTGCCAAAAAGCCCTTTTTATAGTTTCATCTGACCACAGAACCAGGTCCCTTTTGAATTTCCAGTCGTGTCTGACAACTGAATATGCTGGAGTTTGTTTCTGGATGAGCAAGAAGGATTTTTCTTGAATCCCTCCCAAACAACATGTGGTGATGTAGGGGTTGTTTGATTTTTTTTTTTTTTTAATTCTCCGGCTTTCTGACCCCAACTTTCAAATACTCTCTGCAATTCTCTATCTGTGATCCTTGGAGAGTCTTTGGCCACTCAAACTCTCCTCCTCGCCGTGCATTAAGGCGATATAGACACACGTCCTCTTTCAGGCAGATTCGTAACATCTTTAGTTGATTGGAACTTCTTAATTATTGCCCTGATGGTGGACATGGGAATTTTCAATGCTTAAGCTATTTTCCTACAGCCACTTTCTATTTTGTAAAGCTCAACAATCTTTTGCTGCACATCAGAACTACATTCTTTGGCTTTACTCATTGTGATTAATGATTAAGGGAATTTGGCCTTTGTGTTTCCTCATATTTATACTCCTGTGGAACAAGACATCATAGCTGGACAATTTCATGATCCTAGTCACCCTGGTGTGCTAAAAAATGTAAATGATAATGGGAATATACTTCAGAGATATTTTACTCATAAAAAATTCTAGGGGTGCCAATAATTGTGGCCAACGTGTTTTGGAGAAAAGCATTTATTTCATAATGTGATTTACCCTCCACTTTCAATTCTTTTACTTCAATGAAAGGTTAGATTTTTGTGAATTTTTTGAGTAAAAGATCAAAAGGATAAACAATGCAGATTTTTTTACAGCCATATTAGATCATATTTACCAGGGGTGCCAATAATTCTCACCACCACTGTAATTACAGGGTTGCTGCATACCTCCTCCTTCCCGATTGGCTACTTTCTGGAGGTGGTGGAGATGCTGAGAAAGTTCTGGAAGCTTCAGTCGCAGAAGATCTCTGAACACGGCCATGTCCACTGAGAGGGCACGCAGGTTATTGGCAAAGTAACTATCGGGAAGCACCTTATCAATCAAATAGATCATAACCTAAACCAGAAGGATAGTAAAGGATGATTAGGATATAGAAGATAATAGCTGATTTATATGATTTGTCTGTCAAATGTCATGCCAATTTAAACTGAGGCAGCACCTGTTAGTTTTATTAATATTTTGAATAAGCTTTTATATATTTTATACTTTTTACTTTTCATGTTGATTTTAGTTTAACTATTAATTTCATTGTGTTTTTGTCATTTTATTATTATTATTATTATTTTTTTAAAATATTGCTATTTAGGTTTAATTTATTTTTATTTCAGTTTTTATTTATTTCCACTAGCGTTTCACCGATACAAAATCTCTCTGCCGATAACGATAGCCGATTATTCAGAATGATATCTGCCGATAAATGATAGTTTGATTTTCTTAAAGGTGCAGTGTGTAGTATTTATGAGGATCTATTGACAGAAATGCCATATAATATACACAACTATGTTTTCAGTGGTGTATAAAGACCTTACATAATTAACTATTATGTTTTTATTACCTTAGAATGAGCCATTTCTATCTCCACACACCGCGGTTAAACTGCTATTTATTTTCAGATATAATACAGTAATTACACACAAATCAAATCTGAAATGTACATTAGGAGTAGTTGCACATAAGGTAGTTTTAATTATATATGTATGTTTGAAATTTGGCATAAAGACAAGTGTTTATGAAGAGTAAATAAGCTCCTCTCTAGTGTTTTTTTATAGCTAACTAACGAACTGAACTGGTCAGACTCTTACGCTGTTGACGCAGTGTAAACAGTGCAGCGCTTCCTAGTTCTACGGCAGAATGTCTCGTGCGCATGCATCGTGGTGCTCAAGTGAACAGCGTCGGCCAATGGTAAGCCGGCGTTTTGGAAGTGCTGCACTGTTTACACTGCGTCAACAGTGTAAGAGTCTGACACAGGCTAGAAGAAATTGTTGAATAAAGTTGTTATTTTTGTTTGTTTTTTGCACACAAAAAGTATTCTCGTCGCTTCATAAAATTAAGGTTGAACCACTGGAGTCACATGATGTCTTTAATGATGTCTTTACTACCTTTCTGGGCCTGAGAAGTGGTAATTAAATTGCTGTTTATGGAGGGGTCAGAGAGCTCTCGGATTTCATCAGAAATATCTTCATTTGTGTTCCGTAGATAAACTTATGGGTAAACTTAAGGTCTTACGGGTTTGGAACGACATGACGGTGAGTAATTAAGGACAGAATTTTCATTTTTGGGTGAACTAACCCTTTAAACCTATTGACAAGGCAACATTCCTAATTTTCGTTTGATTTAAGTTTTCAACTAATATTTATATATTTGATTTTATTTCAGCTTTGAAATGTTTTGAACAGTTTTAGTTAACAATAATGTTCAGGATTCAACAAATACACGATACCCCTGACTGAGATTAAAATAATAATTCACAGAATTTATGTAGATCTAGGCAAACCTTTAATGCATCTCCTTCGTTTCCCTCTGTGACCTCCAGAATGAGGGCAGCCAGAACATTGAAGCCCTGACAGTAGCCGACAGTCTTGTTCCAGCGGGCGTATGCCAGCAGTACCCGCTTCAGCACCACCCGGTCCTGCTCCGCCTCCTGGCCACAGTAGGAACTGCAGCCTGTCCTGTGCAGGTCCTGAATGAGGAGAAGGGAAAACAAAGTGTGACTTACCTATGTACACAAGCACACTGAACTTTGCTCAGTTGAGCACAAGTGCTACACACACAAACACATCCTGCTCCATTACCCACTTACAGACGCACTGCAATGAGCAAAAATCCTGACTTCCTTCCATTAAATATCTCTAAAGCCTCAATTTATTTGCTTGCCTCATAATGCTATAGCCTTAAAATAACTGCATATAACTACATATATCAACCTTCACTATTTGGATTCCCAAAGAGTCATCATCTGGATTGCTACGATCGTTGAAGGCAAATCTCATGGTTTTCTCCCAGTCTATGGAGATGCTGTGGAGGTACTGGTCAGCCAGGGTCAGCCATACCTATATCAAAACAACCAAACATTATACAGTGTGTAAAATGTCACGGATATGAAAACAGTGACATTTCCAGCTCACTTACCCTCTTCCTCCACTCTTTGGGAATACCCACAGGGAGTCTGGCCACTGCTTTCAGGGCGTCATACCACTGCAAAGTAAAGCAACCCATAACAATCAACATGAAACAAACCAATTTGTTGGCTTATTGCTGTTTGAGGGTTTTATGTCCATAGTAGGCATCTAATACATACTTGTTGAAAGCCGTTCTTGCCTAGAGAGGGCTCGATAGTGAACTTCAACCTGGTGTCCACCCCTGCAATAAGACAAAATGGTGGACAATCAGAGACAATGATGACCATATAAAGACGTCTGTCGATGCAGGTGTTTCATTAACAAATGAATGAAGGGATGTTATGTAATCACCACTCAGGATTAATAATTAAATAATGCAATTTAATTATAATTAAATTAATAAAAACATTTAATTAATTAATTAATTATAAATAAATTACAATTATAGCAGGATAAATTGTGATTCTTGTTGGCTTATTTAAAAAAAAAAGTAATTAATTAAAAAAAAATTGGTAACACTTTACAATAAGGTGCCATTAGATAATGCATTAACTAATATTAACTAACAATGAGCATTCTTATTAATCTTTGTTAACATTAATTAATAAACATACATACAACGGTTCATTGTTAGTTCATGTTACATTTTTTTAATCATGTATTAGTAAATGTTGAGATTATCATTAACTGAGATTAATAAATGCTTCAGAAATATTTTTCATTTGTTAGTTCATGTTAACTAATGTAAACTAATGAAACCGTATGTAAAGTGTTACCCAGAAAAACAATCAACTGAACTCAAAACAGGTACAAGAACAAGTTTTGGTCAAAATATTCACGTTTTCAAATTCTTAATATTTAACATTTATATTTGTTATTGATATTAGTTTTATCATCCCCACTTCAATGAGCCATTAATAATTAATAAGGTTTGTTGTCATTCAATGGCTCATTATGTATCACAGGCAGGTTACCCAACTCTCTTCTTTGTCTAACAGGAATAAACACTGATAAAAATGCAACAGAAATGACTGTATTATCGACGCAGAAACCAAACGCTGGATATCGAATAGTTGATAAATGGCGCTGTCCACTGAGGAGCGGTGCTGAATCCCACTTCCGCCTACAGTTTCTTCCGGATACACGACACCATCCTGTATCACGACGAAATAAACGGTGTTTTTTCATTGTTAAGACGTCGTGTTGAGCGTTGAAGAGCTACAACAACACGCCGAATTCTTTGAATTGATGTAACTTTCACATTAGCCATGGCTAAGGATGCTAAATCCTGTCAAACGCGCATGTAAACAACTCTACCTCATCAACACGATGTGAAATAGGAAGCAGCATTTCTCCTACACACTTTCGGTGGATAAGAACACCAATAAGACGACAAACCTGAGTCCATCTCTGTCATAGTTTTATGGTATAAATGATAAACAGGAGTGGCACCGTTTCTCCATCTATTTCACTCGTCAGCCGAGGCTGTTCCGGATTAACCTACATGATTACCATCATCTCTAGCCCTCAACTGCACTCATGTTCTGCACAACATGTGTCTGGATGAGAAGCACGTGCAGTGTTATGTACTGACTATCTTAGACATTAAAAAGAACATTTTGACTCGTTCAAAACAATTATCAATTAATAACTACATATTTAAAACTGAGCCTAAGATAGAATAACAACCCTAGTGAATAAAAAAATACCAAAATGTATTTAGATACATTTCAGTAAGTATACTACAAATACATTAACAAGAGATGTGCTGATAAATATAATATAAAATATTAAAAAGGCTTAATTATTTATTGCACATTGCATATTTTTTAATATTAAGCATAACATGTGTTTTAATATCACTATTAGTAAGGATAGTATGATCACTGTATAATATCTATCAGTCTTTAAAGGAAAAATATTTAAAGTGTTGCAATAGTTCCATTTTAGCACAATCAAATATATCTTTAGTTGCACCTCAGCACTACTTCCGGATAACTAAAGTGTAGTAGTTTTTCCAATTTATCTGACTTTAAGTATATCAATTTAGTATACAACTGCAGAGTATTTATATTAAGTACATAAATATGTAATGCATGTGTAGTACGCCTATACTTAGCATAAAATAAATGTATTTCAAATACATTTTTGTATTTTTATTTTTCACTATAGGGAAATTATTTCATAGCCTATTCAAACTTTCAGGACACCTCAAAGCTAAAACCATAATATTTCTATGTATTAATATAGTTTACTTAAACAAGTAGTTCAAAATAATATCATAAAATATGTATTAATAAAAAAGGCCCTCCAGGTCACCTAATTATCACAGAAATGCCATTCTGCATTCAGCACCAGTGCAAATAAATGGGCATCTTAGGAATAAACCGTAGGAAGAGTTTTATCTATAATGATGAATGAATAAGAATAATGATGTTAAAGCATGCTGTATTCACCTGGCTCTAGGGTGCACAGCAGGCGCGGCGCTCTTCTAGAGATGCCGTTGCGTTTCTTCAGCACATTACTGATAATATTACCGACTCCTCCAGCTGCATTCTGCCGTTTCATACACACCCTCGATCTCTTAGTGGAAACAAACCTTTCCTGCTTCATCTGGAGAAAAACCTGTGAGGACGAGTTCCGTTTGACCGCGCATTTAAAACGATTCTCTCATCCCGAGAATCATCTCATCTAAAAAAAAATAATAACAACCTACTCGTTATGATATCAATAAAGCAGAGGAGAAGATCATTTATACTCATACATGAAGATGCATGTCTGTATCTGAAGCATAAAAAAAAATCAAAGGTGACCGAAACGAACGCGCAGGATGCTATCGGAGAGGCGCGGTGATGAGCGCGTCTACTCCCACATATGAGCGTCACATTCAGGGGTTGTGAGGGAGGAGGGACCGCTGGAGCTCTGGAGGAAGGGCCAGAGACAGCCGAGGAAAACAATGGCCAGTACATGAATGACTAGTGCCATCCATGCTGCCAACTTTAGCATTAATCTTTAATAACAAGGAATAGGAAAATACACACTCTGTATCCAAATTCACAAGAAAATCTAATAGTAAACAGTCGTAGGACCCAATTTATAGGCTAAAATCTCAAGATAAGAATAAGGATAATATGGTTAAACCACCATTAATTCAGTCATACAGTATTTTGCAAGTGCATTACTAAAGCAATAAGCCCCAAGAAGTCGTAGTTTACAATGAATTTATAATAGTTATGAGGCTTAAGTAGCCTAGCTGTTATACATTCACTTTATACTAATGGCATGTTGAATGCTTGAATCTGATTGGTTGACGAGAGTTCTAAGGTGTGCAATTATTTTCAGGGAAACGCGGAAAAAGTAGTTCCAGGCAGGTCTTGACCGCATTACAGTGCCATATCACTTCACCAAATTTGTTCAGTTATTTCAAATGTCTTTACAGCCTATTAAAAGGAAATGCTCTACTTTAAAGCACTTGGAGGAAATAGTATATTATTTTTATAATCTTTATAAATGTATCTTTATAATGTAAAGGCACAATATGTAATATTTTTGGATTAAAATATCCAAAAACCACTAGAACAATGTTATATATTTTGTTGACTTGTGTACTTACATTATCCCAAATGTTTCCAAGAATGTTTAAATCTAGAGAAATAAGCAATTTTAACCAGGACATGGACCGTGTCCGTGCGTCGCCTATCAATGACATCATACCCGTGTTACCCTCGATTTCCAGTTTTATTTTAGAAACCATGGAAACACCAAAGACGCTTTAATATATTATGTGTTTTATTAGACAGGTGAGCAACTGTTTGGAGACATTCATCGACAGAAAACGAATCATTGTTATATAGCTCAACACAGTCTTATTGTTTAAATATGGTTTTCTTGATTTACTGCGAGTACCATGTTTTACCATGCCTTATATTGATCTATTTTGCAGTGTGCAAAAAGTGTCTCATAGTAGCCGCCGAGCGGCCGCACAGAGTAGCATTATAACATAACTTTCAACTAGGCTTGCTGCGATAGTCGGTGTTGCCGGTGTTACCGGTGTAAAAACTGATAATTATAAAAACTTAACATGTCTGCTTGATACATGTGAGCCGAACGAGAGTCGCAGCACAAACGCAGCGAAGATCATCATGACAGACAAGATGATCACGGAAGATTTGGTTTCAAAGCGAAATGTAAAGTGAGTTTGTCATTGTACTGTTTTGTTGTTGTGTTTTTCATTAAGAATAATAGGCTAATGAATCCACAATTCAAGCGAATTGGCGCTAATTCTAAACCGAAAGTAAAATGAGCATGGCCGCAGTGTCATTCCTTCACGGCGCACAGTGCACACACATTTACGGCTACACTGTCATTCATTCACGGCCGCACAGTCATTCACGGTGCGTGTCCAGTCTGGTACGTTTTCAGTTCATGAATTCATTGAAAACACTCGCTTTGTGCCGCAACGCTGCATTATGAATGCGAGCGGCCGTGCGCCTTTTATTTCCGGTTTAAAAATAGCGATTTGAAAAGCCCCCGCCGGTGATACCGGTTTCATCGGTGTTGTCACACGTCGATTAGCCGGTGGGACAATGTCCTCACCGTCACATCCCTACTTTCAACACACTCAAATGTATCTAATATGATAAAACAGCGCTGCGTTACCCCACATACGCATGAGCGGAAAAAGCAGAAGCCCTCATCTGCGGCAGAATAAAAGTTCCACGAAATCCAGGCATCATCAAGCTACGCCTTTGTTTTGAATAAGTGACCTCTAGCGCCGAACAAATTACATATTGTGGCTTTAAAGCATCATGACAGAGTGAGAGAGATAAGGAAGAAATAAGTCAATAAGGAGGCTTCTTATTTTATGCAAAACGACAGTGTGTCAGAATATTGCAAATTAAAGTATCTATCCATTCATACAATATACAGCAGGGCAAAGTCAAGTAAATTTGACCATTTTTAACATTGTATGATTGTCCAAAAGTGTCTCGATTTACCCAAACTCATGAGGAACTCCTTAATGTGGCTAACAAGAGAGACAGATGTTTAAACATTTCTGGCAGAAACAATGATAGTCCTGATATTTTTTCATTGGACGATAAGCATTCAGGTATTTTTTTCTGACATGCATTTAGTGACAAAACAACAGTGATAAACTGTTGTTACTCATGTTCACAAAAATAAACGTCAACAAATACAACAAAAACCATAACCGTTCACATCTACCTTGCATCAAGAATAGACATAGACTGAATAATGGCAGCCATGTAGTGCTATAGTTTTGATGTGATTTCATACTGTACCTGTTTGACAGTGCTTGTCATGCTGCATGTAGATAAAATGGAGGAAAAAACATTAAGAGCTGTAAAGCCACATTATCTGTTGGTCTAATACAGACTGCATCCACGACTGTAAGGGAATTACTGCTGGACGACTTATTAGGGAGCAAAATTCAAATTGGAACTCACTACAACATTACGGTGCTAATTTGCATGTCAGTATCATAAACTCATCATATGAATGAGTGGTGATGTTGAACAGAGAGTGTGTCTAATGCAAATAACTGAGTTGTAAAGGTGAGGAGGAGTCAATCCTGCGGTAGCGGGAAGATACTTGAGAATAATGACTTCTAAAATATCAACTGAGAGAACTAGACTAAGGTGAAGCAAAAATGCATTTGATATATGTGAGCCTAAGCTTTTCAACAACCATTATCTATGTCAGCTATATTACACCAACACTTTTAAAACAGCTGAAGGATAACAGACATCCAGCATCAGTGAAAGCTAAGACGTGCAGTCAATCGAGAATACATTAGTCTTTAAATAGCTAAAAGGGCCTTTGGTAATTTAAAGGGGCCCTATTATGCTTTTTTACATGTTCAACTCTCTTTAGTGTGTAATGTTGCTGTTTGAGAATGAAAAAGTTATTCAAAGTTACAAAGTCCCTCCAGCGGGAGTTATTCTCTACATCAGCGTCACTGTTTCTGAACTCCCTCAAACGCCTCCATTGTAGTCTTGAGTTTTCTTCCGGGAACGAGCATGTCACAATATTCCTCATTTAAATAATTCCCACCCAAGGTATATGCAGAATAAAGGGGCGGGGCCTGTTGAGTAAGTTAGTAGTGTGTTGAAACTCACGGTTATGGTAAGGGGAATAACATTTCCCAAACACACTCGAAGCGCTTGACCAATCACAACACACTGGTGCAGCCGACCAATCAGAGCACATTGTGCTTTTCGGAAGGAGGGGCTCTGTTTAGGAACTAAACAGGGGTGTGTTTCCCGCACAATGACGTAACTCACTACTTAACCACCATAGTACGATGCATCGTTGGAGAAACTAACTTGCTAGTCACAACTGCATCCCAAAAACATAGTAACTTTGTCGCACATCTGTCGTTCAAGCCACGTTGGTTCAACAATACAGCTAATGACGTTACACAGCTGGTGGAGTAACAACATCTACTAGATAATCCTTTCTATATCGAATTAATGTCAGATTACTGCTGTAAATAACAAACATGGCATCTGAAGACTTCTGTTTTCCTTTATTTCCAGAAGTTTTGCTAGCACATGCGTACTCTTCAAAAATCAGGGCTTTAATTCTTTTGACAAACTAATGGAATTTGTATATATCTGGAATGAAAGATATTGAATGTACTGCATGCTGATTGCTTATTTTGCTTAAGAGCAGGATTGATTTAAAGGGATAATTCACCCAAAAATTCTGTCATTATTTACTCCCCCTCAAGTTGTTCTAAACCTGTATTAGTTTTTTGTTCTGTTGAACACAAAAGAAGATATTTTGAAGTTGAATGTTGGTAACCAAACTGTAGATGGACCCCACTGACTTACATAGTAAGAAAAAAAATACTATGGAAGTCAGTGGAGGCCAGAAACAAAAAAATCTTCTTTTGTGTTCAGCAGAACAAAGAACCTCATACAGGTTTAAACAACTTGAGGGGGAGTAAATGATGACAGTATTTTCATTTCAGGGTGAACTATCCCTTTAAGTCCACATGTCATAGAAACAAGAAACAAAGCTTCTAACCATGGGTCGAGGGATGGAGGTCCAACCACACAACCATCGCGATTGTGATGTGAATAGGTCCCCTTTAATACAGCTCATAACAGTCATGACAGCAAGAGGAGTGAAATGAGAGAATGATTTGTAATTACGTCTTTTCTGAGAGACGGCTTGCAGGCAGGCGGTGACTATATCACAGTTCTTCTGAAACTTCTGCCTCAGTCGGTCCTTCCTCTTGACCTGACGCACCAGTTTGGCCGACTGCACAGCGATGCGATACTTCACCTCTTGAACGATCCACTTTAGCTCCTCTGGACCTGAGCACAAAATAAAGCATGTTTAAATGTGCAATGACAGTGCAAAACACACTACATATGCAAACAGATTCAGATAATTATGACTGACAAAACACTGTGTATACAAATGTACAAAAACCTTTGTATGCAAATTGTCACTATGGCCTACAAAGACCCTGAGCACCTGAGACAACAATTAAATTACTTCAGCAAACAAAGGGTTAAGATTTAGCTGGCTTCCAGAGTGGCATTATAACTGGGTCAGTTCTCATGCAGCATCTGTAATGACATGCTATTTCATAAAAAACACCCTAATCATATTACATTTAATATTACTTAAGAGTAATGTCACTCTTTATTTGTGTGCACATGGAAATGCACAGCAAAGAAAGTATGAAAAATTATGAATCTTAAGCCTTTTATTTATATATTCATATTCATATTTATTTATTTATTGCATGATTTAAAGACAAAAAGGAAAAAAAATCCATAAATTATAAGAGAAATTCATGACACACACTATCGGTCAAACGTTTGGAATATATATATTTTTTTTTAATGCTTTTGAAAGAAGTATCTCATGCCAAGGCAAAAATACAGTAAAAAACTGTTAAATATGATTACAATTTAAATAATTGTTTTCTATCTAAATATAATTTCAAATATAATTTATTCCTGTGATGCAAAGCTGAATTTTTTAGTATCATTACTCCAGTCTTCAGTGTCACATGATCCTTCAGAAACCATTCTAATATAATTAAGTCTTAATTATTACAAACTGGTATGAATTACAGTACATAAATTGGACTGATTTGACTTCAGCTGAAAGGGGGAGTGATGCTCACCTTTCTGATCCAGGTATTTCATCTGATGGCGTCTCGTGTGTTTCTCCTGAAGTTCTTGCAGAAAGTTGGAGCCAGTGTTGCTCCTTCCCAGGAAGGCATCCGAGCTGGAGGCTTCTGTCGAGCTGTCCACACCTCTGACGCTGTTACTGTATGTGTCATAGAGCTCCACTAACAGACAGTCCACTATAGATGATGCCCGGGACGCTCTCAGATCCTCTTCATCCGAATACACACCTGCTTCATGGATCCCCCCTCCACCTCCTCTCTCCATACGGATCTCTCCAGCTGGTGATCCATGAGGCACCTTTGCGCACTTGGATAGTGAGGCTGGTAATGATGAAGCTGTTTTGACGCACTCACAGTCTCCATCAGTGACTGAACGTCCCTTTGAAACCCATTTGTGAAACGCCGAGAAGCCGTCAAGGTACGATGCACCTGAGTTGACGAAAACTCCACTCTCCTCCTCCGGGCAGATGTCACATATGTCAATCTCCTTAAGTTCCTCTTTAGCGACGTCCACACCAGACATGTTTGATCGCTCTTTAAAGTCCAGCATTACACACTCATGCACATTTGCTGCACATAAGTACAAACCAAAGATTGTTTTAGATGAATCAATAAGGAACTCAAGTTCCGGGTGTGTTCCATTACTTGAGCGGGGTTGGCAGCGTCTTTCCCAGGCTCTGGTTTCCTTCCTGAAACGGTCTAAATCCTGATTGCACGCCCCTGCTGCAGGAATAGTTTAACCCACCTCCGAAACTTTTGAAACAAAGTTTCCAAACAAGTGAATGAGAAATATATTGTAGGCCTATTTGATTATTTCACTACAAATATTTTAAATAAAAATATACATTAATCGTTTGTAAATGAACGTGTCCAAATAAATACATAAAACATCACTATGCAGTATATGGGTGTTTGTATGCAAATAAATTGTATATATTTAAAATTATAATATAAACTATAAAACTAAAATATATATAAATTATATAAATGAATAATATAATAATACAAGTTTATTATAACTTTATAATAAAATAAAGTTTGTATGTTTGTAATTATACACTTGTTGCTTTTTTAAATATACAGTATGTATGTTTTTAAATATATATATTTGTATGGATACATATATATATAATAAAACACACACACACATATAAAAAAAAAGTTATATATATATATATAATATTAATTTATATATATAAATTGTGTTATTATATATGTATCCATACAAATATTTGAAAACATAAAACATATTTTAAAAATATTCTTTATATATTTTGTATTATTATCTTTATATATATATATATATGTGTGTGTGTGTGTGTGTGTGTGTGTGTGTGTGTGTGTGTTATTCTATATGTATACCCCCCTTAAAATATGTTTAAATGTGTTTAAAACAAATAAAAAATAATGATTAAGCTCGCGTGTATTAATGTGCAAGAATATATATATATATATAGAATATATATCCTTATTTTTTATTTGTTTTAAACATATTTTTAAACATATTTTATGGGAGGTGGGGTGAAACGTGAAACTACATCATTCTTACATACTAGTTACAATAACTTTAGTAACAAATATACAACTTTTGTAGGCCTGGTAGAGATTTGAATGGAAAAGACAAATAAAAAGAGCAATAAAACAGAAATGTAATGAATGATATCATCCTTTAGACGAGCGTAAACATCAGCTGACCGGGGCTTCCGCCTCTCCACATGACTAACGGAGGAGGGGCGTTTTACTAATCCTACTATGGCGACGGGTAGATTTATGAATATTAATGACGCAAAGCGTCTGATTGGCTGTAAGTCAGACGTTGGTAGGTGGGCGTTAAGTCTGCTGGCGAATTAGCGAATCCTACTATTCTGAAGGCTTGGCTTATGAATATAAATTAGGCTACGTGACTAGACGCCACAACAAGGTAACCAAGCAAAGTCAGAATGTCTAATTAATATTCATGAGTCAAGACGTCGCCATAGTATGATTCGTAATTTCGTACACTAGACTAGGGAAGCTAGCTGCTCCTCTAAAGGAGCGTTTCGCATTACAGTATTTCATGCTTTTATCGCAAGTAAAGGTCCTCGTTTAGGCCATGGCTTTATTTGTTTTTAATTCGGCATCAAAGATGGTTTCAGCTCCGTTAGTAATATTACATTTTATTCTCATCTGCGTCACTTGGCAATGCAACAATCTGGCCGCGGCTAAAATGAATCCCAGACCGAACATTGTTTTAATCCTGACTGATGATCTGGATGTCTCCATCGGCGGAATGGTGGGTATATTTTCCTAGGAAAATAGTTTTATTGTTGCCATTCTCTGTGGTCGTGATTTTCTCCATGCATTTTACTTTATTGTTGCTAAGTAAATGAACTGCATCATCATCATCTCGATATCTTTCATTGCACAGATCCCTTTAGTGAAGACTAAAAAGCTGATTGGTGATGCTGGAATAACCTTTACAAACACGGTGAGGAGAAATTTTGTCCAATTTTTTGCATAAAAGTGCTGTGGGATCTTGCATATTTTTACACATAGTCAAAGCTTAAATATTGTTCTGCATAAGAATATTAATAGATTTGTTAGGAAGAGTGTGCATTATGGATCAACCAGCAAGCATGTTTGCCATTGCATCATTTTGTACAGCATCTCTTAACCCGTCTTGTCATTTCTTCTCTCACCCAGTTTGTTGCCAGTCCCCTTTGCTGCCCCAGCAGGGCGAGTATCCTGACAGGCAAATATCCTCATAACCATCATGTGGTCAACAACACACTGGAGGGCAATTGCAGCAGCACAGCATGGCAGAAGACCCAAGAGCCCGACAGCTTCCCTGCCTTTCTTCAGAAACAAGGCACCTATCAGACCTTCTTTGCTGGGAAGTATCTGAATGAGGTAAAGAGATACTGGGAGCCGAAGGTGCTTTCATAAGGATAAACCCTTCCTTTGGGGTGGAAAAACATGTGTATAGTCTTTGTCATACTGCCAGATCTGAATCAACTGACAGTATATCATCCATGTGTGTTTCTCTGCTACAGTATGGTAATAAACAAGCTGGAGGAGTGGAGCATGTTCCTCCGGGCTGGGACCACTGGTTCGCCTTGGTAAGAGCACCTTTTTACCAGAGCTTCAGGGTTGTCCTGCACACAGAGAGCCTTGAGGGTCACGAGACGTTAATGATTTAGTAGAGATGACAAGCTGGAACACATTGACAAGCCCGTCAACCTTTCCCATGAGCCCTGCAAAAGTCTAATTTTAGCTAGACGGTTACGAAAACATTTAGTAGCCTAAAATGTAGCATGTTTGTGAAGCTGGTACAAGAATCCAAGCAAATGTAGGCACAGAAATTAATCCAGAAGAGAAATGGCATGTTCTCTGGAGCCATGCTGATTATTCTTTTAATAGCAGCTCCCATGATTCAAAGCTCACGGTGTCTGTGAGAGCAGATTCTAGGTCTCTGTGTCAAACTGCATGGAATATAAAAGCCAAACAAAAAAATGTGAGTAAAAGACATATAGCATGGATAAGAGCAGGGAGCGCAGTGATAACCCCCCTTAGGGTAAACAGAACAGAACCAATATAAGGTATTGCGATGTCATTAATGTTCTTAATGACAATCATTTAATGTAACAACATAATTCGAGAAATGAGTCGGATTTGAAGAGGAATATCAGAAGGCCAAATCCTGACTGGACGACAGGAGGAGCTGGGGATGGAGGAGGGTAATGAGCTCTTGAGCAATGTGATAAGCTGCTGATAATACTGAATGGACCCTATATATAGAAATGCTGTAATAGGCATTGTATTTCTATAGTTAGGAGTGAATCAGCTGATAGTCAGCTGATGTGAGCTTGACTAACGTGACCTGCAAGAACTAATGCTACACTTGATATTTCTTAATTTGGGTTTTTAATGTAATATATAAAACATACACACACAATAAGGTTTCATTAGTTAACATTTGATAATGTATTAACTAACATGCACTAACAATGAACAAAACATTTGTTACAGTATTTATTAATCTTTGTTTATGTTAGTTATTAAAAATACAGTCATTAATGTTACTTCACAGTGCAATACTAAACTTTTGGTTTTAATAATGTATTAGTAAATATTGAAATTAACATTAATTTAGATGAATAAATGCTGTAGAAGTATTGTTCATTCTTAATTCATGTTAACTAATGAAACCTTATTGTGAAGTGTTTCCATAATATTTTTAATTTTATAATATTATATATATTTTTTTTTTATTTCTTAATTTGATGGGTTTTTTGATTAAAAAAAATATTTTAGTTGAATATATGAATATATATGAAGCCTCTAAGTCCGTCTAAAGTTTTTCTTTAAAATAAGCATTTTTGTCAGGCTCATATATATAGGTTTCTACCCAAGTACTGGTACTTCTGAATGGGCTGAGGCTGGGATTTAGTGGGTTTGAAGTGAAAGTATTTTGTGAACTTATACTATATGCAGAGAGCATTCACTCAGGCTTTTGCATCTCAAGTCTTCATATATAAAAAACAAAACATCAAATTGTTTATTTTTATATATCACTTTAATTTATTTATTAAAACATTTGTTTTATTTATCCTGAGACCAGATTTATTTGGAGTGAAATCTTTGTGATGATTTTAACGTTTTCCTACAGGAGAGAAACTCCAAATACTACAACTACACGCTGTCTGTGAACGGCAGGGCGCAGCGACATGGACAGAACTACAGTGAGGATTACCTTACGGATGTTCTGGTAAGAGCAGATCTCACCTGCATTCATGAGATTACACAAAAACCTTATGCAACTGAAGTTAAGTTGCTTGTACATGTCTGATTCCATCCAGGCCAATATTTCCATTGACTTCCTGGAAAACAAGTCTAACCGCAGGCCTTTCTTCATGATGGTGTCCACTCCGGCCCCTCACTCACCCTGGACACCGGCTCCTCAGTACGAGAGCAGTTTTCCCAACCTCAAAGCACCAAGAGACCCTAACTTTAACATACATGGGAAGGTACGGGCCTGTTGTGTCTTAAGGGGCTTTTGCACCAGGAAGTTATAGGAACTCGGAGAACAAAATTTTCCCCTAGGGCCATTTTCCTGGTTGCATTTGCACTGCCAGTAGGAACTGAACAGTAGGAAGTGACGTAAGTCAGCTGACAGCGACGTCATTTAAGTGCGCCAGTCCATGCATATGTTCAGTCAATCAACGTACACTTGCGTCACTGGTAGTTCCTGTTGTCCTGGGAAAGACCCTACTCTGAAGTAGGAGCTAATTTAGTCCCTCAAAAGGCGTTACTATAACTAAAATCCTTCCCAGTTCCTGCAGTGTGAACACGTCAAAAAGCAGGTACTTCCGGCAATAGTTATAGGAACGTTCCTCCAGTGCAAAAGCCCCTTTAGATGTTCTGATTAGATGTTTTTGTCCATATCTGACAACATTGAAACCTGTTTTTAGGACAAACACTGGCTCATCAGGCAAGCAAAGACACCCATGACAAACTCTTCAGTGGAGTTCTTGGATAACGCCTACAGAAAACGGTATTCAGAATTTTAGTTTTAGTTTTAAATCACTTAAATCATTTTAATACTGCACATGGTGTGATGCGCTACTGTTGATCTGTTCCACTAGGTGGCGCACTTTACTATCAGTAGATGACCTGGTAGAGAAAGTGGTGAAAAAGTTGGAGGTCAGAGGCGAGCTTAGCAACACCTACATCATTTTCACCTCCGACAATGGTTACCACACAGGTACACGATGAGTTAAATAGTTGAGAAATTGTTTTCTTTAACTCTACCTGTCTTTTATTTTGTCATGTGTCCGTTTCTTCCTCTCAGGCCAGTTTTCTCTTCCGATGGATAAGAGGCAGCTCTATGAATTTGATATCAGAGTTCCTCTGCTCGTGCGAGGGCCTAATATCAAACCCAACCAGACAAGCCCGGTAATATAAACGAGCTTTTATATTATATTTATTTGCTTTTTTAAAAAGAAATCTAATGTGTGTCATTAATAATTTATCTGTTTTAACAGTTACTTATAGCAAATGTGGATTTGGGTCCAACGATTTTGGACATAGCAGGATATAACGTCAATGAAACTAAGATGGATGGGATGTCATTTCTTTCTATCATGGTAAATCCTGTTAAAACTAAATAAATACATGCATTTAAATATTGTCCTTTTTTGGTTATTTTGGGCATTACGTTTTTTTTTCTTGCTACACGTACAGTATAATTATTTTAAATTCTAAATATGTTTGCATTTGTTTCAGACCGGTCAAGGGAACAGCAGCACATGGAGATCTGATGTACTGGTGGAATATGAGGGAGAAGGAAGCAACATCTCAGACCCAGCCTGCCCTCTGCTGGGCCCCGGGGTCTCGGTAAGGGTCTGCGTGCTACAAATAAACGTCATTACAGTAAACATTAAAATTGATTGCTACAGCACAGCTGTTTTTTTCTGCAGGAGTGTTTCCCCGACTGTGTTTGTGAAGATTCGTACAACAACACATACGCCTGTGTTCGCACGGTATCGCAGGCCGCCAACTTACAGTACTGTGAATTTGATGATAACGAGGTAAAAAAAAAAAATCTATTAACTCTTATATGTATATATACACCGATCAGGCATAACATTATGAGGCATACATTATTCCTAAAATTGTGTTGGTCCCCTTTTTGCTGTCAAAACAGCCCTGACCCATCAAGGCATGGACTCCTCTAGACCCCTGAAGGTGTGCTGTGGTATCTGGCACCAAGATGTTAGCAGCAGATCCTTTAAGTCCTGTAAGTTGCGAGGTGGGGCTTCCATGGATCAGACTTGTTTGTTCAGCACATCCCACAGATGCTCGATTGGATTAAGATCTGGGGAATTCGGAGGCCAAGTCAACACCTCAAACTCGTTGTTGTGCTCCTCAAACCATTCCTGAACCATTTTTGCTTTGTGGCAGGGCGCATTATCCTGCTGAAAGAGGCCACAGCCACCAGGGAATACAGTTTCCATGAAAGGATGTACATGGTCTACAACAATGCTTAGGTATGTGGTACGTGTCAAAGTAACATCCACATGGATGCAGGATCCAAGGTTTCCCAGCAGAACATTGCCCAAAGCATCACACTGACTCCGCCGGCTTGCCTTCTTTCCATAGTGCATCCTGGTGCCATGTGTTCCCCAGGTAAGCGACACACACGCACACGGCCATCCACGTGATGTAAAAGAAAACGTGATTCATCAGACCAGGCCACCTTCTTCCATTGCTCTGTGGTCCAGTTCTGATGCTCACGTGCCACTGTTTGCTCTTTCGGTGATGGACAGGGGTCAGCATGGGCACCCTGACTGGTCTGCGGCTATGCAGCCCCATACGCAACAAACTGCGATGCACTGTGTATTCTGACACCTTTCTATCAGAACCAGCATTAACTTCTTGAGCAATTTGAGCTACAGTAGCTCGTCTGTTCTGGTCCACGCGGGCCAGCCTTCGCTCCCTACGTGCATCAGTGAGCCTTGGCCGCCCATGACCCTGTCGCCGGTTCACCACTGTACCTTCCTTGGACCACTTTTGATAGCTACTGACCACTACAGACCGGGAACACCCCACAAGAGCTGCAGTTTTGGAGACGCCATCTAGCCATCCCAATCTGGCCCTTGTCAAACTTGCTCAAACCTTACATTTGCCCATTTTTCCTGCTTCTAACACATCAACTTTGAGGACAAAATGTTCATTTGCTGCCTAATATATCCCACCCATTAACAGGTGCCGTCATGAAGGGATAATCAGTGTTATTCACTTCACTTGTCAGTGGTCATAATGTTATGCTTCATTGGTGTATACACACACTGTAATAGTAATAGCTCACTATCTTTGCTTGCAGGTGTTTGTGGAGGTCTATAACCTGACAGCAGACCCCTTTCAGTTGAGTAACATCGCCAAGAGCATCGATCAGGAAGTCCTGGAGAAGATGAACCACCGTCTAATGATGCTGCAGTCCTGCTCAGGACAGTCCTGCAGAACGCCAGGCGTCTACGATTCACAGTCTGTGCTTCCTGACTTTTTTAACATTCACTGGAAATAGTTGTCAAATAAAATATTTTGAATTGTGGAAATGTTTTCATACTTACATTTCGCCTGTCACTGTCCCACCAGGTTTAGGTTTGACCCTCGGTTAATGTTCAGCAGCCTCATCCCTCGCAGGAACTAACTACGACAGACGCTGAAGTAGAGCGTGGAGAGGATTAAAGGAAGAAGACCAATGGAGGGAAAGAGTAAAGGGCACTGAAAAACAGGCCCTTGTTGTTGCCTTTATATCCTGATGTTCACCCAAAGACGCCCAGTCTCTCCTCCTCAGATGAGGTCATCAGGGTGTGCCAGGGTACCAAACACACTAGGCACTTTCAGACAGGACGGCCCTCTGTCATCATTCACATCAGATCCCGACAAACTGCCAGCTGACACACATCTGTGAGAGCATTCACATCATATTCCAGTTTGTTCTGAATTAATCTTGCTGCTTTGACTTTAACAGTAACACTGAATATTTCAAATATTGTCTTTATTTTAATTTTATTCATGTTTTGAAGGTTTTGTTTTCCTTTTTCTTTAAACTCATGCACAGTTTTGAACTTGTTTGTTTGCCAGATGTGTCTGAAACATTTCACTCCACATATTTGGTTAGGACAGAAAGTTGATTTCTGGTTTAAAAATGGCAAATGGTAACAAAAAATAAATTGAGACTTTTTTTTTTTTATGCACAATTTTACTAATAAAATATTCTATCACCTTTTCAGTTCTTGTCACTTGCATATGGCAGCACACATTCTGTTGGGACAGATATTTCTCTTGAGTAATACCATTACTCAACAAAATGGTTCAGCAACTAAGTGCAAATATTGTATTTAACATTTCATTATTGTCTTCAACTATTCTTTTTCTTACTGTTTCTTGCGTTTTGTTTTTGATGCATGTCAGTTGTGAATGAGCCAAAGGTGTGGA
Organism: Rhinogobio ventralis; assembly: GCA_039654625.1. Lineage (NCBI taxonomy): Eukaryota > Metazoa > Chordata > Actinopteri > Cypriniformes > Gobionidae > Rhinogobio > Rhinogobio ventralis. The sequence continues at coordinate 5,278,977 of CM077207.1, forward strand.
TCACAGCAGGTCATTGACATAGTTTGGCCTCAGAAAACAGTTTTTTGTTTTATGCGGGAAATCCTGTGGTTGGGTTGCTGTTGCTTTGCTCTCAAAGGTGTTCACAGCAACCCAAACTTGAAACATTAAGGGACTGTTTTACTTTCAGACTACTACGAAACCTTCAACAATCTTCTGCTGGAATTGGCAATATCTCAAATCACCCAGAATGATTTGAGAAGCGTTAAACAGGCATAAGAAGTGCGTTTTGTCCTTTTTTCACAATACTTCAATATATCCGTTCAGTGAAGCACTTTCCAGTCTGTGATCAACATGTCTGACATGTTTTGCACATAATTCTTAATTATATTTGTTAGTAGCATTGCTATGGTTGGTGTGGACTTTTGTCTTTTGTGTTTGATTGATAAAAGCATTCTGAAATTATTTTTGTTGCTGTCGTTTTTTCTGCTTAAATCGTTTAAAAATGTATTTGAAAATATTTGAAAATAATAAAAAGGACAATTGATGTGGCTCACAATTACATCATTATTAAATAAACTAATTGCAATGCAGTTATTTATTTATTTTAAATCTATAAATGTATATTAGTGCGATACATGATGCATTTTTAATTGTTATATTTGGGTGGTTGCTTTAAAGTTTACTGCATTGAACGTTCATGTTATTTCTATGTTTTGCATAAAAAAAACCATGTTAATTTTTAAATGGGAACAGCTATGCTTACATTTCTATGGCCAGTGCATTTTGAGTGCAGAAAAACAAACAAAACTTGACTACTAATACAGTTAAAAGGTAAAGGTCTGTGTTAGACAAACTATAATCGCTTAACTATACTTAAAAAGGCCATATTATGTGTTTGTGGTCTGCAAGAATAGGTTTTCATGCTTTAATGTAAAAAAAAAAAAAAACACTTAATTTTCACATATTGTTGCAGCACCTCTCTTCCCAGTCCGTCTTTAACACTGGCTGCGTCTGAAAATAGCATACTCTCTTGAGTAGGTACATATTTAGAAAAAAGTACGCTAAAAAAGTATGTTCTACATAGTATGAATGTAATCTGGACGTACTACATTCGCCATGTTGTCATGATCATGTGACCTACCAACAGGTCAGTTGTGTCGCTTCACTGCCATTCACAAATACTCTCCCGTGGCCTCATGGGATAGTAAAGTGTCCATCATATGCACACTTCAGAATCTCGCTGGAAGTAGTAGGTCATCTGGGTACTTTTTGCCTTCTCTTTTATAAATAATTGTGAATTCGGACATACTTCTTTTGTCACATACAGTTTTTCGCCTACTATATAGTGTGAAATATGCGATTTTGGATGCAGCCACAACTAACTAACTCAACCAGGCCTCGCCCCTTTATTTTGCATATGCCTTGGGCGGGAATTATTTAAATGAGGGATACTGTGACCTGTTTGTTCCCGGATGAAGACTACAATGGAGGCCTTTCAGGGAGTTCAGAAACTGATATAGAGAAAAACTCCCTTTGTGTTTTGTAACTTTGCAGACCTTTTTCATGGTTTTCAAACAGCAACATAACTTAAAAACATAATAGGTCCTCTTTAAATCACAGAATTCACAGTTACGACAACATGTAGTTTACTCACAAGACTTTAGTGCATTGTTACAATTTTACATTATCTACAAAAGGTTATCGAAAGCCCTACTTTTCCCATGTGTAAGTCCACTTGTAAGAGAGCCAGACGGTCAGCTCCACTCCTCCAACACAGAAAGAAACGGCAAGTCAGTGCTGCCCAGATAGTAGTGCGCCCCCTGCTGGAAGACATCGCTGACGGCCCATGTCAGGCTGCCCGTGGGATCATGCAGGCTGTCAATCACCTCTCCATCAGGCCCCAGCTCCAAAATCAGCCCGTACTTGGGCATCAGAGCATTGTACCAGCTGAGAGGAATGAGCTGCAAGTGTGTTCACCATCGAGATGTCACTTTTGTCACTTTTGAGCTGACCTAAACTCCACATATTTAAGATTTACCCACCTTCACTATGAAGCGTTTAAGAGCAGGGTACGGACCAATCAGATCCAAGAACGGTGGGAAAAGTCGGCCGTGGAATCTAACAGTGGTTACACCCACCAAAAATGTGCCACGGTCACTGAGGCGGATGTTATCAGGATAACCAATCATGTTGTTCAGGACGATCTCTTTAGTGCCTGCTTTAGGTCCTTTCAACCAGAACCTGAGAAACAGATAGGAAGATTTACTCAGGATAATTTAACATGCGGACATATTAAAAAATTAAAAAGCTCTTACTTAACAATGTGTCCGATACTAGTTTCAGCCAGAAGCAGGAAGTCCTCATCAGGTGAGAAGGCAAAGCCATTAGGCATGTAGAGAGAATCCAACAGTGTCCGAACGTGACCGGTCACGGGGTCATACGAGAGAAGGCGGCCCAGATAGTTTGTCTCCAAAACCTGCAGAGAGAATGAGTCTTTAGTTCAGGTAAGAATACTGTGTTGTCAATTTTCATGCCCTGTTCTTCTCACTCACCTCATAACGGACATGACGTCTTCCCCATTTACTGCTGGAGTCCGTGAAAAACACAGTTCCGTTTTTAGAAATCTCCAGGCCATTTAGAAAGCCAAAGGGAATCCCATCAGCTCCTTACACGAAGATTGTGAGGGGGGGTTTAAATATGATGCTCTTTCAAATTGCAGGAAGGGTAACATTGTTTTTATTAAGTCTTCAACTTTGCGCAAAGCAGCAAATGTAAAGTACACTGAGATAAAGAAAACTAATATGTGCAAGTACAGTAGTGGCCAAAAGTGATCTTCACCCTTTATCCAAATATTACAAATGTGTTAAAGATTTTGTAAGCAAATTGCGTAGTTGTGCTTGGAGTCTATTGTTTTATTTGTGATAACGCAATGAAACATGACAAATTGTAAAATCATAATATTTGGCCAGGCTGTAATTCAAAGAAATTATGAACACATGCAAAAACAAGAGAGAACCAATGAAATATTAATAACTGATTATGTTGCAGTCATTGTATGCTTTTTCCTGTAAGCTTTTTTTTGCACAGTAAAATAGTACATTTAAAAAATACTTAAATATTTAACTTAAATATTTACTTAAATATTATAAAAATACTTTCATCATATTTTGATTGGTTTAATCGAACTTGTAGGGTCATTAAAAACAAATATCCCTTACACTTTTGGCCGTAACTATACATAGTAAAATTAGTATATATATATATATATATACACACCGATCAGGCATAACATTATGACCTAATATTGTGTTGGTCCCCCTTTTGCTGTCAAAACAGCCCTGACCCATTGAGGCATGGATTCCATTAGACCCCTGAAGTTCTGGCACCAAGATGTTAGCAGCAGATCCTTTAAGTCCTGTAAGTTGCGAGGTGGGGCCTCCATGGATGGGACTTGTTTGTTCAGCACATCCTACAGATGCTCAATTGGATTGAGATCTGGGGAATTTGGAGGCCAAGTCAACACCTCAAACTCGTTGTGCTCCTCAAACCATTCCTGAACCATTTTTGCTTTGTGGCAGGGCGCATTATCCTGCTGAAAGAGCAGCATTAACTTCTTGAGCAATTTGAGCTACAGTAGCTAGTCTGTTTGATCGGACCACACGGGCCAGCCTTCGCTCCCCACGTGCATCAATGAGCCTTGGCCGCCCATGACCCTGTCGCTGGTTCACCACTGTTTCTTCCTTGGACCACTTTTGATAGATACTGACCACTGCAGACCGGGAACACCCCACAAGAGCGGCAGTTTTGGATATGCTCACTGCCTAATATATCCCACCCACTTCATCTCCCGTGATGAAGAGATAATAAGTGTTATTCACTTCATAATGTTATGCCTGATCTGTGTATATATTTGCGGGCCTTTAGAAGTTTATAACTCAACAGTGCAAAAAATCAAATATTAAATATAGAAGAAAATATACAGTAAATTGAGATAAAAATGGCCAGTTGATTACGACACTGGCCAAAGCAACCAAAATAAAATAAAAAGCTGGAAAGCTCCTTTTTTGAGACATCTGAAAGCACACATTTCTTAACTCAAATGTTTACAGACCCTCTTTGCTGGAATGTAGCAATGTCTTCTCTCCAGTCCAAGGGTCAACCTTGAAAAGACCCTGGTAAGAGTCTGCCACGATAAGCTGCCCATCACGGTCCAATCGCAGACCATGTGGACGACCACATACCGGCTCATAGTCCGTACTTGTGCCTATACAAAGAACAAAATGGCATTATGCAAATATAGCAACTTACCATCTGTACCAGGAAAACAATGGTATCTACTAACTGACAGGCACATTTTGCATTCTGCTTAGTGACGCACTAGAGAATACCTTAGAATTTTTTTAAAAGCTCTGGCTGGTTAAATATACTATAGGGAGGCATCAAATGTTCATAAGCCACCCCATAAGGAATGAGAGCTCTAATGAAGACATCTGCATTCAAGGCTCTTTTGAACAGCTGAGCCTTTGATACAACAACACTCAAGTCTTTGTGAATCACTTCAGCATGTCTAATGTGTGATGGCAGCAGGACACAGGGACTGTCGGGTTTTTCCACACGTGTCAAGCCAGTGAACGCCTCCATAACAGCCGATACATATTCATCCAGACACAGAGGGTGCACGTGAAGTGAATATGAATTACTCATAATCAGACTACAGTTAGTTTTTTATTGATTACATATTCTCACAATGGCATTAAATTATTCATAATTCTTTGATTCTCCCTACTACCTTTTTATCTCGTTACATTTTCCTTTCTAAAAAAGCATGAAAAAGTGTTTTCTCAAAACTCAGCATATCTAATCAACTCCTGATGAACACATTAATTATTATTTGAATGATCACTCAAGTCATTTAACCATGCATTACTGTCTTTGGAAGGCTTTTGTCTTTTAAACACATTAAAATGTACAAATTCACAAATATATATATATATATAGCTAATAGTTCCCCCTGATATTTAAGCTAATAAGTTAGGTCAATAATAAAATTAAGCCAATAATAATAATAATAATAATAATAATAATAATAATATTATTTATTTAAAAAAAAAAAAAAGATGTCTCTGATGTCTGTTAATGATCACATGACATGTACGTAAACAAGTAATAAAATAACAAAGTTATTTTAATTTTTTTTATTTTAAAATTAAAATTTTTATTTAATTAATAGCTTTTCATTAAACCCATGAACCCCAGTCTGGGAAACTTTAATGTAATGTAATATTTAATGCACTTCATGTTGTTGATAACAAAGAATGGAATGTGACCCTGGACCACAAAACCATTCATAAGTCACATTTTTTTGCACCCTCAGATTTCAGATTTTCAAATAGTTGTATCTCGGCCAAATATTGTCCTATACTAACAAACCACACATCAATGGAAAGCGTATTTATTCAACAGATGAGCAAATGAATTTAAAAAAATTGACCCTTATAACTGGTTTTGTGGTCCAGGGTCACATATTTTCTTTTGCTTTGTATTTTTATATCAATATGGTACAAGATTATCCTGTTCAAATCAATGTGGTAAACGAATTAGGTCAAAAGTAATCTAAAAGTAGTGTAATGTAATGGATCATTAATGGAATCAGTAACTAACTACAGCCCAAGGATTCAGGTAGAATTGCACGAGCATTTTCTCGTCTTCTGCTGGTGCAATGGTTAATTTACCACATTCAGGGATGTTCCGGCCCATCTGAGTGATGAAAGTGAGGGATTCCTTGTTGATTCTCCACAGCTTCCCGTCAACAGTGCCTGTGTAGACATTTCCTTGAGAGATACAATGAAGAGATCAAACTTGACTGTATTTCTCAATAACAAACAGACAAAAGCAGAAGGCCGAGCTCACCGTTCTGGTCTGCTGTAAAAGACTCTGGGCCTTTGAGTTGACCAGAAAACAGCCGCCGACCTCTCTGTAGCCGTGTGTTCACTGCCAGAGGGCCCTCCAGAGCAGGCGGGGGTCCCTCAAACCTGGAAAACATTCATCAGTGGGAAAACATACATCACTACAAGACTGGAATCTCTTTGGAGATCAATTTATGCTGAATTCACTGCAAAGTAGAGAATTACAAAGAAAAGGCGAGTGAGACTCACATGTACGGTTCAGGATCAATAGGGGAGGGAATGAGATACAGACCAACTGCAACTGCCAACAATACAACCCTTACAGAACTCTGCCCTTGCCTGCATAAATAAATAAATAAATAAATAAATAAATAAATAAATATGGCAAAGACATCTCACAGTTGTATGTCATTTCACAAGTTCACACTTACATCAAATTAAAATAGAGTAAAGATTATGCGTATTTGGCGTGCTGTCCGGGGGAGGGCTCCGGGCTCGGAAGTTTGGCCCGAACCCAGAGTATCCCCCGTGATAGAGACTAGAACTAGACTGTATTGTATTATGGATTGTGTTGACGCTTAATAACAGTTTATTAATTCAAAGTGAGGAGATGGGGTGGTGGAGGGATGCTAAAAAACTGTCAACGAAAAGAAGTTAAATCTGCACTATATATACACCTCTTGTCGTTGATTAAATTGATTAACTTAACGTGCTCCACTTGTTTAATTAGGTATAATTATCTGAACGTGCTCCTCCTGAAATTTGTTAATAAAACATCACTATGTAAATTAAAGAAAACATTCTGGGCTTTTCTGTAAAACCAAATGTTTGGGGTTGTAGTCTATATTACATTACATTACATTATATTATATTATATTATAATATTACATTATAATGTAACATTATATATATATATATATATATTATAATGTTAAAATAAAAAAGTATATAAGAAAATTAAATTACAATAGTGCTGTCAAACAATTAATCGCGATTAATAGCATCCAAAATAAAAGTTTGTGTTTGCATAATATATGTGTGTGTGTACTGTGTGTGTATATATATATATATATATATACACACATATACAAATATTTCTTAAATATAAACATACATGTGTGTGTATTTAAATATACATTATAATTATACACAGTACACACACATTACACAAACACAAGCTTTTATTTTGGAGGCTATTAATCGCGATTAATCGTTTGACAGCACTAATATATATAATTTTATGTTATATTTTTATTCATTAAATATTACATGATATATATATATATACACTCACCTAAAGGATTATTAGGAACACCATACTAATACTGTGTTTGACCCCCTTTCGCCTTCAGAACTGCCTTAATTCTACGTGGCATTGATTCAACAAGGTGCTGAAAGCATTCTTTAGAAATGTTGGCCCATATTGATAGGATAGCATCTTGCAGTTGATGGAGATTTGTGGGATGCACATCCAGGGCACGAAGCTCCCGTTCCACCACATCCCAAAGATGCTCTATTGGGTTGAGATCTGGTGACTGTGGGGGCCATTTTAGTACAGTGTACTCATTGTCATGTTCAAGAAACCAATTTGAAATGATTCGAGCTTTGTGACATGGTGCGTTATCCTGCTGGAAGTAGCCATCAGAGGATGGGTACATGGTGGTCATAAAGGGATGGACATGGTAAGAAACAATGCTCAGGTAGGCCGTGGCATTTAAACGATGCCCAATTGGCACTAAGGGGCCTAAAGTGTGCCAAGAAAACATCCCCCACACCATTACACCACCACCACCAGCCTGCACAGTGGTAACAAGGCATGATGGATCCATGTTCTCATTCTGTTTACGCCAAATTCTGACTCTACCATCTGAATGTCTCAACAGAAATCGAGACTCATCAGACCAGGCAACATTTTTCCAGTCTTCAACTGTCCAATTTTGGTGAGCTCGTGCAAATTGTAGCCTCTTTTTCCTATTTGTAGTGGAGATGAGTGGTACCCGGTGGGGTCTTCTGCTGTTGTAGCCCATCCGCCTCAAGGTTGTGCGTGTTGTGGCTTCACAAATGCTTTGCTGCATACCTCGGTTGTAACGAGTGGTTATTTCAGTCAAAGTTGCTCTTCTATCAGCTTGAATCAGTCGGCCCATTCTCCTCTGATCTCTAGCATCAACAAGGCATTTTCGCCCACAGGACTGCCGCATACTGGATGTTTTTCCCTTTTCACACCATTCTTTGTAAACTCTAGAAATGGTTGTGCGTGAAAATCCCAGTAACTGAGCAGATTGTGAAATACTCAGACCGGCCCGTCTGGCACCAACAACCATGCCACGCTCAAAATTGCTTAAATCACCTTTCTTTCATCAAAATATATCATGACATGTTTTGTGAACATGTGCAAAGTAAATATAGCCTATATTAAGATTTTGAGGCAGCACAGACTCGCGTGTTATCTTTCATTAATGAGTACATAATCAGAGGTTGTAAAATAATGTTTCATTAACACAAAAGATGCGAAATTACCAAAGAAAGGCGATTTTCTTACTAAATAACACAAATAATCGCAGTTTCGCTCACCGCTTTCGCTCGTGAGTTGTGAATGGGAAGTACACTACACTGTAGTAGTGCGTCTAGAAGTGAACAACAATGGAAAAGACGACGTTTAGTTATCCAAAGTGAGCGTTTGTAAGTTCCTTCGTGGTTAATATGATATTCTGGCTTTATAAATGATGTAAACTTACATGTTTAAGTCTTGGTGCCTCTTTGATAGTTGTATAAAGTTCAGCGTGTGTTCCAGGACGCCTTAAATGAAGTGTGCGGCGAGGCATTGAGGACGGGTTCATGCAGAGGGCACATCATTCACGTGTGTGGCTGCCTTGGGCAAGTCTTGTCCTCAAACAAATCTTCACAGTTTAGCGTGATGTTAAAAGCTAGTAAATGGACTAATAACTGTTGGTGTAACCCTGTGTGCAGTGCCCCTCTAATAAGTATAAGCTACTTTTATGCATTTGAATAAAAACGTGTGTGAGTTGCAGATTATTAGCTTTTTGAGCTTATGCCAAAAGTGACTTTTCCAGCATGATCCTTCCAAGAGGAGACAGTTCCTTCACACACAGATGACAGCTGCAGTGACTTGAGAAACATTTCATCTTTATTTAAAGAAACCATGTCTTTAACAAGAAAGGCCACGATAGGTAACAATACAAACCCTCAAAGAACCTCCGTCATTGTCAAAAATGCATGACATCTGGATTCATTTGGATTCTAATTATGCATATTTAGTGAAGCTCTCCTAAAACTCTCAAGGACAATATTCATGCCAACAGAGTCCTGACTTTATCTTCTATATATATGAAACTTACGTCATTCATAAACATCCACAAAACCACGTAACTTACAACTGTGGAACAAAATGAGAATTTTTGGCAAATACAGAGTATGGGATTTGTGAGCAAACTGTCTAACTATGCTGTTAAACAGAAAGATCAACAGCACTGGCATGTGATGTCCTTAAACAGCCATAAAATATGCATGAATTAATATAACACATGCACGTATACTTATAAGTATTGAAGCAGTTCTCTCATATCCACACTTTACTACATGTGAATACAGTTTAACATTCATTCACAGTCTTACTCTACAAACAAAAGCTTGTTTATGAAAAAAAAAAAAAAAAATCAAGTACTGAAACAGCTTTAATTATTAAAAACAAAAAAAAAAAAACAAAAAAAACACATACATACATACATACATACAACATGACTGAGCTTCCACTAGATGCAATGCCGTTTAAAGACAGTGGAAGACAAAAGGCATCTGATGAAGACTAATGAAACAAAATAACTCCCTGAATTAAAACAAAGTGCCCAAAAAGCATTTATAAAATTACTGGTCTTATTCCCCTGACAAATCCTCTTCGATTGCATATATTGAGACTGTTGTGATGTTACTTTCACACAATAATTACACAAATTACTCTAATTTATAGTTAACCCAGTGTTTACAATTAAAGTTAGATAGATACTGTAATTTAACCTCAGTTTATTGAGGTGTACAAACTGATTGCACCAGGCAATTTGTTTCAAACTTAAATTAAACTATGCACTTTAACTATATCTTTGGTTAGAGGTTATAAAACCAATAATAGCAAAGAAAAATAAAAGCACACAATCTGTGTCTAAGACAATTGAATTACGGTAACTGACACAGGTGAGACTGCAGAGATGTAGTTACAGCAGTTGAACACAAGGTGTCGCTACCTCGCTATGCATGTGTCACAATAGACTTAATGTTGCAGTACCCATCAGAAAACCGTCATGCAGCACTAGCATACAAAATTTCAAATATAAATGTGTATACATATTAAACCACCTACTGATACACAAGTATCATTTAAAATCATCGCCATTAGTGTTGAACGTGTGCTGCTGTGACAAAGGGAGCACTGACCATTGACGTGCCTGCGTTTATTTGACTGTACCTCACAACAGTAACGTTTCAGCTACATCTCCATGCCATGACTGCATGTAAAATAAACTTTTGCCAGAACTTTGCATCCTCCGGATCATTGTGATTATACATATGAATCACAGAAAGAAAGGAAGATCACACTGCAATAGCTTAAATCTATAATGTTCAGGCGGTAGCATCAAAACAAACAACTTCACTACTTATAGATTCAGTCATTTGTCCCAAAGAAGTCCTCTTTAACGCATTTTCCAGGGTTGATGAGATTACTGAACAACGAATGCCCTGTTGACTGATTATCTGCTCAAAGCAGAGGTCATCATGACCCATCATTCACTGAGAAAGAGCGTCTGACCCTGACCAACATCAGTCAGATCTCCAGCTCTGCGTGACACTTCCTGCATGCTTTCCAACATCCTCTGTGCTCCTTTTTCCAACTTCCAGAAATCCGTCTGGTTCCAGTTCTATCACTTAAGAACGCTTATGCATACTTTTTCTGATTTAATTTGTTTTTTTAATTTGCATTTATGCCATCCGTTCAGCAACTAATGATTATGACATGCTACATTGCTTTAGTCCTCATTTCCTGCCCCTACATCATCACATTCAATCTTGTCCATCACAAACATACGCTTCCTGTCCGTTTGGCCTCACGTGGTTTTCAGGTCACGTCCATTTGTCCTCAACAGCACATCAAATGCCAACACTATCTTTGGTAGGGCACATTATGACTCAATTGGTATTTAATATAAAACAAAAATAATCCCCAATCCCATCAGTTTCTGGTCAATAAGCATATTTGAAATAAAATAAGACTCTTTCAGTAAAATAAACAAAAGAATAAAACTTCACCCACATAAATTAAAACAACAAACAGAAATATTTACAAACCACAGCATCCAACAATTAAATAAAAAACAATTTCACGTTTGCATCATTCACAACTTCACGAGGTAAAAGAACAGAAAACATGAGAAATAACTGCGACGGCTGAAACCGTGAGAGATCACAAGAGGGCGGAAGGGTAAATATGGCACCTGAGGTGCATTTTGGGAGGTCAGTGCTCTCCTCTGAGTTCTGAGACTGGGTGTCCACTTGGCACAGAAACACCTAATAGTGTTCATTACAGACAGTGATCACTAGAGGCAGCAGTGCTGCAGTTCGTTAGCTTTAGCCCGGGCCGCCCGCTGCTCTCATGGCCTCGTCCAGTTTCTCTCTGTAGGCGTTGTATCGTCTGGTTATCGAACAGATCTGGTCCTCCTCCTCTTTTTCCAGGATACGGAGGAAGTTATGCAGTTCGGGGATGGAAAAGGCGTCCCACTGATGAACGAGAGGAAGATGCGTGTTAATTCCTTCATTTTATTCATTTATTTATTATTTTTTAATGCCATGTCAGCATTAAGGCTATCTTCATGGCGAGAACAAAGTGAATAACAAAAGTCAAACAATTAACAAAAAAAACTATACACACTACTGTTCAAAAGTCTGGAGTCGATAAATGTTTTTTTTTTTAAAGTATTTTATGCTCACAGAGGCTGCAATTATTTGATCAAAAATAAATTAAAAACAGTTAAATGTTATTACAATTTAAAATAACAGTTTTCTATTGAAATATTTTTTAGGAAAAAAATGCAATTTATTCTGAATTGTCAGCATTGTTACTCCAGTCTTCAGTCACATGATCTTTCAGAAATGTGAATCTCAATCCATTATTGAAAACGTGAAAAAAATGTTGAAAACGGTTGTGCTGCTTAATATTTTTGGGGAAACTGATATATTTTATTTTAGGATTCTTGAATGAATACAAAGTTCAAAAGAACAGCACTTATTTGAAATAGAATTCATTATAAATGAATAAACTTTTGATTACTTTAATGCTTTGTTGCTGAATAAAAGTATTGATTTCTTTTTTTTTTTAAAAGACAAAAATTCTAGGCTACACTATTTTAAGGTGACGTAGGTACATCGTACTTGCTCAAATAAGTACTGAGTAATATTAATTAACTACATGTACTATAGAGTTAGGGTAAGGTTTAGGGTTGGTTACTTGTAATTATGCATAATTTAGTGTTATTACTATAGTAAGGACATGTAGTAATGTTTAACTGTGTCACCTTAAAATAAAGTGTTACTAAATTCTAAAATAATTTCAGGTGATACTTTTTCCAAATACATATCTGAATAAAAATGTTAGTGCACTCCAGTTCAAATATTTTTAACAACTTAGAGTTGACAAGGAAGGCATGATGGGGGTTCTTTACCTTTCAATAAATAACCCAATGTGAATCTTTGAATGCCGCAAATGGCTTTTATTTATTTAAGATTCACTGTAACAGAGAAACTGGGGATGCACTGATACCATTTTTTCACATTGATCCATATCCGATACCTACATTCTGAATATCGTCCGATACCGATCTGATATTATTTTTTTTTCTTGGATTATCATAGAATATCTATACTACTGTGTGTGTGGAACTGATGATCAATCTTTTATGTGTTAAACATAATCCACTAAATGCTAAGGACGTCACTAGACCTACTTTAGGGAGGCCTAAAATATTCATTCTCCCCCAAAATAAATCAATATATCAGTCAATATATTTTCTCTATATATTTTATGTGATTTGTTTCTTTGTTGTCAACCATTCCACTGCCTCTTAAACTTCTTACTGTGTGTAAAATATAGAGAAACCTCACCATGACTTCGCCAGTTTGCTGCTCCTTCAGGACAAAGCTGAGCGTGTCAGTGCTGGGTCCCGCCACCAGACGCAGGAACAGAGGGTGTTCTTTCTCTGACAGCTTACAGGTGTACACTGCACACATACAGACACAAAACCAGACTATTACCATCACAGACACTTCATTCACAGAACCAGACATTCACTGTAAAAAAAATAAACGACATCAGGCAAGAATTAGGGATGCATCAGGAAGGTCACTTAAAATTTGGCAATATTATTGACTTGAATGCACTGACTTTATTGAATGAGAACTGAACTGAGCTGGAAAACAGTGAACTTATTTCACTTTACACAGTTATTGAACCGAAATGAACCAACACTAAACTGATTTCACCTGAATGAGTGCTTACTATTTTCTTTTTAGAGCTGCTTTATAGCAGAACTAAAGTCTGTTTGCATCACTGATCATTATATTCCTGTTAATCACTGTAAAGCTGCTTTGAAACAATCTGTATTGTATAAAGAGCTATATAAATAAACAGTAACTGAGACCCTCTCTGAAAAGTTGCATATAAATTCATGTCATTTAAAGCACTTGCGATTGTATATAATAATGGCCTGCCACACCACAAAGAGGAACACACCGCTGCTGATGTTGATCTCATGCCAGATTTCACAGCAAAAACAAACCTTAAGCCCGAAAAAAGGAAGAGCACCACCTCATATCAGGAACAAAAGTTAATTCTCTAGAACTTCTGTGTTTACTTCAGCATTATGGGAGATTTTCCTCCACCCAGAGTGTGGAAGAGGGCGCAGCCCTGCATTTCTTCATTCTTGAGGAATCCTCTCATCTCACTTCCTGTTTAATGGGGGCTTCCTTCTGCCTCCGGCAGGGGTTAATCAGAACATGCAGGGCTGTTATTATGTCTACACTAATGCGGTTGATTCATGCTCTTTTATAGGCCGTACCGCTGTGATATCACACATGAGGGTCTGTCTGTTTCTATAATGAGCTCTGAGACGGGAGTTTATCAGCATCTAAACTTTAGCATTTCTTAAAGTCATCTAGTCTAGACGGGCTGTTTAAGAGCTCGACTGCCCCATAACACGCATTAAAAACAGCTGTCAAACACAACGTCTCACATATGCATGTGCTGGAGATCTCTCACGGTGGCGAGAACTCACGAAAATGCTCCATCTCAGACGGTGGAGAGAAAAAACATCACTGTTCCAGACAGCCTCCTCAGCAAAATTCCCCCATTGGCAGCAGCAGTTATTGGCTCCTACACACACACTCCTACAAAATAACTAAAGATGTCTCCCCAAAGTACTATGACACTTAGTTCATCAATTGACTCGGCAAATCAAAATAGTTTGCAGTCTTATTTTTGTATTTGGATTACAAAATGTAGTATATTAAAACAAGTAGTTGTTTAGAGAATATTAGGTTTAAAATATGTGGGATCTTAAAAAGAAATATGTATATATATTAGAAATTATAATAAAAAGACAACTTAAATACATGAAATCAGAAAATAAATAAAAATTTAAAAATAAATAGTATGGATCTACTAAAGGTGGAGTTTTTTAAAATAAGAATTATATAGATACAGTATATTACTTGACAGTTGGATTCAATGGATAATACAGAATAATTTTGTATTTTTGACATGATAAACAGTGATTAAGTCATTTTGCTTTAAATGTGCAGTCTGAATTAAAAGAGTATACTGCGTAAGATAACATCTTAATAAATAGTCACAGTGGTTTAGTCTGATTCATAAATGAATGACTCGTATGAGCCGAATCTTGTAATGATTTGTTTCTGTCAAATAAACCAGAGCACATTCAAACCCGGCGCATGGATTATGAAAGCAGGTACTTAAAATCACTGAGCCATATGTGCGTCTGGCTTCCTGCTACGCGTGTGTGTCGTCAACGGGGGTTCAGACAGTGGCTAGGGTCTGTCAGAGAAAGGAGAAGGACTGGAAACATTTAGACATTATGGAAGGAAAACCAATGCTCAGGAATTCACTGTTTGATGTCGCTCTGCAAGCCTGTGACTGATCCTGAAAAAACTGACTCCAAAACTAACTAGTCACTAGTAAAGTTGACCATCCTAACCCATCCCAGCTCAGAATATCCCTGTATGGCAATGAATGTGGGGAACGAGGGTGGTTAGTGTCTGCATTCAACAGGTTGGCACAGACAACAGCTGGTGTGTATGCCTGTTTACTACGTTGGCATGGTGTATTCTTGGCACATGCGTGCACATATACTTAAAGCACAGGCCTGTCCTGTATGTGTGTGTGCCAGTCAAGAACGTTCATAAATACACACACATTCCTGATATTGACCTATTCCAGGAATGCATCTGGTTCTGCCAAAACACGCTGTATACACTAGGGGTCCTGAGTCATTATCATGTACTGTACGCACACATATGCTAATGCATTTTCCACATTCATGTTCCGTGTCTCACCTTGGTCTTCTCTGCTGAAGCGTTTGAACAAGGTGAACTTGGCGGGGTTGTCGGCCACGGTGAACTTTTTCAGCAAGGCTTCGATCACCTGTCGCACCGTGTTGGTGCTGCTGATGTGCAGGGTGTTTATGGAGCCGCGTGGAAGGTAAAACGCCTCTTGACCTTTGACCCCTCCTGCCCCGCCTCCTTTCACCGTGATGGGCCTCCGCAGGTCCATCTGCACTTTGATGAAGCCTGTGTACATGCCGTTAGCATTCTGCAGGGCAGAGACAGAGGAAAGAAAGAAAGACATTTAGATTTATGACTAAAACAGCAAAGATTTATTCTGATCAACGCACACCAGTTTGGAGGGTTAGCTAACTACAAGTACGTTTTCTCAAATGAGCAGCAGTTTAGTTTGACAATGTTACATCGCTGTTTTTAGGACAAATGTAATGTAAATGTAATTTTCTAAGAATGTCTTGTTGGCATTGTCTATTGGCCCAACCCTAGTAGGAGCATAAGTAGATGATCCTCACAGTTTGTGTGCCACATAAATACTGCTTTGGTTTTATGACTAAATCAAATAATCATCAATTATATGTCTTATTGTTTTTCTTAGTAACTTATTAACTAAAGAACTGCTTAATTTGATGAGTAGCTTCAGTTTCAAAGCAACTTCTCCAACACAGTCGAGCACATCTTGCTGTGTTATCTGACTGCATCCAGATGGAGCTCAGATTTGAGGTTCTTCTGTCTGTAAGCTCATTAGTCCAAATGGCAGCCGTGACTGCAGGCTACAGGCGGGGGGGGGGGGGGGTGTAACTAATTACAGCTCACAAAACATCCTCTGAAACTCAATGCATTGCTCCCCACCACACTGACACATAACCCCACTGAACACAGGCCTTAAACTTAATGATCCAAGACACAGTGTATGCTTAATGAGTAAAATGTCAGATATACTAATACCAAGTGTTTGTGCCACGGTGGCTTAATTAAGTCTAGTCCAGTCTAAACAGCACAGAAACAGTCTGCGATAAGCAGCTGCGATCTGGACAAAGATACAGTGGTAAAGTCCTTATGACTGTCACATGATACATTAGGAAGCATGATAAACAGATTACAACATGGACAATGATAAAGCTTTTATTAAAATGGACAATCATAAGTCTAAGTCTTAAAAATAAATCATTGCAATTTGTACTTACTTTGGTTATACATGTTTTTAAAACACATGTTTTTGTCTAAAAAAAAAAAGTTTTCAAGACTTTTCTTAGGTTATTTCATTTGACAGTCTGGACTAGTTTTGTGGTCATGAGTGTCTACAAAGGGTCCTCTTTTTTATACTATATACGGTTTAAAAAAAATGACAAAAATGGATTCCTGCAAAATTTTAAAACAACTTTTAATTAGGGATGCACCGATAATTCTTTATATTTGAAAGCGATAACTGATATATTGGCCAAAAAATCTAAATCTTAAATCTAAGCCTGTTCTTATTATAATTTTATGTAGCCTATGGCAGACTTGCACTTAATTGTATTTTCCTTTTATTTGAAGTGATACCAATCATATTTCAAGCAATTCAAAACCATCATCATCAGTGCACATTCTGAAATGTCTCAGTGCAAGGAAATAATCCATTACTTATCGGCTTTAATATCGGCCAAACTTTATTATTTGCCCGATAACATAATGTTAATATATCGGCCAAAACCGATATGGGAGTATCGGTTGGGAGTATCATGCATCCCTACTTTTAATCCATAATACATACAGTAAAATTCGAGATTATATCTTCTGGAGATCTGAGCTGACAAACACAGATTTTCAGCTATGGATGGAGAATGTGGATGGACTTTGAATGTTGAAAAATATTAGCGATTAGATTATTTTATGATCTATTTGTAAATGCCAGAGATCATTAACTCACCAGTGTCATTTTAAAGTGGTCACGTGAGTCTGCGTTGTACTGTTCGACCTTCTGTCTGATCTCCTCATGAGTGAGATGAGTGCGCAGCTCTTTCTCTTTCTCCACATCCTAAAACACAGACAATGAACATAAGCATTTAGCAAACAAAGGTCAGCACAGGTCAACCCCCAGCTCATTTTGACAACAGAAGAGGTATGACTCCAGTACTGCTGAATAATGAATCCATTCAAAAGCAAAGGCTTCTTTGTCAGGAGCCTGTTCCTGATGCGGGAGCCCAAAACAGCCCACACATCCTCTTAACTGGTGACATCCATGTGTAGCATAATGACAGATCTAGATTATTCCAATACTTCTCAGATGAAGCAAACTGATTATCCCACAGCAGATAGCAGCAGGGTAAACAAATAATTGCATTTTCAATCTTTTTTATTTGTAATATAATTGTAATATGCTTGTTCCTTAAGCCAATGACATGAGGATGATACGAACCCTTTAAGTATTTAAAATAATGCACTTTTCTGGAACAATACAGCACAGTTACAAACAGAAAATTGTATGAAATGTGCAGTGCATTCTGGTCTTACATGGTCATTTCACCCGAGAAGCTGATCCGCTTTCAGGAGCGCTCAAAGCTCAAAACAAAAGCAGAGAGCCCCTTATAAGGGAACGGCCCTGGGCTGAAGTGACAACACATTAATGGAGAAAGACCTTCTCAGCTAACAGAGTACAGAGGCTGAATACTGTGTGTGAACTGTTAAAGACAGTCGTAATTCCCCTCCTGCAAGGGCCTAGACTTCCCGGGGATTTTGGAATAACAGGTGGTTTGGGGTTGCGTGCATTGAACTTTACCGTGCATGACTCACATGGTTTTCATATCATGAAAACATCTACTTAAAGGCTAAACACCTTTTAAAATTCCTAAGTTTATAATAAAGCCCTAAAGCTCTTAGAGTAAACAAGTTTACGAGGCAAAACTACTACACTTTTCAAAATCAACTATATAATTCTTGCATTATTCTTTCCTCAGTAAGTGCATAACTAATACATATAAATAAATAAATAAATATATATTTATTAGTTATTATTTACATGAATTCATATTTAATTTCACTTTATAATTTAATTCCCAGAGAGGGTTTTTCCTATGCTGAATTAGGGATGCACGATACCATTTTTTCAGAACCAATCCGATACCAAAAATTCTGAGTATCGGCCGATACTGATCCGATACCAGTGCAGTTTTGTTTAAAAATTCAAAGTAGAATTTCTATACCTCAGTGTGTTGAACTGATAATCACTCTTTTGTGTCTTAAACAATCTACTAAATACAGACACTTTCATTATAAAGAAGAACAATACAATCTCTAGTCCAGTGTTGTGATCTAACAGACACCCGGTAGAAAGTAACACGATTTAGAAACCGCAATAAACTCCAGCCAGATAAAGTCATTTATGTAAAACCATAGACCGTTATCTACAGATCAAGCATAATAACAGGAACATTGAATCATCTTGGAGAGAGTTTCATCGTGTTGACTGTCGTAATGCTTTATAATGTAGCAATGTGGGGCACTGGGGCTTAACAATAACACAGAATATTATACGTACAGTATCGGATTTGGATCGGTCCTGTCTGACCGATACCCGACCCGGCAAATAATGGCGGTATTGGAGCCGATACCGATACGGAGTATCGGATCGGCGCATCCCTATGCTGAATGTTAGCATGCTAAAGCAGAGCACCTCAACACAGAGACGCTGCGTCTACAAAATGATTTTTTAAACAATGCCAACAAAAGTATTACCATCTAAATAAACTTACTAGTGAGACTAGTCGACTATCCTGAACCATCTCATGTTTGGAAGAAGTCCATTGGCTCAAATATCAATTCCTGTGCTACTCTAGTAAGGGTTGGTTACACCCTTAACCTCACCATAGCGCCTTCAGGAGCATTAAATGGGGGACATGAACCGATTAACTAAGTATCAGCTGCTAAACCAGTGCAATCAGATACCTTATGGTTGAGACTGCTTGGACAGGTGGCTCATGATATTGGAGAGAAAAGAAGTCTTTCCACTACTTTGGACATGCCAACCGTCACACCAAGAAGGTCATTAGTTTAATCACGTGACCATCCTGAGAATGGAAAACAATACTTTTTAGGATTTTGTCATGTGTTCAGATCAGACCAATTAACCAGAAGAGACACTCTTATATGAAGTCACAACTACAAGCCGAGAGCCCATTAATTCCCTGTTCACCACAACAAAAGCTGGTAAGAGCTTTTTAAATGAGGGGGCGAGAGCGTCTCTGCGGGGCCCGTTGAGCTGTTGAGTGCGTGCAAGGGATTGCAGCTCACCACATCAGCTTGTGCCGCCTATGGGTTCAGTGATGTGGTCTCCATCAGCTCTCTGGAGGTTGTTCATTAGCCAGGCTGAACCATGCATGTCAGTCATGTAAACTTTGATTGGTGCCCACAAAGTAGTGAGACTTGACGCTAACTTGACTTCAAAGCCCCAACATGGTTTTTCAACAAAGTAGTCCTACAGGAGTTCACATTAATTTGTCTAGCTAAGAATGGTTTGTCAAGGTACATTGCTGACATAATGTTTGGGAAAGCAGACACCATCAGCAATGTGAACAGAAGGCTGTGCAGAACTAAACCAGGAAAGACAGGGTTAACACGGATGCCTCTGCACAGCAGAGTGTGACAAAGGCAAAATAAACACTAAGCCGATGAGGTAATTCGACAGAAAAAGCAGCTCTACCTCCCTTGCTGTGAGGAATTGTGTCCTCGCTCTCATGTGGAGCAACGCATTCAGAGAGGACAGGGAACAAGAAGAACAGGTTAAAGGTATCCTTGAGGTCCGACCGGACCGTCTCTACTTGTCAGAGATCAATCACGTGTATTTTGAGGGAACATTAGTCAAAACATTAAAGGGAGAAAGTAAACTCTGCACTCTGTAGGCCCCATGGTGTCCTCAGAGAGCTGATAAGCAGGAGGGTGTGGCATGTGGTAATGTTAGGGTTTTTGTTCCTTGTTTTCAGTCATGTGTTAGCTGATTTCTGTCACACATGGTGGTCACGGCATACTCAACTTCAGTGGAGCAGGACACATGAGGTGCGACCAAACTGGTTTTTCAGGGGCACTCCTATCTGACAAACTCTTGACTTCTGCTTGATATCATCTGCACTACTGACAGACGAATTAGATGAGCGTGACCATCAGAAAAAGCGGAGAAGGCAAATCGAAAGACAACCTGCTTTTTATTTTTAGCTGAGCTTTTGCAGGGGATTTCTGGGCACGCCTATAATGACTGCAACTCATCACGCTTGCCAATGTACACTGATCTGCAAGCTCTAATAAAACAGCCCCTTCTCATTCTCCCTACCCCACAGGAAGTCCCTGGTCACCACACCTTTCCTCCCCAACACATTCCTCAGCTAATGGAGTTTCTGTAGCGAGCAGCAGAACCGGTCAATACCCTTATGCAAACCAAAGGCTGGACTCCAGTCACTGAGCGATTGTTCGACAACTGAAGGCATAAAAACGACCATTCTGTGTGGCTTCCTACTCAGCAGGACAGTAGGGCGATTTGACTGCATGATGTGCTTCTAGAATAGTCAGAACTGCAGGACGGTTTACAGAGGACAGGAAACCATGACCAACAAGAATAGAGGAATCGAAACCACCAAGGAACTTGTTGCAAGCTTGGTGAACACTCACACCAAAGCTCATCAACTGGTCACATTACTGACAACAATTCATGTTGTGAAACAAAAATATAGTGTCATACTATTTTGGGGATTTTCCATTTTAAGCTGCATTGCCTACAGTACCTGTTGCCTCAAATCTTCCACTCTTTGAAAAATAGAGGGCTCCAGACAAGTAAAAAGTTAATTTAAATCATAAACTTACTATTGTTTTGCATTGTTTTGTTAATAAGTGTAAATAAGTTTGATTATTGGAAATTTAACAGTGAAGCACTGACCTTGAATTGATATGCAGAAATTTAAATATTTAAATATTCTACTCTTATTAAATGTACCATCGTTCTTTTATAGTATCATACGGAACTGACCAACAGTTTCAGTGATTATAAAAGGTGCACTCTTTACTTGTTTTCTGGGTAATTCAGTCACAATTCGAAGATAAGTTTTTGTTTTTCATGAGACTGTCACTTTCTACTTTTTTCCCATATATTAAGGAGTGGAAATTGCTAATAAGTCAATAAGTGCTCATCAGCTGCCATCTACTGTTTATAGTGGTAATTTCATGTATTTTTTTAATTAAAAGTGCGCGTTTGCCACAAAGAGACCTACACCTTTAAATTTTTAATGGTACATATCATCACAAAAATAACATTAAAACTAGAAAATATTTAGAGCTTTTGAGTGCTGGAAAAAGCGTGAAGAGCTTGAAAGCCCTTGAAAAGTGCTTGAATTTAACTTTCAAAAGGTTGTATGAACCCTGTGATGAATATATTGAATATGAATATACATATTTTTGCCACAATATCATGGGGTGTCCATGGTGAATATTTATGATTTGTGGACTGAAAACCCTGAACTTCGTTCATGCAACAATGGTTTCTCCTGGTTTCCACGTCAGCGCTGTTTGATCTGATATCTGTGGTTTATAACAGAGAATTCTGCACCGCTTCCCACTAGATCTCGCAGTAGCGATGTTATTAATTCTGTGGCGAATTCAAACACTAGATCTCACTAGATCTCCCAGTGCTGTGTAGTAACAGTGTTGCGCGATCGAGATTGGCCCGTGTATGAGCAGTTGGGCAACGTGATGCCAGTGCGACCTCTAACAAAATGTAGTCGCACCTGCAGGAAAAAAGTTTGCAAAATGCGACCATTTGGTCGCAGTCTGGAGCCCTGCTTTTGGTTTTTCTCTTTCCATAAATCTGAATACTTTCGCAACCAGCCGAGTCCATGAGGTTATCTATCCATGCAGGTATATGACTCATGGGTGTTTTTTCCATTATTACTATAATATCGCCTCACTTGGAAACGTACACATGCCTTTATACGCCCATCAGACATTGTCCTTTAAACCTTGATACGGTTTCATAACTCTGTTTATGTCTGCAAGGTATGGCTAGGGAGCAAGAAAAAAAATACCTGTAATGTATATTATGAAAGCCAGGCATGCTTGAACGGCACTACGTGTGTGAGGTAAAAACGTGGAAAAGATCTTTCATCTCCTCTGTTGCTCTCCCTTACATAACACAAGAGCCCCTCAAGGACTCTTACGAGCTGCTTTCATTGGAAAGCTTGATCGATGCCTTCCAGCAATTTCCATCCCAACATCATAAAGCTCTGCTGGGATGGTAAGTTGTGACTGACAGCTTGAGTTAATCTAATCAAGAACAGCCATTCTAGACCTTCAAACATATTTGTATGCACTTCACTATATTGCCAAGAAGGTGTTTTTTTGACTTAGGATTTATGGGTAAACTTGGCTTCAAAGATTACTGATAACATAGGATATGAGCTGAAACATAAAAACTGGGTGTGGTTTGTTTTGCTTGCAACTGAAGGCAACTCTATACTGTCAAAAAAAGTCTGTTGCTTTTCTCGGAAAGAACACTTAAGAAAGTGAGGAACTTTAGCCCTTTACAAACCAAAAAGACTCGTCCTTCATGCACAACGCAGAACTGAATATGATCCTGGGCTGATTCATACAGAGAGGAAGTGGAGCTGTCTGACTCACCAGGGCAGCCCGATTGATCATAACAAACCTGTCAGGCCAGATGGGGAGTACAGGGACTTCACTGAGCTCAAAGAAAAATGAAATACAACCTCACTGTATGATGTCCCATGTCATAATTCTGAAGAAATCTGCCCACTCACTACAGCTGTGGGCAACTGTGAGAAATTGAAGAGGGCTCATCTGTTGTTTTTGATTGAGGAGATGCCACACAAAGCTGAAATATGAAATCACAAACCAGAAAATATCCAGCTTAAATGCCAAATCTGATATACTTGGTCATAAATATAGGCCAAAGGGGAAGATACATGACGTCAAACAGGCCTCTGTTAGCCTGAAAGCCCTTCAGAGTCATGTCCAGCTAATTTGCAGTTGGAGAACAAACAACAGTCTTTCAAATGTATCATTAACTCTGAGCACAATTACTTGTGACAAAAATTAACCCAGTATGGAGAGTTTTTAACTAAGTTTAGAAGATCTGCAATGAACAGCAAAAACAACAAAAATAAAAGATTTTGCATTGAATCCAACACTAAAAATCATGATATAGCTATGGAGATAATGAGAATAAAAAGGACCTTTGTTCATGGGGATATAGGATACATTCACCACAGTGCTCAGCGATGATGTCATTCCAGAAAAGTGATGGCTTAGGAATGATTTCAAAGAAAGAGGTAAAATGAAAGAGGCTGAGATCAGATGTGACACATGCCAGGTGCAGCCATGTGACCTATGCACTCAAGAACTTATCCGGTTTCAAAGTCACATTCACCAAACTGTGTGCCTTATCTCCTCACTGAAATGTGGGTATGTTTTTTCTAGCAAATGATTTCATTCAAACAACATGAAAGTTATATATACAAACTGATACAAAGGAGATGAAAGGACTAAAGGCCATTTTAGGTATTAAAATGATAGGGATAAATGGAAGCTTCAACAAATATTTATCCAGAATGAGGTACATGAACAAAACTGCCAAATGTTAGATCTAATGAAATCCAGGAAGCGATAAAACTCGAGGAAAACTCTGGAGTCTAAGCGCCATTTCCTGATGGATCCATATCTCCAACTGTAAAACACAGATAGCACAGTGCTTTCTTTGAAATTAAACATGACCTAGTCCATCATCACAACTGCAAATGGGCCAAACTTTAACTAAATAAAGAAAGACTGTTACATGTAGATGTAGCAAAGGGGATTTTAAGACTAGATTTATTGTTCTAATTCAATGGCAATGTTCGAACATTCGACCCTGGTTTATGAAACATGAGCAGAACACACTTATTGTCGTTTCATTTTACATAGATGCCAAACTTCAACAAGTAATTCCCAAACCATGACATTTGCTCCCAATGTCAGCTGGACAGTTTATCTGTTGACTAGGCTGAGGTTTTGTGTGACATTCAGCCGATGGACCGCAACATCCGCCTTCATCTAGTCTTATCTTCCTCTTAACTGTATTTACAGCTCTTCTCTGAGAAACTGCAACCAGATGCTCTACATGTGGATCCACATGAGTCTAACAGAGCCGTGACCACAAACAATGGGAGGGAGAGAGTGGGATGTGCATGTCCGTAAATGTCCACTTTTGAACTATTTTCAAAGCATGAGGAAAATCAAATGCCTCTCAGACATTCAAAAGCAATCAGATTGACAAGGGTCTTGAGGGTTTAACAGCTGTTAATCCATGTATTGCTTATTTATGTTAAATAAAATAGGTGTAGACTTTGAGAAGGTGCAGTTAAATGTTTCTATCATCATGGGGCAGCTTGTAATAGGCCACTCGAGAAACACACACCTGGATTATAATCAAATCCTGCTCCATGACGCACAATGCTACTTTGTGGGCTGATCAGATTAAACGGCAATGCTCTCTTTAGCCGGACTTGATGATGATGAATAACATAGTTGCCTACTGGAGTCTTGTCTAATGCTTTCCTAAACAGTCAAAAATGTTGCTCCAGAATTTAAGAATTCTGAATTCTTAATAATTTGGTTTTGTGTAATGCAGGATCTGAAACCGCTCAACCCTGTCGATCCGTTCATGTAACAGCCATGACAGACGAACAAACAAAGTGAAATTCTTCCCATTCTGTGATGCAAGGGCATAAAGCATGAATTCAGACAAAGCAGCAGCACAAAAAGAGTTTTTTCATGGTATGAACATGGCTCAGAAATTGTCTGGAGAAACTTTTGCGTTTCGCAGTATAAACAGCATGATCGCTGTACATCACCTTCTCTAAACAGTTTCCCTCATGTGACCATCTGACACCACATAGCCGTTTTTAAAGCACATGTCCAAGTCACATTTCACCCCAAAGTCAAATGTCAAATTTGTTAATGATTATTCTTATTAGAGTAATACAGTATTTTTACTTCAGTTTTATTTAGCATAAATGAAAGACAGTAACAAATACTACAATGATGTATTCTCTATTGAGGTGAATTTAATGGCCCTAAAAAGGCTTTTTTTTCTTTTCTTGAAGCAAGGTATAATTTCTATTTCATTTTGGGATGAAATGGCATGCATTTGACCGGTTGTGTGAGATTTACCCAGCCAGGCTTTTACAATTTACAATGTGGCCTATTAATCCATCTTTTGATGGTCTGTCAGGAACTGCACATATCTGTGGAAAAAGTTCTACTGTCTATAAATATCCACTCTAGTTTGTTTGAGAATATATGGGTAGTATGATATAAACATTTACTAGCCCCTTGAATAACAGTGTCTCCAGCACACATACTCTTCTCCTGGCTGCTCCATCTGGATTTACAGCAAGTCGACCTCTATGAAGGATTCCTGAATCTGCTCTTGTGTAAACTCAGACTGGAGTCAGCTCAGGTCTGCATTAACATCCTTCAAGATTTAGTTTTATCTTTCTGAGTGTGGCTGACATGAAAGTCTTCATCTACTGCTCAGCGAGTGCATGAACTCCTGCACCTACCAGACGCAATTCACATCGTCAACGTGATCAACGGTCCAAATCGTTTGTCCGATCACCTGATCCCTAATGAGGAATTAACGTAAAGACTCAAAATGCTTTGATCAGTATCTGACGGCCAAAACACGCCAAGCGGAAAGCTCAGGGTAAACCTGGAAAACCTTGTGGAATAGCTAAACAATAGATGTGAAACTTTCACAAGAGTTCAGACCTAAGTTTCTCTGTGCTTTCAGTGCCTGTGTTGGCAAAGCATGCGAATATTCAAGGCCAATGACATCATGCACAAACCATTCACCACCAAATGGAACGTTGCCACAAAAACAAAGTGAGATACTGTAAACAAGCACACAACTGCAATAATCTACAGGTAGAGTCAGTGGCTGTCTACGAACATGAGCTTCTGTATTCCCCCACAGCAGACACTTTTGAATTTTGTCTTTGCATGATCACTAATTACATTTCCGCTCAATCAGGCCCTGACTTACAAAAACAGCCTGCAGACTGGAGATAACGTCCATCTTTCTTTACAACCCTTTTCACTACATTGTCTTGAAAAGCAAATCTCTCAGAAAACCAAGAAAACTGTTTCAGCACTTCTAACTATAACAACACAATTCACACTCTCGCTTCCACTGTAAGGATAATTGTCTGCATAACAGAAAGTGAATGCAGTTGTTGCCTAAATGTATAGACTGCACCTGTACTATGCAACAAAATAAACAGATTTTCACTCCAATAAACTGAGCCATTATGGCCATTCGTCACAATGATTCCCTGTACGAACCGAGCGCTGTGGCCCACACAAACCCCCATGATCCTGCTGTTTTGCATGCCTGCCCGAGCAGCTGTTTCCCAGGGTCAGTGCATTTGTGGCATGCAAGAAGTGACAAAACAGATGAAGTACAGGGCATTTCTGCTCCGCTTGATTATGACACTCTACTTTTGTAGATACAAAAGTATCTATTTGTGTCTTGCACATACTTTGAAGTGCCCTTTGAATTTTTGGTTAGCTTTGCTGATGATGAAATAGTTGGGAAATGGGGGGGGGGGGTCATCTTTGTCAGAATGAAGTAACAGGAAGTGAGCTGTGCGTTTTAGGAACTGACTCATTCCTTTTTAAGCTGCTACATTACAAAATGGATAGTCATACACTGCATGTGTTGCATGTGCATTCTAAAAGTCTGGAATTTGATACATTAAGACTTTATAACGGACACAAAAAATCTGAGTGAGCTGCCTTGCTTTTTGAGTCAGTTACCTTCTAAGGCAGAAAAATAGTTTTAAAGTATAATGGACTGATTTGGAACGCTTTCCCTGAGCTTGCTTCAACGCATCCAATCTTTGGAACAGCCTTTGCGTTGGCAACAAGCCATGCCTTAAAGAGTTAGTTCAACCAAAAATGAAAATTCTGTCATAATTTACTCACCCTCATGTCATACCAAACCTGTAAGACCTTCGTTTATCTTCGGAACACAAATTAAGATATTTTTGATGAAATCCGAGAGCTCTCTGACCCCTCCATAGACAGCAATTTAATTACCACTTTCAAGGCCCAGAAAGGTAGTAAAGACATCATTAAAATAGTCCATGTGACACCAGTGGTTCAACCTTAATTTTATAAAGCGACGAGAATACTTTTTGTGCGCAAAAATAAACCAAAAATAACGACTTTATTCAACAATTTCTTCTTGTCTGTACCAGTCTCCTATGCTGTTGATGTAGTAAATGCAGCGCAGGACTTTTAAAGCGCTATGTCAGAACGCTGGCTTACCATTGGCCGACACTGTGAGCACCACAACGCACACTTGTAATGCTGACGCAGGAGCT
Organism: Rhinogobio ventralis; assembly: GCA_039654625.1. NCBI lineage: Eukaryota > Metazoa > Chordata > Actinopteri > Cypriniformes > Gobionidae > Rhinogobio > Rhinogobio ventralis. The sequence goes on from CM077207.1 coordinate 5,306,881, forward strand.
AGCCAATGGTGAGCCGCCTTTCTGCCACTGTTTGCACTGTTTACACTACGTCAATAGCGTAGGAGACTGGCACAGACGAGAAGAAATTGTTGAATAAAGTCGTTATCTTTGTTTGTTTTTGCGCACAAAAAGTATTCTCGTCGCTTCATAACATTAAGTTTGAACCACTGGAGTCACATGGACTATTTTAACGATGTATTTCTTAGCTTTCTGGGCCTTGAAAGTGGTAATTAAATTGCTGTCTATAGATGGGTCAGAAAGCTCTCGGATTACATCAAAAATATCTTAATTTGTGTTCCGAAGATAAACGAAGGTCTTACAGGTTTGGAACGACATGACGGTGAGTAATTAATGACAGAATTTTCATTTTTGGATGAACTAACCCTTAATGCTGCCTATGTATGTAGGCAGCTCAATGGGTTTTGGAAAAGAAATCTAGACACCCAATAAAACAATATGCAACAGTTTCCCCAGAAAATGGAAGTCACATGACAGCATTAACTTCGTGAAAACTGGTCTCCGCTGACATTTTTCTCACAATCGGGTAATTGACAGAAGTGTGGGGGTGATGCTATGAATCTTTTCTCTTTGAGCCCCTCTCGCAGTCACACAGGGCCGTGTAGAGGCCTTATTCAAATCACATGGGGTCAGTCACACTGACTGGAGTTTTAATAGCAACCAGCAAAATAAAACTGAAATTATAAGCAGTTGTATACAGGCATGCTGATGTCAGCCAATTGACAGCACACCAAGCATGAAAAAGATACTGAACAAAACAGCTTTCATGATCTGAGAGTGACCTACTTTATTATAACTTCCACCCATGATGGCATGACGTAATGCTTTCTAAACAAACCAGAAGTCATAAGCAATCAAATAACACCCATAATAATGATCATATGCATAATAAATCAAAACAAACTATTGTTAAGTGTGCTGTACTAAATCCACTATTAAGCCTATAAAAGATGAGAAACAAATTTTAGAATCATCTTCAATGTCTATTCAGCGTGTACTTTTTAATAAATCCTGACACAAAAGAGGCTTTATTTTAAGGTCATTAATATCTTAAAACATGCCTGCAGGTATAGCTACCTCATGCTGTAACATTCACGTATGCAACAAGTTAAATACCAGATAATATACAGTATGTCATGCTTATGGTTAAACTAAAATTGTGTTCAAACACTGTAAATCAATGAGCTGCTGTGAAATGTTTTACTATAACGTTAAAGTCAAAGCAACACCTGATCCCACCTGTATTATACCAACACAATATGGCACGTACGCTTCCAAAACAAAGAAACAAACAAGTAAATAAATAAACTGATATAATTAAATGAATGTATATATTCACCTTGAGGTTCGTGGGTTTAACCGAAGGCTTCTTGAACAGGGAGGTTCTGGCAGTGAAAAAATATTCCTCTGAATCCTCTTCCAAACTACTGTATCCACTACTCATTGTGCTCGTCCACGACATTTGAAGAGAAACTCGGACACATCCAAAAACAGGCTTTATATCGCACATATACTGTACTGTATGATAAAGTCAACCGGAGTGAGTCAACGCTGCCAAACGTGAACGCGCGAGTCACTGTCGCTCCCTAACCATCGGCTGTATTTCTCTCAAAAAGACGAAACAGTCGCTAAATTCCCCCAAAAAACTGTCTCGTTTCTGTTTAAACATGCAATGTCTATATCTAATAAACGTATTAAGTGCGGAAAACACTTAAAATGTTTTAAAATATCAAGTAAAACGCGCCCAGTCGAGTCCTTCCCAAACACTTCACAAACTAAACTGAGTTCAATAAACCGGAGCGACTCGCTATAGAGAACACACCCACCCACATACACACACACTGAGAAAGCATTTCCTCATTCACTGCCTCCTGTTGCGTCCCCTACCTGCTTACCTGATTAATGTTTTTTTTTTTTTAATAAAGTTATTTTCATAAACGTACTCGGTACTAAGATCAAATGAACCGATGTTTAATAAAAAAAAAATATTAATAATTAGGAGAAATTATTATTTATCCAAGTAATATAGTTTATTAGTTTGTTTGTGTGCACACTGTTGCCAAGCAACGTACAGCAGCCGTTTTAAATCAGTTGCGGCGGGAATTTTATAACGGCTTCGAGTCACAAATCACAATTAGTACTATGAACGCTTTTTCTTTGTCCAATGATAAAATAAAATAAAAATACAGCTGGAAATCTATTTTTTAAAATGTAAGTTCACTTACCTCTATAAGTATGCAACATACAGATGCAAGTTTTCTTATTTTCCTTCTTTGAAACATAGCATGGACTACTTCTGAAGTTGGTGCAGGCCTACCATCTGAGCTAAAAATATAGGTTTGGGGCATTTAATACAAGGCAGTACGCCCATATGAAAGGGTGTAGCTGTGGACCAATGCAAACATGAGGACTAAAACTGTAAAAGTGGAAGACAGTTTGATGACAGACAGACTTCTGTGAGAGATGTGTGTGCATGTACGTATATTTCAAGGTAACACTTTGACCAACAGTTTGCCACGAGCGTGAGAACAACACCTTAAACACTGTGAATGGTAATTAACATGTTTGGACACTGACCTGTGTGTCCTTGGTCACAGAGGAAATTGGCTGCCACCACTTTTACAACTTCTCACATTTCAGGTCATGTGATCAAAGACCTTATCTGTTCATTAGGCCATGAAGAGAAAACATCCATGTGGAAGCTGCTACCCAGTAAAAAATATAAACCCATTCATCCATTGACAAATTACAAGCCTCATTTTTATGACTTGTGTCAGACTTAAGGTGTGGTTTTGGATCTGCTCCACAAGCAAACCCATTATTTTTGGGGTTAGCTGCTCTTTGTAATTTATCCAAAGAAGCTGGGTCCCACTTTTCTAGATCACAAATATCTGGAGAGTTATAAAGTTGTCCTACAAGAAAGTTTTAACACATGTAACTTAAGGGAAAGTTCTTTGTTATATATTAAGTGCTTAAAAGAGCACAATATTTATGATATCTTAAGCAAATTTTCCACTAAACCCATGACAGCCCCGCAGCTTTGGCTTGCATTATCAGTAAAGGCGAAATTCATAACTGCAACCACCGCCAAACAGCGCCAATCCAAAAGAGCACAAACATCATCTTTACTGTGTTAACAGATGCTTTGAGGTTTTAGCTTATTATGTTTCCAAACAATTTTCCACTTTATGCATGTATATTTTGTATTTTACAATGCGTCACATATGATAACAGCCCACCCAGTCAAGAAAAAAAACCCATCATTCATTCCAAAGAGTGAAATCCAAGCAACATCTGCAGTAGATCAAGGACAGGGCAAACCACGCCCCACAAACTGCAGCTTTTAAGAGGTTTGTGGAAGGACAGTGCTTAATTTAAACCCAAGAACATGGAGAAGACCTAAAAATACCCTGTCAGAAAAAGAACGGCCAAATCATGCAAGCCAAAGGCATCAGTGGTAGGTCAGTACGATGTAGCACCGACTCATAGCCATTCGTAAAAGTATTTTACATTTGGGTGAATTGGTCGATCCCATTTGTATGTTTTCGTACAAATTGTTAGCAACAGTTAGGTTTTGGGGTGGAGCTTCATGCTTACTTTTTATTCTAAGAATTGTATGCTTTCGTTCAAATCTCATTGTATGAATTCATACGAAATCGCCATCAACATCAATTTTCACCCAAAAACAATTCTTATTCTAGAGATGAAATAATTTAGTTTCAATTGCTGATGCAACACAAACTTGTTGAAATGCACAATAAATTGAAGTGGAAGTGCCCTCCATATTTCAGTGTTGCCAAGGAGCGTGTGAAAATGTCTCACTCTTTAAGTCCACTACAGAACAATAGGGTTTGGCAAGATGGACACAGAGTTGACCTGTGACTGCAACCTGTAGTTTTTCTGGCTGTGGGCCATAGCCTTCATTATACATTACCCACATTCCTTTGCTTAAGGGGAGTGGCTCATGTTCCCAGCACACAGGCACTGTTTATGTGCCGGCATTTGCATTAAGGCGTGCGGAATGTCTCGCAAATCAACTTAATTTCTTTTACATACGCGCAAAGAGTTTACTGTGGATGTGCGGATGACCTCAGGAAGTACACACCTTACTACGCTCAGTGTCGGATCTCGTCTGGCAGGGTGTGGTTTGAGAGGTCAGAGCATAAAGCAGTTTCAGTCCTCTAATTGTCCCAAATTATAAGGCTAAACCTGTCATGACAAATTGCTACATGTACAGTGTTTGCTCTTTAATTATACTTCAAGAGACCATTGCATCAGGGTAACGTTAGAGAATTTCTTTGCTGACAAAGGTGACTGTAATTATGAAAATTAATTTTAGACTCAATTAGTGGCAAACCTTTACACACCTTTACACACAAAAATCACAAGTGACTTTAATCTATTTTTATTTGAGGAAACCAATACTGTAAAGCATAGCGCCCCTATCAACATCCAAAAGAAGTATTTTTCGCATAAGGTTTTTTTTAACACCTAAAGTTGTTAGTTTCCCTCTGCTCAGATACTCCAGGAGTTTCTATCTTCGGATGCTCAAGATATGAATAGTGATCTCAAAAAGACAAGAATCAGAGGGAAGCTGAAACAGACAGTGACCTCAGCTTCTCAGTCTAAACGCTAGCGAGATCCAAGCCGAGATCAGGGTTTTCTACACAAACAATCAGTGTTCACTATCCCTAGATGGAAATCATAGTCTTTTCTCCAGCCAAACCTCACAAATCCAGACAGTAAAGCAAGACTAAATAAAAGGAAATTTGGTACCAGAATGCACACAAAGGACACCCACAGTTAACAGTCTAACCCCAGTACAGGTTCCGTCTTGTCTTGTGGTGGGTTTCAGAAGGTTTCTTGAGTCAGTCTGGTGTCTACATACAGGCACAAAGATCTGTTATCTTACAATCTTTTCCATTCTGCAGTCTGAACCCCAGGAAAGCATCTATACTTTGGTTTAAATAGTTTTATCTAAACATAAACATTGAGCTGAGATGGACCTGACCTCTATAAACAACAGATTGATTCAAACTCTCTAGGCTGAACCTACAATAGCTCCATTATTGAATGAAAAGCGAGTGGAAGGATGAAGATAAGGCCTGGTGAATTGTTAGAACAAATTTGACCTGAATACAACATCCCCTCACTCTGGGTAGAGTATGCATGATTCTATAAAATATATTAAGTATAGTTTGGTTATTTTACAATTCAAGGGCCCTATCATACACAGGCCAGGCGCGACGCAAATGTTTTTTGCAAATTTCAGTAATATGCGCCTATAGGCGCGTGTACACTCTGCTTATTAAACACACGGGACGCGCAGCAGCACACAAGCATTTTTAAATATAAAAAATCAAATGATTACTCTCTGGAGAAGCGTCCGCCATGTAAATAGCGAATCTGCCATGGTGCAAGCGCAACTGGCTTTTAAAGGGAATGGGAGATGAGACTGATTGGTTTATTGCATGTAACGCCCAAAATACACCCATTACTCATTAAGAGAATAGGGACAACCCTTTTGGACCATGCGCCAGGCGTGCCGACCGTTTTTTCCGACGTTAAACTAGCAAAAATTGATTCGGACAAGCCCTAAGTGCACCTGCGCCATGTGCTTCAGACCATGCTCTCAGATCGTTAAAATAGGGCCCTTAGAGTCAGAAAAATCCAAACATAGTTATACGGAACAGGTTTGGTATCAATCCCAAAGGTTTGTGGATACATTGTGCAGTCCAACCTGTTGCTGAGCTTTTTACTTCTAGATCCAGCTGAGCCTGTCGGCTAATCCAGTCCTTCTGAACATGGTGACGGCTGGAAGCAATTAGCAAACACTCATTCACATGCAGAGAAGCTGGGTGCACTTTTCCATGGAAAGGTACTTTATTACTGTTTGATATAGAAGTAGCCACAGCAACCACTCGCTAGTGTTCTGTCAAAGGGTCTTCAGTTTTAGGGGCTCCATGGTTTCATTTACAAACATAGGCTTGATTAAAAAAACACTCTCTCAGGACCTGAGAACTCGTATATTCATGCATTGATGAATTGTAATTACGTAGAAACATTTACAGTGTTTGGAAACCAGCGAAATACAATAGTAAGTTCCAGAAGGTTTTTTGGATCAGTGTGTGAGCATTATGTGAGGTGCTTACTGGATAGTTACCGCTGACCTAGTTGACTGAATGAAGATCTAAAAAAAGAGGCGGGATTAGCTCTTAAGATAGACAGCGTTTTAATCCTAGACCAGAGGGTAGAAGACCTACCTGCTTATTCTGCTCTGAGGATAAGAGGGTTTGTGTTCTTGAAAGTCGCGTGAACTAAAAGTCAATTATGGTTGCAGATTGTGGTCCACCAATAAGGTCAAGGGGCCCGACCTACATAGGAAGGTATTTATAGATTCCTAGAGGAATGTCATCAAGTGACTGTTAAAAGCCAAATTGAATTCTTGTAGCATTCCAATCCAGCAAATAATTTTTTTGGAGCAATAACTGCCAAAGCTAAGCTAATCAAATGTCAATCTAACCCTACACAATGAATGCAATGCTTGAGGTGTGATAAAAAAAAATCAGATGTCAGTAAATGCTAAAAAACTAAAATTTTACAGGCCTTACTACGTTTCAGCACTTAAAGATCAGCTGGAATTTGGGTCCAACCCATTGAGGGTGGATTTAGCATGTTCTGCACTGATGTTTCATTACACATGTTCCAATAGAAAGCATGATTAACCTCAAACATCATTCTATCTGTGACATCTGACATCAGTTGCAGGCAGAAATATTATGCAGGCATAAACTCTAGGCCCAATGTGACGCAGAGCCAAATCAAATCAGTCTAAATGAATCAGCAAATTGATTTACAATCTTTTCACTGAACCTGATACTGTACTGCAGATGTAAACTTTTACTAAAATATCTGTCCTTCTCTACTGACAGTAATCGGCTTGCATGAACAAAATTCAATGCTAAACATACAGTGAACTTGACCAATAGAGACCAGATTGTGTAACATGTATCCCCATTTCTTGGAGTCACATGGGCTTGTGGTTAGTGTGGTAGAGTTAAAACTTTGCCTCTTGCATTTTGGACCAGCTTCACCACCCAAAGAGTTCCCAGCATTCAGCTCACGCCTGCCAAAATACTGCTGCCTCACAGAAAAAAAACACATTATCCTGCTGCATACTTGTGCTGAATCTCAACTTTGGCATGCTTTTTTTGGGAGCGCTTAACTACAAAACAAGTTTTGTAAAACGTTGTGTTGCAATAAAAAATGATGTCGATTTAATGTCCTTGATGGTCTCTCCTGATGGCTTACAGTGATCTTTGGTATGTGCAAACGGGTGGCACAATTAGAGCTTATTAGTTATTGTGGTCAATGCACCTGTGTTTTTGTGTTTTTTATCTGTGCTTTAGTCTAATATGATGTGTGCAAGACCAAGACGCGCGTGTGTGTGTGTGTATACTCGGTTATGCTGCAGGCATCCTGTGTTTCCTGACAGGAAACTCTCTCTTTCCTACATCTGTCTGTTTGTTCCTTTTCGTTTGGATCATATTTACACCTCTGTTTCTTTCTCAGGCTCCACACACACTATTGCTGATCCAACAGTACAGCAACAATATGACAGCGTTTTCCAAGGTAAACCACACTTACACCAACAGCTTTACAGTAATCCAAAGTCTCAGATATGAATCACCCATACACTATGAATAGACATACTTGTAGATTTATTCAGCTATCTTTTATAAAATAGCTCAAATAGGATTAGATGAGCCAAGACTGTAATATAACAAACTATATTACTTGGTTTGGATATTTACCTCTTACCCAAATTTTAGGAATTCAGTTACTTGTAAATATGCTGGAAATATTTGTTTGGGGTAATAAAAAAAAAAGCTAAAATAAAATATAAATATTGATAAAAACTCAAACTGGATCATAAATAGATTAAATAGATTTTTTTTAAAGGACAAAAGCACATATAATATTACTAAAATTAAAATGAAAATATAAAATAAAAACTAATTCAAAATAAAATTTTAAGTATTTAAATTATATATATTAATGCTGTTAAATCGATTAATCACATCCAAAATAAAAGTTGACATAATATGTGTGTACTGTGTATAATTATTATACATACACACTCATTCATGTATATATTTAAGACATATTTGCATGTATATACTGTATATATATTTATATAATTTATATTATATATAAATATAAATATTTTATAAATAAATATAACAAATTATTCTTAAATATATACATGCATGTGTGTGTATTTATATATACATAATAATTATACAGTACACACATATATTATGTAAACTTTTATTTTGGATGCGATTAATCGCGATTTAATGGATTTGACAGCACTAATATATATATAAATATAATCTTTGGGAATTACATTTGCTCAACAAACTTGATGTTATGTCCTAATTGTTTTATGTCATTTCACCCCTGTATTTTATCAGTGGTTTGTTTTTGCATTGTTGATTGGGTGTTACACATGTAGACACCCTGTCCTCCCTTCATCCCTCTCCCAACCGTCAGCAGTTTGTGTGACCTTGTCTGGCCCTGAGTAACGTGGCTTACTCAACCGACTGTCTTCAGGGGGAGGGGGGCTTCTGGTTTGGAATGTTGGGTCTGTATGAAGAGTCAAACACACGCACACTAAAATGAATGTTAGACTCGTCCATGTTTAGACTGACACAGACAGCTGGTTCCTCACGGTCCTGTGGGAATGTACACACCCATGTTTAATCCTAAATTACTAACGAACCAATTTAAGACCTCACACAAACGATACGGCACCATCTACAAGTGCACTACGTGCTAAACATCCACGATACAAATAAACTAACCGCATAATGTGATTAATGGCATAATTAATATTTTAATATTTGGTATGTCAAAAAATCTGATGGGACATAACATTACATTTGTAACATAATAAAAAGTTAAACTAAAAGACAGCTGAGATTTTGTCAGTTACAAAGCTTATCATAACATATATGATTCAGAGCTTTGCTATGTGGGTCACTAGTTATGTTTCCATCCAAAGTTGCGAATTTAACTTATGTGCTAAATTGGAAAATCGCATACATTTGCTAAAAAAGAAGCGTTTCCATCTTATGTGTTCAAGTGAACAAAATCAGAAATGACTTGTGCCTCAGATCGTGCAGACGAAACTCTAAATGCTGTCACTTTATCTTGCATTCGTTTTTTATGTGATATCCCAAAATGTGCATAAAAATATGTGTATGAAAACAGCTAATGTCACAAAGAAATGTCAGGGTCAGTCATATTTACCTCCAAAATTAAATATATAAGAAAAGTTGTATTTTGCATAAAGAAAATGAAGTTAGTTTTAGGACTCTTAAGGTTATTTTCATCGCAATTAGGCACATTTTTCCCTCAAATTCACACTACAGTAATGCTATAAAATATCTTTCTTATCTTTTGTCTGCACACACTGCATATCTTCAGGTCTACTTTACAACTTTACTTCATATATAATAATTTATTAATTTTTCAGCACTATAAAGTAATGAGATTTTCACTTCACACTAGACTACTAATAATTTGGGGGAATAAATGTGTTCAATTGTCATGAAAATAATGTCACAATTCAAAAAATGCCCCATGATAAATATTTTAGATATTGGAGTGCAAATGACTGTTTTAAAATGTAGATATGTTCTTGACAGTTTTCATGAAATTCACCCATTTATAAGTAATCTGAATCACTTTTCTATTCCAACCTGTCACAATACAGTTAGGTTCAGTAACACAGCAGTTCACATATTCCAATATCTCTTCCTGCGCCGCACTAAACTGACAGACCTGGATTAGTGTGAATAGCACACATACCACACTAACCTGTGTGTTGACCCCGCCAGGTCGCACACACACTGCTCGTCTTTCATTAATACTGCACAGTTTACAGAGCATTGGGGGCACATGAGAACAAAACTGGACACTATGGGAACCAGAGGAATTCTGCCCAAGAGTAATATCCTCCCATTGTTATTTCCAGGCCAAGTGCAATAGGAATGAGAGAGTGTGTGTGTGTGTGCGTGTGTGTGTGCGTGTGTGTGTGTGTGTTTACACTCATATGGTGCTAAATAACAGTGTATCATCCTTTAGCTAAGTCACACCATTCCATTAAACAAGTCTAAGTGAAGACTAAAGAAAAGCAACAATTACTATGACCAAACTATAACCAACACCCCCATAGAAGAAAACTTCAACACATGATCTCAGCTCCATTAAACTGTTATATGCCAATAAAGTACATTGTAATACACAATATGCCATTGAAGTAAATAATACACAAAACCAAGGTGACCAAGAATGAACATAACATTGCTACATTTACAGCAAAACTGAGACAAATTTAGGTTGTGTATCTGGAATTGTTCTCCCCCTTGTGGTCACACTTAATCATCACTAGCAGATGTCTGTGATTCTTGATATTCTTGATTCAGACAGGGGTGCCCAATCCTGTTCCTGGAAATCCTGCAAAGTTTAGATACAACCCTAATCAAACACAACTGAACCAGGACATTAAGATCTTCAGGAGCACTTGATAATTACAGACAGGTGTGTTGGATCAGGTTTGGATCTGTATTCTTTAGGTAGGCAGATCTCCAGGAACAGGATTGGGCACCCCTGTTCTAAGAGTTTAACTTCTGTATTTAAGATTATATTGAACTGAATGTGGATGCAAATGTGAACGTGCGCACAAATAAACTCTGTACTTACGCTGTGTGAGGACTGGTTGTTGTTAAGATGGTCCTGAGCAAGAGCGCTGAGTGGGCAGCCATTAATGGATCCGTTCTGATGGCAATCTAACGCCACCTGGTCTCGGCACTGAGCATGACATGTGTATTTGCAACCTGGAGGAGAGGAAACAAGAACAGACAGCAGTTACTCCCACAATATGCTTAAAAATAATAACTTTTTATAGACCTTTATACCTTAAACTGAACTTAACTCGCTGCTGAAATGCAATAACATTGCAGAACATTTGTAAAAAAGTTAGTTTTGTGTGGTTTTACCACATTGCTAGGTGTTATGGGTAACAAGAGCCCACCGCCTCCGGTTTCTACGACATGAATCCATCCTTTCACTCGCCAGGTGAAAATTTGGTTTAGAAAAGCAACAGCAAACCTCTCCTCAACAAACGATATCATTTTTTTTCAATAGGAGATTTAGTGAAATACGGTGGTTTTTCTGGTAGGCTAAATGGAAATAATTTTTAGTGTAGAAAAGTATAATCACGTGTTTAAGGAAGATATAAGAAAACACCAAACACATTAAGACAATTTAAAAGAATTCAACAATCCTTTGTTAAAATAAGGTTGATCTTTATAGTAATGTTTTTTACATGTATATATTTTATGTATTGCCTGTGAAAGTTATGCATACTTCCACATGCATATGAATGTATACATATATTAATACAATATGTTTTCTGATGCTGAAACAAAATCCATCTCAGAAATGCATTGGATGGATAATTAAATTGATTAGACACTAAGAAGAGCCTCTTCTGCTTTCCAATCCTCACCAGAGCCACTGTTCACAGAAAACATGACACATAACCACATACACTTGCTTATTCATGCAAACATAAATTTCATGAGGCATTTTTCACTGGCTAAATAAAATCCCTTTGGTGCTTTTATTTCAGTTCCTGTTGCTGTTATGACCTACCTGAAGATTGACGTTGAGTAATTTTGCCGTAAAGTTTGCAGAATGCTGCTCCCATCCCACACAAGCATATGAGTGATGACGCTTTCTGTCTCGAAAGCTTAACTCACGGCATGCCATCAGAAACACAAACGCTCATCCTGTGCAGTCCACTCTCAGAACAGAAGGACAAACTCATTGTAGCCCATACGATCTCCAAGGTAACTCATCTGTATGTAACTCTGTCTCTCTCTGTCTCTCTCTCTCTCTCTCTCTCTCTCTCTCTCAGTGTGCTGAGTCGATTGATTTGACTGTCAAATGCTGAACGTTTTGGCCATAAAATGATGGACACGTACAGGATAGGTGATGAGGGAAGCACTTTGTGTTTAAATGTATTTTTATCACCACTGTAAACACCCTAAATACATCACCCTTAATATTCAGAATTATTAAACAATTAAATTGATTATTAAACGATTACTTTTACTGTTCACATATTAGTTTACGTCACAGCAATGCAGATGCATTGCTACTTGTTAGTCAGAGGCATTCCCATTTTATAGAGCATTTGACACAGAGTGCAAGATGATTCATCAGTATTTTTTATTATCCATTGGACCCTGTTTACACCTGGTATTAAGATAGTTTTGGTCAATCGGATCACGAGTAGACGAGGGAGACACATTTCTGTTTACACCTGGTATTTTAATCTGCCTCTTTTGTCCACTTGGGTCTATGGGCCTATGAGTGGGGAAATGTATGGGCTTTTTCAGATCTTTCGATCTAATGGGTGAAATAAGCTCGCACAGAACGTGACCGGAGAAGTCAGAAAATCATACAGTGAGCATCAGCTTTCGTTTCAGCTCTGACAGCCGCAAGACCAGCCGAACGCAGTGAGTGTGTGTTAGACATCAGGAATGGTGAGAGAACATTGTGCTTGGTACGTTTTTCGCCTTCAAACCAAACTCAAGTCTTTAACTGATATAGAGTAGGCATCTTTTGTGGCTGTTTGAACACATTCGACCACATGAGCATATACACTATGAAAGCAATCAGGTCGAATGAGTGGACAAGCTCAAAGCGTTTTAGATCCCGTTTACACCTGCATTTAGCGTCGTCCACTTGTGATCCGATCGACCAAAATGCATCTTAATACCAGGGGTAAACAGGGCCCAAGAAAAAGACAAGTCAGTTTTTTAATGTGTGTTTGTGCTTAAAGATAATTTTGTTAACTGTTTTAGGAAGTACACTACAGTATGTTAACCTCAGAACTGACATATGCACTAAAGGCCACAAAAAGTCCAAATTTGACTTAATGAGGTCTTTAAAAGTGGCTTGCAAAGAAGGTTTATTTCTACTAACTCATGAGTCTTTTCAAAATTAAGATCTTTACTGACAGCCATCTAAATCCTGCACATTGTATCCATAATCCACTTTCTGCTCCTCTGGGTTTTAAATACCCAAATTGAATCTTGGCCCCTCAAACAGACAAGGAAAGGACAATCACAAATAAGATCTTGTTAATATATTTTCCACTAAACAGCAACAAGATTAAATGGAGAGCAAATGGTCCCCAGTAAACTCATATGAGCCTCTAGAGTTTCAGAAGAGATCACAGAAATCTCAAACTGTGCTCAGATTACCAATGTCTGTAATCAGAAGTTAGAATCACAAACATTTCTTAATGAATTCTTCAAAGGATCAAAGTATGTGACCTATGCTGTCCACATTAATTTCATAACTCTACTGTACGGCAAAACTCATCACTTATCTCATATATGTCTTTTTATTTCTTCTTAAGAATTTTAGACATCTAGGACAAAGTCACTGAGATCATCATCTCTGAGCAATAAAATATTCCTCTGGGAAACAGGAGGAACGCTGCTCTTTTAAAGATCAGCAGAGAGCAGAATGACACTGAGGATGAGCAATGATAGGGGTGTGATGAAAGTGGATCTTTAATACTGGGGCATGATGGGTAATGGTTGCTTAGAGTGCCATTCTTTGCACAGACCTGCGTTCTTGTCCGTGTAGGAACTGAGCTAATGTATGCACACACACACACACACACACACACAGTCTGTTCTGGTCTCTGGGGCAGGTGGGAAGTGCAGGCCTGTCTCTTCCTTAATTGCACTTCCCATAATGAGGGACGGCACTATCGATCAGGAAATTCACACACACACACACACACACACAATACTGTCCTGTATCCAAACTGTGGCGTGACAATGCAATATTTGGGACTCTGTTTCTAAAACTTTGCATGTTGACAGAGAACAAGTCATTCAAGTTCTTAAATGTTTCGTTCACAAACACATTACCGACAACAGACAGCTCATATAACACAGACATACTCAGACAAAACCCTTACTCCCACAGCAGTCTCACTTTATAAATATTTACCACCCTCAAAACGAAATACTATTGAGGGTAATTTACGTTTGATTTCATTAACACTCTAAAAGATACAAACAACATACAATCCATTCTAAGTAATATGCAAGATAATAAATAGTTAATCTCTTAATATAATACATCGAAAACAATAGTTGACCAGATGATAGATGGGTTTTTGAACTTGCATGAAAAGGAAACGTTTGTAATGGTTAATTTTTTCTTTTTTCAAAGCTGCTAAAGCAGTTTTTAAAAGCATGAACCTGAAATTTAAATACATTTAAGTTAGGTACTAAATTTAGTTTGATGCTAATGCTTACTGTTAAGGCTTTTGTGGAATTATGACATAATTTATGATGTGTCAGTATGTGGCAATGCTGGCTTACCACATATCTCAAAAATAACCATCAAAGTATACACTCCCAATCAAAAGTTTGCGGTCAGTAAGATTTCTTAATGATTTTGAAAAAAAAAAGTCTCTTCTGCTCACCAAGGCTGCATTTATTTGATCAAAAATACAGTAAAAACAGTAACATCGTTAAATATTATTACAATTTAAAAGAAATGTTTTCTATCTAAATTTTAAAAAGTTTTCTACATTTTAAAAAGTAATTTATTCCTCATTACTCCAGTCTTCAGCGTCAGATGATCCTTCAGAAATCATTCTAATGCTGATTTGCTGCTTATGAAACATTTCTTATTATTATCTCTGTTGAAAACTAGAAACTTGTTTGCCACTGAATAAAATATAAAAAAGGTAGTTGTGACTTTTTATCTCATAATTCCGTGATATAAACTCACAATTACGAGTTATTAAGTCAAAAAAAGGGCGCAATTGCATGTTATTAAGTCATAAGTGTGAGATAAAAACTCGTAGAATCCTTCGAATTGGACTTCGAATTTCAAATTGTTAGGAAAAAAACATGATTATCTTTTAAATTGTTTTGTTCTGTGACAGAAACATGCTTATAAGCTTACAAGCCATTGAAAACAGTTTGGCTGGCTTAATATTTTTGAGGAAACCATTTTATTTTTCAGGATTCTTTGATGAACAGAAAGGTCAAAAGAACAGCATTTATAAATGTTTTAATGTCACCTTTGAGCAATTTAATGGATCCTTGCATAATAAAAGTATTAATTTCTTACTGAGAAATTTTACTGACCCCAAAAGTGTATGTACTTCTAGTTCATAGTAAACATCTGCAAATCATGCCATAGACTGTGACTGACTCTGACAACTAGGAAAAGAAACACATAAGGATCTGTAATTAAAGGAAAATGCAGCTTCTGATCTCAGTACAAGCAGTTTGTGAGCATGAACCAGGTGGTTATTTACTCTCGCTCTCTCATTTAACAGGTGTTTGTTCTGGACAGGTGGTGGTGTTGTTCTTTCACAACTGCTTTTTGGGTTTTTTTTACTTCATTTTTCCATATAATGTTTATTCCATCCTCACAAAAAAATGTTAAACCATAAAACATTTGTAAACCCTTTTTGTGTTTGATAAAATATGTCCCTCAAACTGGCAAAATAACATTTATCTTTGTCGCCCTTACAAAAAAAGAACTGTGCTATTAGTATAAAATAAAAATAAGAAAATATACTTTGTCACCTTTTTATACTTCTCAGAAATATACTTAAAATTATACTTGACTTATACTGACAGAAAAGTATATTTGGCCTATACTTGTACTGAGTCTTTTGATCGAAATATACCTAAAAGTAATTAAGTATTCTAAGTATACTTAGCTTGTAGTTGTGTTTACTCTTTTGATTAAGTAGTCTATTAAATACTTTTTCCGCGTAGTTTTACATACTTACATTCTTTGAAAATATTTATTTATAAAGAAAATCTGAACATAGTATACTTAAAGTGCAAACATAATATATAAATAATAAACTATAAGTAAGATGCTAAGAAAAATTACAAGTATACTTGCAGTATAAAACCACTAAACTAGTACTTTACTGGAGTATACTTCAAAGTGTACTTTCATGCATTAAAAAAGGTGCTACAAGTATCCGTATAAAGTTCACTTGTAGTATAGTTGCAGTACAAATGAAAAACGTAATTGTAAACTCTGTTACATACAAAAAAAATCCAATTAAGACCCAAATAGTATTGAAATAGTACACTTACAAATATACTGCTAGTACATTAATATTAGTATACTTACTACATAAAATAAAATGGAACTTTACCCAAGTATACTTACTAAAATGAACTTGAAGTATACTTGTTTTTTTTGTTAGGGGAAATATGATGTTGCTTATTTTTGATGGTGCCATTTCCTTGTCAAATGTCTCTCTCATATCAGACTCCCAAAACAATAGAGTATGTTTGTGAAAACTTTGCAAATCTTGACTAAACAAGTAGCAGAGCCTGTCCTTGCTCAGTTGATCATATAGATAACTATTGTTTCAGTCTGTGTCTGTGCTGTTTCAGGAACAAGATAAGAATAGAGATTCTCATGTTGCTTTCTGTTCACAACAGGGTCGTCTCCATTCCAGCTCGGCTCCACGCTGGGATTAGATCAAGCCGCTGAAACAACACACTGCAGATGGGACACATGCATCACCGTCCGGCGGTCACGACAACACCTGCCTGTGACAAAATGTCAAGAAAACTCTCCATTCCTTTGCAATCAGTTTTCATTACTTAAGTCATCCATTCAATGGATGTTAAACCGACAAACTATTTGGCATGTTATCGTGAACCTCTTCCTACATGGGTGTCGGCTGTTTAGACTCAGCCCTGTCCTTCACCGCGGGACGGCGAGCGGATGTAATGCATTTGTGCCTGAAAAGTGTGAAGTTAACATTACTGTACGTCAACTGAGACACCACGGCCCACAGAAACACAACATCTACAATGATACCACACACAAAATACAATGACAGTCCACAGCAATCACTGTCTAGTAGTTGGTGACTGTTTAGTTAAACTTGCGAGCAACACGTGTCAGTGCTGAAGAAAATTAGCACGTTAACTTACTCATTCAGAACTTGCTCATCCCTTTTGTGATCAACAATCTCAGACCACAGTTACAATTTGTTGTGATGCTAGCTATGCTAATGTAGCACTGCTGAACATCACAGTTTAGATTCAGTTTAATGAAGACCAGCATTGTTTAGGTTTAGGCTTAAAATAATGGCAAATGCCTCTTTTAACTTGTGCCAGTAATCAACCTCATATCAATGACCACAACCATGACCAGCAACCTAGCATCATAATGCATATGCACGCACTTACATTTGCATGATGAAATGTAAAACTTATCAAGATTGATTATCAATACCTATTTTGTATAAGGAAGAGTTAATGGCAATAGTTGACTAAACATACAGATTAATAAAAATAAAAAAAATGTATGAGTAATTAAATTTTTTAAGATAAGTTCTAGAAATGACACTAATATCTGTCCTCATTGTTCCATAGACTTGCAATGAATCAGGGACTTTACGCTGCCCATTATCGTCATTATCTTCCATTTGCCTAAATTAGCCAAAGAGATCTGGACCCACCGGATGACTTCCACAGCAGACTAACTTCCAGTCGACCGGAGCGCCGCATCACTTTTGGAAGTCGATAGAGGATTCCAGTAAGTCTTCTTAAAGTTCTTCCAAACCCTTTCCCCAGACCCATGACTTACAGTCCACTGCCCGACCAGAACAACATTGAGTCCTACTTCAACCTCTGAGCATTTACTGGCTAAAATGTGTTCCCTTCAGCACTGAACCTGCATCACAGCTTCTAACTACTAAGTGGTTGTAGCCCCCTGTCATTAAGCCAGTGTGTGTGTGCAGTTGTTCCACTGGCCCCCGTGGTTCCCCTGCGACTGCGTCAGCTGGTTGAGGGGAAGCCCATTGTGAGCCATGGTTCTGCTGTGACAGGACGGTGTGCCTTCTCTAGACACACTGTCACTGCCACTACACAAACAGACAGATGGACATTAGGGGAGTGAACAGGTGGGTGTCAAATAGCAGGACACAATACAGTCGAGCTAGGAAGGCCAAAAGGTTATGAGACCCACGGAGGTGGAAAAAAGGCATCTTTGTTCATTTTGCTTAGGTATACTGTACATAAAGACTATTATTTGCAGTGAAGTGAATGAAATCAAACAGAATACAGCCGCTTTCACTGCATTAAAGATTCATTAATTGATTATGACCATTAGAAAACTCCATTACAACATTCCTGATATTACATAAGAAGAAGGAAGCTGTCAGTAATCACGTTTCATGCACATTTTCCAATTTGAAGTAAAAGAGCATATTTACATTTAGCATGATTTATGCATATTCCTGCATGCATGTAATTAATAAATATATACATGAACATTCTTTTCCCCTTTTTCATAATGCTTTTGTTTAGACTTTGGATATATGCAAATGAACAGTATTATTATAATATTTAAAATGAAATGATTGCATCTCAGTGTTATTTATATAATGTTATAATATTTATTAATTTTAGTTTTAATTCGTTTTTTAATATTTCTATTTAACAATTTATTGTATATCAGTTTTATAGTTTAATTTTATATTAGTTTTAAAATTTTGTAATTTCAGTACTTCAAATTAAACTTCAGTTCAGTTATTTGTCATGGCAACATTTCTGTTTTTCAATATTTCTTTTTATTTTCTTTCAGCTTTATTTCATTTACCAATTTTATTTTGTTAACAATAACATCGCTGCTAAATTCCACACAATACCGTTTTACACATATTCTTACTGTCTTATTTAGATTTATATAAACAGGAAAATGTATATATGTATATATAGAAAGACACACACACACACACACTACTATGTAACTACTCTACTCTACTACTCTAATATGTACTCTACTGTAAACATGGTCAATAACACATCAATGCGCCCACATAAATACTACACAAACCTACTCTCACATAATACACAAGTTAGAGAGCACTTTCTCTATTCCAGCATCTGTAAGTGGCCTTTTAAAATGTACTAATAACAAAATTAAAGGCTAGTCGACTTGAGAGGGCAGAGCGAACATTGGATGGCTGCTCTAAAAACAGGCTTTCAACCTAATCAGCCGAGCCAGAGGCTTTTTCGCTCTCAATTACCTGATCACTCGCGTCAAGCTGCAAGAAGACTCAGTGAAACTTTGTCCAGTTGTTCCATTTGAGTTAACATTTGTGAATGGACAACCTCAGTCAAGTGACACAGAGAGCCATATTAAGGAGAATGACGTGGGGAACATTTGTGTCTCTTTTGATCAAAAACACACTTGCAAATACACATGATCAAAAATACAAATTTGGTTGTGGGTGGAAGCAGATAATGTTTTGCATATGATTTTTAGGAATGTTTTCACTACTGAAAACAATGCAAGGTATTCAGTCAGGAATGAAAATGTCAACCACCATTGTCAGCGACCATTTCAGTGCATATCATTTGAGTCCTAAATGAATTATGATTACATGTACAGGTCTGACTTCCACATTGTCATGTATAAATACTAGACATATTTGTGACATATGTACTGTAAAATAAACGTGGGTGCTGAAGGTGCAACTCAGGGAATTTATAAGCCCAAACCAGTTCGTCCACATGCCTGTAGATAAGTGTGTGAGGAAGAACATGCACTGAGTTTATGATGTTTTTATGAAATATTATAATATAATTCAATTTAGCGGGCACTTTTATCCAAAAACTTACAATACACTAAAAACAGTAATTCCCCTTGCAGCAACATTGTGTCTTGATCAACAGCACAATAGTGGAGACCTTTTCTAGACTAATATATGAATTTATAATAAAAAATAACATTGTTTGAAATTAATTAGCCTACCTCTCTGTATTCATATAATGGTCAAATCTGTAGAAGGCTAATATAAAGTTCTCACCTGTGCATGTCAAGCCATCTTGAAAGATGTACGAGCAACACACATCGCACCAAGCGTACGTCGCGTCCTCACAAAACGAGTGGCCTTCTCCTCTCTCTACTTTCACGCGCGGGTCGAATATCGTCCTCACATCTGGGGGTTTGAAGCCCCTCTTTCTAGACCGCTGTCCGGCTCCTCCGTTCTCCGCCACCTTCGGCAGCGCGTCTCTTTTCACGGGGTTTGGAGAGACGCGTGGCCTTTGGGGAGACGGAGCTCTCCTCACCGCCTTCACCTTCGCGTTGCGCATTTTGGATTTGCCTTTAGGTGAATTCTTCTCCATCAGGCTAACTTCTTCCACCCGAAAGTTCGGTAATCGGTTGAGGTGCGGCTCCGCTAGCGGCGTCCCGATGGCAGAGTGGCGCGTTGGCAAGTACTTCCTACTGTGATGCATTGCGCCAGCGTTACCAAGTGCGCCAGAGGACACATAGAAACACCTGTAGATCTAAGATGCCTGTTCGTGGAGCTTTGCGATAAGACATTTCTCAGGTTTTAAGGAATTTCGCCGAAGTTCTCTTAAGACGGAGGACTGGTGCTCAAGCAGGTAAGACAGGTGCACAGAGCGCGTGTCATGTTTCACCAAGATGCGTGTGCGCGCACTCGCGCAGACACCCACAGTTATTAGATCAATTCAGAAGCAAGGTTATAGTGAACTAAAACTAGAACCATAAAATAAACTTTAGCTAAAATAATACTTAAACCTACTTTACTTTAGCTAGTTCCCAAGAAAACACTTCTCATTTTCATTTGGACAGACATGATGCACTATATGTAATAACTATATAGACATTAATAAACAAATGAAAACTACAAAAACTAAATTTAATTTAAATATAATATTTAAACCCTGAGGTTAATCAATGACCTTTAACTGATAAAATACTCTATATGACTAAAAATATGCATACACCCTTTTCTGATAAACAGGTTTGTCTATTCCAGTCATTTCTGTATAGCAGCTGTTCTCAGAAATTACTGGAAGAGGCAAGCCTATTAATTAGAAAAGTTTTTATAATGTCATATAGTGTAGTAAAGAAAACATTAGACAAAATGATGAAAATACAAAATTACATATCAAAGTTGTTTATTATAACACTGAAAAAATAGAATTATTTAGGCAAAACATTTATGGCAATTGCATTCTATAGACTAAAGTAAATAAATATCAGAAATACGTTAATTTCAAAACAAAAACCGTTTTAACAAAAAGACAAATAACAATTTGGATGTCTCATTAAATAAATGAAAATGATGTATCCTGATTTTTAATGCATAAAGTTTTGAGGCAGTATCCATAGCACTCTTAATGACATTTGGTGTACATACATTTGTATTTGGCTCTATATATGATTTGCTCTTTTTTTGGCCTCAGGTGTTCAGAGGACCTAGTAAAAAAAAAAAAAAAAGATCCCTGCCGGTACACTGGAAAAGCTCTTTTTCCAGTGAATAAAGTGTCCGTGCCCCTGAGAAAGACGTCTGTGATGTGAGGACAACATCTCGTCAGCTCACTGGACCTCCTCGTCATCTCCAACTTCTCCCTGTGAGAGGGAAAATGCCACTGTGACTAAAGATTCATCCTGTTAGGCCAGATGTCATTGCTGTGAATAATTATACTGTCACTTACATTGCCTATATGCATGTTTCTGCTAATCCACTTGGAGTATTTTTCCTGTAGATACTTGGCACCGAAACCCATGACACGGTTCATTGGATGGTGGGTGACGCCATAGAGTTGACTGGTGGCTTCACAAATCAGAGCCACGTCAACTTTCTGGTCTTTCTGTTCTGTTGGCAGTTCTATAGTGATACTTCTACAGAAAGCATCCATCACTTTCTTGAAGAAGCCATACTTTAATGAGGATTGCAGCGCTTCATGTAAGGCCTTGTCTGCCTTAATCTGCAGAAGAGATTCAGAGATAAGAAACACTCAAACAGAACCACCACAAACACAGACAATAACAACGGAAAGAAGAAACACTAAGAACTAAATGAGATAATTAACTTGAAACAGATGTAACATGATCAAATCAAACTCAATGGCAACAGATGAACAGAGACAAAGGAAACTGAACCAGGAACATTTTAAATGTATTTTCTTTCATATAAGAAAATATTTCATTTGATCAATGTCGGAAAAAAAATCGGTCAACTATGTTACAAACCAAACACCCCCCTGAAAACAAAAAAATGATATTGTGATGTCATTTGGTTTGTTCAACTCCGTATGCTTTCCAATCGCTCTCGCAGTATTTTGATGTCTTACACTGATCGGTCACGCAGCACTGCTTCAAGATGAACACATCTATTTTGTTTCGTGTCTGATATTTTAAATACATTATGGAAAATATCCTCTTAATTTTTTACAATATTTTATCTCCAATGAACTGTTGTCAAGGAGTATATCAATTGCCCATCAACTATGTTTGGTACATTGTTGTGGTTTGCAATATTTTTATGATTTTATTGCAAATAAATATTAAAATGTGAGGTTAACCTAATCAAGAAAAATAACATTGGGTTGGCCAGACAAGGCCTGTCAATGGTGAAATTGTCAACTATGTTACCAAGTTACTTGCATTAACTACGTTACTGTCATTGTTTTTTGACTGATTTTTTTAATATAAATACTTTAAATATCTAGACTGCTGGTTTTGATATTCTTCACATCCACATGGACTGGAGTTTTGCCTCTTAAAACTATTCAAATGATTAGTGATGCACCGATATGAAAATTGTCCGAAACCGATATATTCTTTTTTTTTTTAAAGCCGATAACCAATGTATTGGCTGATCAATCTAAATCCAAGTTTTTATATAATGTTCAAGAGCCTGATTCTAAAAACAAAAGTCTCACCATTAAAAGCTTTGTCCTAAGCACACAATTATAATGTTCTCATTGTAATTTTATGTAGCCTATATGACATACTTGCGCTGAACATGTTGCACATAGTGTATTTTCCTTTTTGAAGTTATTCCAATCATACTTCAAGCAATTCAAAACCATGCATGGCGAACAGTGCGCATCTGAAGCGTCTCAGCTGAAGGAAATAATCCATTATTTATCGGATTTAATAAAGCGGCTATATTTTTTTTATTGGTGATTTTTTATTGATCGTGCATCCCTAAAAATGATCTTTAAAGTAGATTCATAATAAAAAAAGTTCTTGTCCTTAGTGACCATGTTGAGAATTTTACACAAATATATCTGCAAAAAATAAAATAAATCACTGTACATACACTAATCAGGAATAACATTATGACCACTGAAAGTTGAAGTGAATAACACTATTATCTCTTCATCACGGCACCTGTTAGTGGGTGGGATATATTAGGCAGCAAGTGAACATTTTGTCCTCAAAGTTGATGTCTAAAACTGCAGCTCTTGTGGGGTGTTCCCGGTCTGCAGTGGTCAGTATCTATCAAAAGTGCTCCAAGGAAGGAACAGTATTGAAACGGCAACAGGGTCATGGGCGGCCAAGGCTCATTGATGCACGTGGGGAGCGAAGGCTGGTCGGATCAAACAGACGAGCTACTATAGCTCAAATTGCTCAAGAAGTTAATGCTGGTTCTGATAGAAAGGTGTCAGAATACACAATGCATTGCAGTTTGTTGCGTATGGGGCTGCATAGCCACAGACCAGTCAGGGTGCCCATGCTGACCCCTGTCCACCACCGAAAGTGCCAACAGTGGGCACGTAAGCATCAGAACTGGACCACTGAGCAATGGAAGAAGGTGGTCTGGTCTGATGAATCATTTTCTTTTACATCACGTGGATGGCCGGGTGCGTGTTCCTGGGGAACACATGGCACCAGGATGCACTATGGGAAGAAGGCAAGCCGGCAGAGGCTGTGCGATGCTTTGGGCAATGTTCTGCTGGGAAACCTTGGGTCCTGCCATCCATGTGGATTTTACTTTGACACGTACCACCTACCTAAGCATTGTTGCAGACCATGTACACCCTTTCATGGAAACTGTATTCCCTGGTGGCTGTGGCCTCTTTCAGCAGGATAATGTGGCAAAAATGGTTCAGGAATGGTTTGAGGAGCACAACAACGAGTTTGAGGTGTTGACTTGGCCTGTAGGATGTGCTGAACAAACAAGTCCAATCCATGGAGGCCCCACCTTGCAACTTACAGGACTTAAAGGATCTGCTGCTAACATATTATTGCCAGATACCACAGCACACCTTCAGGGGTCTAGTGGAGTCAATGCCTCGACGGGTCAGGGCTGTTTTGGCAGCAAAAGTGGGACCAACACAATTTTAGGAAGGTGGTCATAATGTTAGGCCTGATCGGTGTATGGCAGAATAGACACAAAAAAAAACCTGAATATTTGAGTCACTAAAAGTGTAGCACTTACTCAGTGTGTGAAGTGGCATACAGTTTGTCTGTAACATAGTTGACAAACTCACCAATCCCTTTTTTTGTAATATCAAAATGGTGTTTAATGATTAAGCTTTGCAACTAGCAGATATGTTACACTGATAAAACTGTTCAGTGTAAACTGAAACCAATAGTTGTTTTTGAGAAATCATATTATTTTTACACTTTTTTTCTGATGTGAAATGTACCCTAAATTATAGAATGATTATGAATACTTCTATTGTGCAGTACAATACAAATGACATCAACAGCACAGTTAAAAACAGTTATCTTGAAACAATGACATGAATTTTAATTTTTATTATTAATGTTGTCTGCAGACTTTTGGAATCAGCTGTTTACTATGTCAGTAAAGGGATAGAAAAACATTATGTACTATAAAATAGGCACAATGGACACCACTGAAGTGTAGGTAAGTGTTTTTGCAGTGTTTAACATCTCATCATTAAATGACATCATTCCACTGACCTTTTCAGCCAGCTCATCGCCGTGAACTCTGAGGAGCTCTGCCAGCCTTTGCACAACGTCTGCAGAGACAACAGAAATGAGAAGTTCAGTTTGCAATCTCCTCTGAATGAAACAACTATGTGACAGCTAAAACTTAGATCAGATACAGAAATCAAAAGAGAAGAATGAGCTTGAACTCACCATCACAATCCGATTCTATTTCACATGGAGTAAAGTGCATGGAGTCTGAGATCTCTGTCAATTCACTGACCAGGTTTTCCATCTCATCCACTGTCCCATCTGAATCTGAGAGAAGAGATGATATCACATCTTACGCTGGAATCTCCACAGTCTCACTTTATAGAGAATGTTTTATGAAAAAAAAAAAATACACATTTGAAGATCAATGTTATATTTCACTCTCACCTAGCATCGCTGGGTGCTGTACAGGTGTATCATCTGTCTTGGGTTTAATGCATTTCCAAAGGAAAGATAATCTCAATCTCCTCTTTCTGCGTTTTCTCTTTGCTTTACTGTGTTTTTCAGATGGATCTGCTGAAGACAGCTCTCTCTCTGGGATGTCCTGCTGCAGACGGGTGTCCGTGGGTCGTCTCTTGCGGGTGTACGCCATAAGGAGTCTGAACTCCAGACTGTCCGCCGCAGGAATCTGGACATCACCATTGCTCTGCTGCTGATCCCTGATCAGTTATCAACACTTCATCAAAACACTGAGATCAGCAAGTTGACTGCAACCTAATTTTTATAGGTGCACTCTGTATAACTTTTATTTACTGAGCAGTATTAAAGGGATAGTTCACCCAAAAATTAAAATTCTGTCATCATTTACTAACCCACAAGTTTTAAACCTGTATGAATTTCTCCCTTGCGTTTAACACAAAAGAAGACCACAAAACCAGTCATAAGGGTCATTTTATTAAAACAAATATTTATTTACTGAATAAATAAGCTTTCCACTGATGTATGATTTGTTAGGATAGGACGATAATCTGTAATCTGAGGGTGCAAAAAAACTAAATATTGAGAAAAATCGCCTTTAAAGTTGTCCAAATGAAGTCCTTAGCAATGCATGTTACTAATAATAATACATTTTTGATATATTTACGGTAGGAAATTTACAAAATATCTTCACGGAACATGATCTTTAATTACTATTCTAATGATTATTTTTGGCATAAAAAAAAAAATCCCCATACAATGTATTTGGCTATTGCCACAAATATACCCGTGCGACTTATGACTGGTTTTGTGGTGCAGGGTCACAAATGTGGGTAACCAAACAAGTGATGGACCCCATAGTATTTTTTTCCCCATACTATAGAAGTCAATGGGGACCAGCAACTGTTTGTTTACCAACATTCTTCAAAATATTCATGTCCAGCAGAGGAAAGAAACGCATACAGGTTTAAAACAACTTGAGGGGGGAGTAAATGACAGAGATTTAATTTTTTGGGTGTACTGTCCCTTTAATAATTGAGTAATACACCACATTAAGTACTGTAAAACTGATTTATATAGGCTACTGATATATGTGGATATACGTCATTTGACACATTTTTCAAATTCCAATTCATTTATTTATCTGTAAAACGTTTCATGAGGAAACATGACTGAGCACACATTTAAGCGTATTATTTGACTATGGATATTCCTTTAACGTGCATTTAATTGAACAATCACGTGATTTAATCTGTGCGTTCATTCGTGATTTCGTTCTTTATAGCGAACGCGCCGTCACTGCGTAAATACTGTGACGTTTCTGGGCATGTTCGCCAAACTTCTACATGAACTCAAGACGTTTGTTCCCCGTCTACTTTTGACATTTCCATAAGTTTAGACACAAATCACACGCATGACAAAATGTTTTGAGCATTCTCTACGAAACTGACTGAAGTCACGGAAGTGTGAACTAAATGTACATAATCATCTTTAAGAAAAACAGGACAACGGTCTAAGACAGTCACTATTAGGATTTTCTCTATGTGAATAAATATAGTGAAAGTTAAAACACTTACATGACTCGTTGTTTTCAGCCAGTGATATTATGCGGGAGAAGACTGAAAGGTCAGGCTTTTAAAAGCACGGGGCGGAGCCACACTGAGTGAGTCACACTCAATGAATCAAATCACATCATCAAATCAATATTTTTCTTCTTCCCTTTTGTCAATATTCAATATCTTTGTTCATCGTATCGATCATACGATACCTGATGTTAAGCATTTTATTAATGTTTCATGATGTTATGGCATTTTTATGTTAAACATTTGTATATATATATTTATTTTTGGAAATAAATATTATTGAATTTCATTAAACCAAATGATTGATTGACGGCTTATTCTGCAGAATGCTTTACATTATCTCAGCTCTTTGTATACTATAAATAGTGCTTGATTTATTGGCTAAGGCTACAACAAACTCTCATTTTTGGATGAACTATCCCTTAAAATAGACCCTAACCAGTCTCTTATAAGTGTAAATAGAATGTAAAGAGTTGTATGTTTGCACATACTGCATTACAGCATTTAGGACATTACGTCAGCATTATGTCCATACTTAAGGTAAGTTGAGTCAAGAGTGCAGACAATCATTGTTATTTATTTTCTACAGTAGTTTCTGTAACATCAGGGTCATCTATGACTGTCCATAAAACACACAAAACACTGGTGCTTTCCATCCGACTGCCCTTTAATGAGAAAACATTCCTAGTTTTTTTTAAGCTTGTGCAAGGTGATATCTGTCACATCCCCACCATGTCTACTCACCTCATGACCTCACACCTAAAATAGATATTTAGAAATTAGAAAAAACTAAAACATTCAAGTATAGTCCCATCTTTTAAAAGACTTTAAAAAAGCAAAAATGCAACCACTGAACAATTTTCATATAACTTATATATAAAAAAAAAAGAAAAAGAGATAATGCCATTTCATTACATAATCACTGAGGGGTAGAAACATCCAGAGAGGTAACAAAATTTCATGCACAATAATGCGTTAAAATCTCAACTGATAATACAAGATAACACAGCAGATCTCTCGTATCTCACAAAGGCTCAGTGCGATCCTACAGGCAGCCGTTTTCATGCATTTCCCCTTGTGAGTGATTTGACATGGTACAGGACTAAGGACATGGTACAACTCGCGTCAGTGTCTTTCTTGCGTTTATTTGGTTTAGTCTTTCTTCTCGCAGGCCAGCGTTGGCCAACGCAACCTCATAATGGAGCCAAAAATCAGCTGCCATCAATGGAAAAAACGCAGCCGGTTCCTTTGCTTGTCTTGAAACATTAATGTAATGTAATATTAAATAGATAAATGCACAAATGTCATCCATTCATATTGCATTGAAAATGGCTCAGATGTTTTCTCGTCGTCGTAAGATAATTTCACAATCACGCCACTGTAACGGCACACAAACAAATCAGAAGGAAACAGATTGTGTGAAGTCTGTAGTTGTGTAGATTTCCGATCATCAACCTCTGGGGTTTGAGTTTAAAATCTCTGTGAAGTCTCTCTAGATGAAGATCCTCCTTCAAACAAACTCAGAACCAATGATCAGAAGATGTTTTTCCCATCTGTGTGTCTTTGGCACACTACATGATGCACGAAAGCACGTCTTTTGTGTCTCTAAACCTAACCGGTGATGCAGCAAAACCCAATCCATCTTTGAATAAATAGTTATAATAAATAAGAGCAATAAATAAATGCTAGGTCAGAGCCTACAATTAAAATAAAAACCCCACAGCGACATCAGTGGAAAAACAACAGCTAGACAGTTTCCTGTTCACCGAGGACTTTCTTCAGCCCGAGGCGCTCTCGATACACCTCTCTCTTTCTCTTTCCCCCTTCAAGCTCTCTCGTTCGAGTGTGAGCAGACGCGCGGAGGAATGCTGACAGCCACTTTCTGTGGGTAAAAATCTTCCTAACACTAAGTGCGTGAGCCCGTTCATACAGCCGTCTCCAGATCCTCGTGTGCCTCGGGCTCAGCTACCGGCTGGCTTTCCATGAGGGACGCCAACTCAGAGTTCCCGGCGTCCAGGGCACAATCCTTTGGAGTTTTTCCCTAAAAGGACAATGGCAAAAATGTGACCACCAAGCATAGTTGTGCTTATACACTAGTACTACTATTTCTTGCAGAGACATTGTCAGTAAACTTGACAACCGCACCACCGTGGTGGCTGAGTAGCACCGGCGGTGGTCCACCAAAACACTGGTGTGAATGCTGTTTTACATGAATATTACCACAGGAGTGAAGCACAAAGCTTTGTTTACAAAAGAAATAATAGGTTAGCAATTAAATGTCACTTCGCAGCCATGGAAACGTATGGATTCACGGCAAATGCTTTGTCAGCTTTTTCATTCTGTTTTGCGATCCGGTCACCCAATTTTCTGCCAATTTTAACAATAGGCCTACTCCATTTTATTCCACTGGACATGGACATCTCGTTTCTTTTCTCAAATCTTCACTTACGTCTCACCCATTTTCGAAGGGGATTATAAACGTTTCCTCCTTTGGTTTGCTTATATTAGGTCTATTTGCATCCTCCTGAGGTAAAGCAGAAAAAACACTGCAGGACAGATACCTTTTTACTTCAAATTCTATTTAACACAGTTTGTGCTTGTTATCAGACTTGGTAAGGCGCGCCAAGTTTAAAAACTGCCACCGTCACCTACAGAGACAAAGAGGAAACACAAGTAGATTCTCACCAGGAAGTTGGTTTTGCTAGGGGAAGCCCCAGCCTCCAGAAGACACCTGCATACATCACAGTGCTGCTGGGAAGCTGCTTTGTGCAATGCAGTGTCACCTCTGGAAAAAAAACAAAACAGAAATTGGGACAACTAATAATGGCAGTTTATGCCACTATCACACAAATAAATAGATCAATCCACAACTACATACGTGTCTCTCTCAGTTAAGTCCAACATCAGCTTTGACCCTGAAAGAAACAGAATTTTGATATCAAAACTGCATGTGTTTTATATATATTTATACTAATGGGCTGTTGAATGCTTGATTCTGATTGGTTGAACATTCTAAGGTGTGCAATTATTTTCAGGGAAACGCACAGCAAAAGTATAGTTCCAGGCAGGTCTTGACCGCATTACAGTTCCATATCACTTCGCCAAATGATTTCAGTTATTTCAAATGTTACAGCATACAACAGCAAAAGAACCAAATCCCACAACGACACTCACCTCGGGTAAATCATACATACTTGATAACTCTCTCTCTCTCTCTGTCTCTAATAACTGCATTAGTCTGCTATCAGTGGCTCAAGCCTCCGTTACTAGCTCTTCGGAATTTGCAACGAGTTTGCATAAGAAATCAGTCCTACACACAAGAGCGTTTTAAGGACAAAAACCTAACAAATATCTTGACTCTTAAAATAAATAATCTGAAACATTTTTGGAGGTGTGGTGACCATAGTATAAGCAGAATAATTGACTCCGTGCCGTTGAATTATTAGAAAAATAATGCACACCTGAGGTGGTAATGCATTTTCCCAATAATTCAATGGCCTGTTGTCAATTATTCCTATACAGTCAGAGTTCTGTTTTATTCTGGTTTGTGTTTTCATTTGCCGGGCGTTTTTGTGTTGTCGTGTTCTATGAAGCATGTGGTTCGTGTTCTTACTGGCCACATGATGCGACTGTGTTCGCTGGCCATGTGCTCTTGTTTTTATGTTTGTTTCTATGTGCCATGTGCTCTTCTGTCTATTGTCTTAACCCTTCTTGTTATCTGATTATAAAGGGTATGCACTGACGTCACTTTCCCACCAGAACACTTCCCCTCAGTGGCAAAAGAGCCTAGTGCATGAATGGATTTAAACGTGAGTGAAACAAACGATTATCAGTTTAAACTAAAGTCTGGACTTCATATAGTGTTCCTTACAAATTACCCAACATCCAGTGACCCATGGATATTGACATGCAGACATTTATATGACATTTATATTCAACGACGGGGATATACATAAAGCAAATTTGCCTGTGAAGGCTTTATATAAATACAATATAGGTAGGTCTAAATCTGGGTGATCACTTATATCAATGTTATATATATTGTCATATCGTCCAGACCTGAAACTTGTATAGCTTTTGTCAGTGTTTATTTAAAAACATTCAATCATGCAGAAGAATATAAGATGGTAAATATTTAACTGATGAGTTGTCAATACAATATATAACAGTACAATATACAGGGTATAATTTTACCCCAAAATTCAACATATTGACACAAAATGATAACTGCAAATCCACGTTTCTAATCTGTTTGTAGTCATTCTCAAAGCTCTTTCCCATTTAGTTTTTCCCCGGTATTCACACTGAAAACCAATGCTGCCAGTCTTTTTGCAACTCAGTGGGTGTAACCGCAGTCAGTTCGGCTGACGGTGACGTCACATACATACCCTCAATTGGTTTATTTGCCCCACATGTCCTTCCTCATTACCTGGTTTGTTTGCTCTCTCTATTTATTCTCCTTGTGTTTGCAGTCCTGTGCTTGATCGTCGACGTATGCACCCCTTGTGTCCTGCCCTGCCATATCTAGTCCTGTCTTTTATGTTAATGTAAAATAAAGCCCATTAAAACTCGCCTCCTCCTTTACGTTAAAACCTGAGATATATATATACATATATTTACTCAAAAAGTATTTGGACATTTAAGTCATATTTAAAAACATTTAGAAACACAAAAATAATTTTTGGTATATGCATATAATATAATATAAATTATTTTGTTTTCCAATTTTTTTTTTCATATTTAAAAGTGTCACTTGAGTTTTTGTTTTTAAAAGTGTGCTTGTACTTTCTTCTTTTACACTTTAAAAAAATATTTAGAAATGGATATTTACTCCTTACTGGCTTTGGTTTTAGTTCTCTTAGATGTGATGGTATCTCAAATGGAAAAAAAAACTCCCTTCCCTCCCAGTTAAGCATATGACAAATGAACTTTGAACTTTGAGCACGCAAGCACACAGGAGGGTCCGTGTCCAGATGCTCGTTCCAACACTCACCGTGTTCTAAAATGAAACTCACAACCTCTGTGTGGCCGTGTTGGGCGGCCAAGTGCAGAGCGGTGCAGCCCATAGAGTCCCGCACCAACAGACTGACCCCGCTGCTGCAGGAGCTAGACATCTGTAGACAACAGCATATGAGCGAGCATGGTTACTTTGAATTAGACAACAAACACTGGTTTGCCACAGAAACTCTACTGGTTGCGCAAGTTACAGTGCATCATGTGGTATTGTGCACCACCCTGATGAGTCATGAGGGACAACAGGCACTTCTAGAAAACACTTCCACTTTTGTTTCAATAAAATACTGATTCAGAGCTAATAAAAACTCACCGCAGACAGGTCTCCTTTAACTGCAGCTGTCAATAGAGCTAGAAAAAACAGATTTTATCAACACGTCACTATGAGTAACAGTCATGCATAAGGTATAGCAAGTACCTAGCAATTATGACATGCATTTGGGAATTTCTGTCTGCCATTTTGAGAATACCACCAATGGGTTTATCCCATGACTTCTGACAGAAAAACCTCCCTGAGTTTAACTTCTAAACAGTCCAGACCTGTTTACTATCTCTCCACCACTTCAAATAAATACTTGCATTTGTACTGTACCTTGTTCGTCTGAGGTCAGGGGAACACTGCAATAAGGAAATGATGGCAAAAATAAAATGGTAAGCTTTGCATATGCATTTGCACAGAGCAGTGAGGTATAAAACTGAAAGGAACGATCAATGATTCACACCTGGAACTGGGTTCCACCACCACATCTGGCATTCCAGGACCTCGGACCTGGCTCACCGCTGGGCCCTCGTGGTCCAGGATGAAAACCTCATCCTGGCATATTTCAGTCACAAAGTGGAGATGCTCCTGCATGTACACACATTACAAGTGCACATTATGCAGCTTCCACTATATTTTGTAATTTTCTATACATATTATAACACCATATCATCATACCTGAGCCTTGTCTATGCGATAAAAGCGGTCGGCTGATGTAGCTGGAAACATAATGTACAGTGAAGTGAGGATTATTACATACTTTATTGAAGTACACAAATCACAACACACATTCCTGTGTTACTGTGGAGGGCATAAAACTCCAGGGGGCGATAGAGTTAGATAGCTTTTATTCAACTAGCATTAAACAGTTAGGCCTTGTGTCCATCAAAGCTTTTTAGCCACTGCTGAAAATGAGCTGAGACGCTTTTCTTACTGTGATACCGATTACCCAAAGTTGAACATTCTTCAACCCTTGGTGACCGGTAAAAAATGCCCAGCGCTTCAGCGTGAAAAACACACTCAGTGCCTTGTTACGCTCCTGCCATTTTAAAAATGCGGCGCTCTCACTGAAAACAATTGGGAAAATACGCTTTGGTGGACACATGACCTTAGGGTGTGTTCACACTTGGGTCGATTAAAATGAACTCTGGTGCGACTGCTCTAGTCCTGGTTCGCTTAGCATTCGCACTGTCAAAAAAAAAAAGGTTTTATTACATATATTTTGCTATAGAACTTACTGAACACCCAAAACAATGCGTTTTTGCGCTCATTGTATGTGCGTACTAGGGATGAAACGGTATGAAAATTTTATATCGCGATTATAGTGACAAATTATCACGATTATCAATATTATCACGGTTTTGTTCAAATGAGATGAAAGTGTTCAAAAAGAACAGATGCACACACTGAAAATATTCCAACAAGTTTTATATTTGAAAATCAACAAATAAAACAAGCAGCTCTATGCACTTTTTTAAGCAAGATTCTATTCTGTGGCATTTCCTTCCTTATAATGACCGTCGTCAATAGCAACGCATTATAACAGTACACATCCACGTGTCACAACGGACGCGCACTCACTTGCCTTCCGTTCGCAGATTTTAAGTGTTTCCGACACTTTAAGTGCAGCGACTTTCTTCTTGCATGTTCTGCAGACAGGGTGACCATCCTTGATTGAGATTCTCTCAGGACTTTTGTAAAAGCCAAAAATTGACCACACCTCAGATTTGGTACTTTTAGAAGGCTGAATAATCTCCCGGCTGTCACTGCCTTCTACCATTTCTTCTCATTCAAAAAACATCGTTGCACGCTGCGCCAGAATGATGCTGGCTGGACAGGATTTACCGCAAGTTTTCAAAATCGTGATAATCAAACACGGTTTTAATGATAATTAAATTGTAAACGATATTACTAACTGTCAGTACTTTTTATTGTGGTTTATCGTGAAACTAGGTAATGGTTCCATCCCTAGTGCGTACATGGTATTTTGACCAGCTGAGAACTCGTGAAAATGTGAAAGGGAGTCAAAACAGAGGCAGGAATTCCTCCGTCACACACAAACAAAGATCTGCTGCAAGGAGATGCAGTTCTGGTGCCTGTACTGAATGGTAAAGAGCAGTGCTTTTTCTCCTATGACGAGAAAATGAGCACTCTGTCCTTTTTAGGGTCGCATCTTGTGACATCACATCCGTTTTTTGGTTTAATATTTCAGTCGAACCACACCAGAGTTTGTTTGGAAGCGGAGCGAGACCCATCTTTCCAGCGGTCTCGGTGCACTTGTTTGGTGCACACCAGGGTTCAGATGGTAGCGTTCACACTTATTCAAATGTGTGATTCTCTCAAGTCTGCATCTGATGCATCCTCGATATCAAGAACACATCCAAGAACTTTAGTGCATCCTCTGTTCTTGCCTTCTTGAGTGTTGTAATTGAACTTTGACGGTGAATGATGACGTAGTATGAGAATACAAGGGACTTGCGATCGCTTAAGAACGTATATTGAGAAACAGCCAATGTGAACACAGTTTGGAGGGGGGTGGGGAGCAATCGAATTTGGGTTTGGACCAGGCAGTTAAACCAAGTGTGAACCGTAAAATATCAAGACCAAGAGAACCAAACTTAAACTAACTTTACTTGCAAAAGGTATGTCTTGTCTTACAGTATAGAGAATAGAAACACAGTTCAGATGCAGAGACTCACAGTCTAGGAAGCTCCAGTTGGATGAAAGTCTGTGAGCTGAACTCGGCCATGGCAAACCTGTGCTCTCATCCTAGGAACAGACACGTGAAACAGAACATGAGTTCTGTGTAAGGCACAGTTTGACAAGATGCTGTTTTAAAATCTAATTCAATTCCTGAATTTGAACTGAGGTGTCACACTGGATGGTAAATTTGAATCAAAAGATTTGAATTGAATTAAAATAAAATGAAATTCACATAACTACTGTAGGTGTATTTTTATTATAGTATATACATACATTTCAATAGTAAGAATTTCAGTATGATTCACTCAACACAACATATTGTGTATTTTGGGGTATAATTTATTTATACATCACTGTATTTAAAGGGGTGATGAATTGAGAAATCAACTTTCCCTTAAGCTTTTGATATATAAAAGGTCATGGTAATATAAGAATATCCTGTAAGTTTCAGAGCTGAAAACTTCCTTGTTAGTCAAAGAAAAGCTTTTACAGACACCAGGCCCAGCCCAAATAATCTGTTATTTAACAGTGATTAAATTCTATAAAGAAAGCGATCAAAGAAAGCTCTCTGCTTTGCTGAAGCTGTCAATCAAACAGAGTTTATCAGTGACGTTTATCAGTGACTCACGTTTTATTCAACGAATCTCTTAACTATATCACGTTTGCACTGTTAGTGAAGATGAAAGCATTCGTTAGTGTACAGAAACTGAGTTGCAATGACGAGATCGCTGCTTTCATGCGCTCAGCATGTCTGTGATCGGCTACAATGATCATCACTGCAACCTTTCATGCCACAATCTTAATATAATGCCATAGCTCTAAATGTAATGCAACACTTTTCACGATTAGTTAACCATGAGAGCTGTAATTGTAAAAACGAGCTAAAAGAGGGAGTAATGCTATTTCAAATGCAAAGACGTTAGCCAATCACAGCAGTGTTTACACTGACGTCTCCCAGCGGACACGCCCCTTAAAACGGAGCGTTCAGAGCAGAAGGCTAAAATCAGGGTAGAAAAAATGCCTTTTATTTATAAATTATGAAAATTTTTGATGTAAAAAGCATTCTAACATTATAAGTGCACCCCAGGAAACATCATAAAACAATAAAAAAAACGCAGTTCATGACCCCTTTAATAAAATAACTTTTATTTTATTAACCACAGTTGAAGACTACTTCATTTCCTACTATGCTCCAATTTAAAATATTACAATTCAAAATATTACATAATTAATAGATTCAATTTTTTATGTGAATGTGTATTTTTAACATTTATTTTATCATTACAAAGTTAATATATTTAAATTCTGATGTGAATACTTTTTATAAAGTTATCATTACACAATTAATAGATTTACATTCTAATTATATTTATGAATATTTATTTTATTATGTTATTACTACAAAGTTAATAATACAAATATTCACATCATAATTTTAAGTTATCATTATGAAATTATTAGATTTAAATTCTGATGTGAATATTTATTTTCGTTAAGTTAAAATTACTAAGATAATAGATTCAATTTCTGATGTGAATATTTTTATTAAGTTATCATTACAAAGTTAATAGATTTAAATTCTAATGTGAATATTTTTAATATTTATTTTATTGTTATCATTACAAAATTAACAGATTTAAATTCTAATGTGAATATTTAGTGGTAATATTTATTTTTATTGAGTTAGAATTACAAAGTTAATAGTTTTAACTTCTGATATAACCATTTATTTTATTTACCATTACTAAATTAATAGATTTCATAGATGGATGTTCTAATGTGATTTTTTGTGATTTTTATTATTATTATTATTATTATTAAGTTATCATGACAACATGAATTTTTTTTTAATTCATTTTGTGGTGCTGTATGGCAATATTACAATCTATTTTGATGGCTGAATTAACAGTTTTGACAGGACTGAAATTATATAGCCAACGTCAAAAATCAAGTCATATTTAGCACATCGTATGACAATGGATAAACATGAAACACAGGAAACAACAGTGACATGCAGTAAAAGACAGCACTAAATACTGACAACAAATACAGACAAGGTACAAAGAGTAAAAACAGAATTTGACTGAATTTTGTCTAATCCTGTTGAGGCATTTACCTGGTAGTGCACTCTGTGACCAGCAGAGGGCGCTTGATGCAAATCCTGTCGACAAAATGTATAACATGATGGTGATGAGTTGAGGTTAGATGACGCAACTGCAATGACTAAACACTACAGGACCAGAAACATTCAGTTTTATGTCCCAGCAAAAAAAGCGTTTTAACATATACACTGCCATTCAAATGTTTTTGATCGGTAAGATATTTAATGTTTTTAGAAGAAGTCTCTCATGCTCACCAAGGCTGCATTTATTTTATTTACAATAAAATAATATTATTCATGTAAAATAACAGTTTTCTATTTGAATATATTTTAAAATGTAATTTATTCCTGTGTTCTTCAGTGTCAC
The DNA here is from genome assembly GCA_039654625.1 of Rhinogobio ventralis. Classification (NCBI taxonomy): domain Eukaryota; kingdom Metazoa; phylum Chordata; class Actinopteri; order Cypriniformes; family Gobionidae; genus Rhinogobio; species Rhinogobio ventralis. The sequence goes on from CM077207.1 coordinate 5,344,221, forward strand.
ATGATCCTTCAGAAATCATTTGAATATGATGATTTGCTGCTCAAAAAACATTTATGATTATTAGCAATGTTGAAAACAGTTTTTTTTTTTTTTTAGATAGCTTTATCTGTATTTAGTATTTATCTGAAATAGAAAGCTTTTGCAACATTGTACTACTGTTCAAAAGTTTTGGGTCAGTAAGAATTTTTTTGGGGGGAAAGAACTTCAAGAAATGAATACATTTATTCAGCAAGGATGCCTTAAATTGATCAAAAGTGACAGTAAAACATCTATAATATTATAAAAGATTCTATTTAAAATAAATGCTGTTCTTTTGAACTTTCTACTCAAAGAATCCTGAAAAAACAAATTACACAAACTGTTTTTTTGTCTTTTTAATAAAATAAATACAGCCTTGGTGAGCACAAGACACTTCTTCTAAAAACATAAAAAATCGTACAGATCAAAAACTTTTGAACGGCAGTGTACATTCAGGCAGTAATTGTATTGATTCAATGCTCAGTGAAATGGGACTGACAGGAGCATCATGGGAAGTGCTCACCTCCTGCAGCCTGTCAATGTACAGTCGACAGGTTTCCAGGTCACAGTCTCCTCTCACCACCACGATGCCAACAGGAGTAGCTGAACAAGCAAACACACACACACACACACACACACACACACACACACACACTGAGTTGGCATACAGTCACTTCACATACTCACCCTTCCTGCAGCAGGAATCATGATATGTGAGCTGAACTGTGGGAAAGGTTACAATGAACTTACAGATGTCACGCAGACGCTCCTTGTCAAACTGCATGCTCTCGTACTCCTGCAGGATGATGCGGTTCACGCGCAGTCGCAGACGATCAGGGACCGCATGAGGGCTGCGATATGCAGACGACGAGAAATGAGAACCGATAACACATAAAAAGATTTATATGAGATATGTAACCAACAGAGGTGGAGGTGGAACAGACATTTTCTTGGTTTTATCTTCTGCTTGCTGATAATGCTCTACATGAAAGGACTTTATGATTGTGCTGAATCATAATGGAAAACTATGAAAACAAAGCATTAACGCCAGATGATGAGGAGCTAAAACGAAAAGTGAAAATGAGTTTCACAAAAGCACAGGTATAGATCAGAAAGGACTTTTCTGGGGCCGTTTGGTCTGTTTAGACCAAATCTGTCATCCTTATTCAAGTCAACATGATTGACCCTCGAAAGAGTCTTGACATATGCAAATGAATCGTTATTTACTATTATTTCTGTTACCTTAACCATCATTATATTTTGTAAATACTATGCAACATTTTATAAAGCATTTAGCTATTATAACTATTATTATGGCTATTATAGCATTTAGCTATTATAATTATTTTTACCTAAATAATAATTTTCCATATGTGCAGTGCATATAGTCAAAAATGGTAGTATAAAAGGCTGAAAAAAAAACAAAAATGTATAATTTTGTTACGTTATCATTAAAATTTAATAGATTTAAATTCTGATGTGAACATTTTTATTTATTTTTATTTCGTTTTTACAAAATTAACATTTAAATTCTGGTATGTCTATTTATTCTAATTATTTATTCTTATTTATTAGGACATTTTGTGTTGCTGTTTGGCAATATTAAAATCTATTTTGATGGCTGAATTAATTGTTTTGACAGTACTTAACTTGATTAACTATATATATACACTCACCTAAAGGATTATTAGGAACACCATACTAATACTGTGTTTGACCCCCTTTCGCCTTCAGAACTGCCTTAATTCTACGTGGCATTGATTCAACAAGGTGCTGAAAGCATTCTTTAGAAATGTTGGCCCATATTGATAGGATAGCATCTTGCAGTTGATGGAGATTTGTGGGATGCACATCCAGGGCACGAAGCTCCACCACATCCCAAAGATGCTCTATTGGGTTGAGATCTGGTGACTGTGGGGGCCATTTTAGTACAGTGAACTCATTGTCATGTTCAAGAAACCAATATGAAATGATTCGAGCTTTGTGACATGGTGCATTATCCTGCTGGAAGTAGCCATCAGAGGATGGGTACATGGTGGTCATAAAGGGATGGACATGGTCAGAAACAATGCTCAGGTAGGCCGTGGCATTTAAACGATGCCCAATTGGCACTAAGGGGCCTAAAGTGTGCCAAGAAAACATCCCTCACACCATTACACCACCACCACCAGCCCGCACAGTGGTAACTAGGCATGATGGATCCATGTTCTCATTTTGTTTATGCCAAATTCTGACTCTACCATCTGAATGTCTCAACAGAAATCGAGACTCATCAGACCAGGCAACATTTTTCCAGTCTTCAACTGTCCAATTTTGGTGAGCTCGTGCAAATTGTAGCCTCTTTTTCCTATTTGTAGTGGAGATGAGTGGTCCCCGGTGGGGTCTTCTGCTGTTGTAGTCCATCCGCCTCAAAGTTGTGCGTGTTGTGGCTTCACAAATGCTTTGCTGCATACCTCGGTTGTAACGAGTGGTTATTTCAGTCAAAGTTGCTCTTCTGTCAGCTTGAATCAGTCGGCCCATTCTCCTCTGACCTCTAGCATCAACAAGGCATTTTCGCCCACAGGACTGCCGCATACTGGATGTTTTTCCCTTTTCACACCATTCTTTGTAAACTCTAGAAATGGTTGTGCGTGAAAATCCCAGTAACTGAGCAGATTGTGAAATACTCAGACCGGCCCGTCTGGCACCAACAACCATGCCACGCTCAAAATTGCTTAAATCACCTTTCTTTCCCATTCTGACATTCAGTTTGGAGTTCAGGAGATTGTCTTGACCAGGACCACACCCCTAAATGCATTGAAGCAACTGCCATGTGATTGGTTGATTAGATAATTGCATTAATGAGAAATTGAACAGGTGTTCCTAATAATCCTTTAGGTGAGTGTATATGGAAATAAGTACGCATAATTATTGTCACAAATTATTGTACAAACTACCTGCAATAGCTTAGAATGATAAAATGCTTAAAATGCATTATTTTTCCATCTGCTCCGTCCATATCGAGCGGCCTAGAAGTTATGAAATTCTGATGAGAGGTTAATAAAACAAACACTTTTTTGGACAGTGCTTGTATCCAATAAGACCAGAAACATGTATTAAGACAGTAAACAGGGTCGATTTGATCATTTCATGTTGACTTTAAGATGCACAGCAACAGAACAACACCTGAAAAAGACACTGTCAGCTGGGCGGAAAACACAAAACACTCACGAGTAAGAACCCTCGACTCACACACACACATGCTCTGTCCGCAAGGTGTGCGTGTGTGTGCTGGAGGGATCGTGAGAGATACCATACTTACACAGAGAAGGAGTCGGGGGGAGCAGAGAGGCGGCGCAGGTCGGCTGCGCACACTTTCTGAATGCTGCGTCAGCGCAGCCACACAGGAACACAGGCAGCACAGCCAAGCCAGTCAGCACAAGAGACAGAGATACAGAGAGAGAGAGAGAGAGAGAGAGAGAGATAGAGGCGCAGAGGGACGGAGATGAGAGACAAACGCATGAAGGGCAACCAGTAATTAAGGAGGAGAGAGAGAGAGATGGAGACAAAGAAAGAAAAAGAAAGAAAAACACACTGAGGCACTGCAGAGCAGCACACAGACAGTGAGAGGTTCTAGAAGAGCAGTGGATTAGTGCTGTTACTAGAACATTCATCAGTCAAGCACACATGAGCCGCAGCCACTACTGTTAGACTGGTTAGTTTAACACAACCTCATCCAGCCGTGTGTTTGAGGGGGAAACGCACTGCTCAAAGAGCCCAAGTTCATAAGAACATGGTTTTGGGATCAACTATGAGTTTTAAGTCAATGATATGATGCTCATTTTTGTGTTTGTATTTAATAATGTATTCAAAAACCGTTTTAAATGTAATTCATGAACATGAAGATTTGAATATACCTGTTTTATGATGAAATTGTAAATTACAATTATTTAAAAGGGGCAGAAAGTAAAAAAAAAAAAAAAAAGTTCAAATCAAATGAAAAGCAGCATTTATTTGATCAAAAATACAGTAAAAACAGTAATATTTTACAATATTTATTTTAATTATTACACAATTAATAGATTTAAATTCTGATGTGAACATTTTTCATTACGTTATCGTTACAAAATTAACAATTCAATTCTAGTATGACTATTTATTTTAATTATTTATTTTTATTTATTAGGACATTTTGTGGTGCTGTATGACAATATTAAATTTAAAAAATCTATTTTTGACAGTACTGAACTTGGGAATATATATATGGGAATAATTAGGCATAATTATTGTCACAAGTTTGTCAATGTCGTTAAAAACAGTAATATTGTGAAATATTGTTACAATTTAAAATAACTGTTTTCTATATAAATATATTTTAACTTTTTATGTGCTTCTGAATATTTTTGTTTTCTTTGATGAATAGAAGTTCAAAAGAACAACATTTATTTGAAACAGAAATCTTTTGTAACATTATAAATGTCTTTACTGTCACTTTCGATCAATTTAATGCATCCTTGCTGAATAAAATTATTAATTTCTATTTAAATAAATCACACTGAACTTTTGAACGGCACTATAAAAGGCATAATCCTTTATTATTTATATTCTTCTTATTATTATTGCCATCAAAATCTTATTATGATTTTTAAAACTTATATGCCAAATCAAAAGGTGGGAATCTCGCTCGTCACTGTTGTTTTGTAACAAGAAAACTATAAAAAAAGACCTTGTAATAACAGGACTAGGTTAGTTCAGGTTGTCCAATATCATGTTGCAAAACCAAGAAAGTTTCATAAATATGCATGAATCAAAACGTCTTTTAAATATGTATGAAACAAACACACTCACAAAAAGTAAAAAAAAAAAAAAAAAATGTACACAAGCATTTTAAACATCATCTTGCTCATCCGCGTTTATCAAAGATGCATATGTATTTTGCACTGGTGCGTGAGTGGATTAGACAGTACTTTGGTGTGACTCACTCATTTAGCAGTGGGACAGATGTGCGTCTCTTGCTCTTCTGCACCATGTTGGCCTGGTTCCTCAGTGATATGCGCAGGGTCGAGGGCGTGAGGCGACACGGCTCGCCGTCCACCTGCACGGGCAACGTCTTGAAGGTGGTGAGGATGACCTCTCTGCACTGATGCAGCCGTTCGCCATGGCCGCCCACCTGCAGCGCCGCCTTTGGGGTGAAGACAGGGAAGTGCATGTAAGCCATAAAGCTGCGACAAAGGGCCCAATTTTAATAATCTGAGTGCATAGTCTGAAGCGCTTGTAAGAGGTGCACTTAGGGTGTGTCTGAATCAACTTTTGCTAGTTTAACAATGGAAAAAAATGGCCGGCACGCCAGGTGCATGGTCCAAAATGGTTGTACCTAGTCTCTTAATGAGTAATGGGTGTGTTTTGGGCGTAACGTGCAATAAACCAATCTCATTCCCTTTAAAAGCCAGTTGCGTTTGCGCCATAGCGGATTCGCTATTTACATGGTGTAATTTGCAAGCAGAAAGACTGACTGTTTCTCCAGAGAGGAATCCTTTTATTTTTAATATTTAAAAATGTTTGTGTTCTGCTGCGCGTCCCTGTGAGTGTAATAAGCAGAGTGTACGCCCGCCTATAAGCGCTATTGACTTTAGACCAGGTTTTTGTTGGTCAATGGCGCAGTCGTTTTCAGTTGCCTCCAAAAAGCAATGCACCAACAAGGCGCCTGAACACACCTGGTTTTCAGACCAGCACGCCCATGGGTGAACAGATGGGCGCAAATGTATTTGCTATTTAAACAACGTGGCGCTGAAATTGAAAATGATAACTGCGTCGGGCTGAAACTAGCAAAAAACACTTTAGCACCCAAAGACTTTAGATATATATTACTATGAATGGGAGAAAGTGCAACGCGCAACATGGCGGAATAAGTCCAGCCTTCTAAATAAAAGAGCCAAATGCCAATTGCTCACCAGAGAGGCCATGGTGAAACCGATCACCTCGATGCAGCCGTCGTCATGCCTCTGAGGCTCAAAATCTCTGTGATCGCCAGTGTTTCCCCATGGCATGGTACCAGCACAGTACCTAGAGAGAGAGTACAGCGTATAATGAGGTATATAACATAAGACAGTCCTGGTGACATGTTTAAAAAAGTCTTTAAAAGACCGCAATCTCAATTCAAACACCCATGTGATCTTATTTCTAAAAGGACAATGATTCGGCGATATGTCTATTAAACCTTTGACATTCAAATCTGCGTTAACGCTGATCCAGAGAGAGCCATTGTCATGTATAGATATGACATATCTATACATCTACATAAATAAAAGTAAAATAAATGCTATAAAATCTAATTAAAGTAAATGCTTTCAGTCTGCAGTATGTCATTTTTAATGCCATTTTAAAGTCAGAAGATTAACAGTACTTCATTAAAGCCACACTTATTATAAATGACCTTTTCAAGCTCAACATTTCAACTCCCTTGTGAAAAAAATATCGCAGTAATATGGAATTGTTTTTTTCTTGGCACCAAGTACAAAAACAATGTTTTCGCAAAGGCCATTATTAGATGTTTTGTGCTGACCTTCAACCCAGTCACATTTCTAATGTACCAGGCTTGGCAAAAAAACATGTTTTGAAAGTTGTTTTATATTTAATGTTGGATTCATTACAAGGCACATACTACCCGAGTGATACTACCAGAATTTATGATTTAAAAAAGGAAGGCCGCATAAATGGCTTTTCCTGAGAACGACCCTGGTTTTTGCAGCCCACCTGGGAATATTCAAGAAGACTATGCACTGAAACTTCAGTTCCTGGATCTTGGGTGTGAGATCCGTACCATCACACTGTCAATATGCAGAAGAGAATTTAATTAATTAAAGAGAACATGTTAAATATCAGGTGGACACTGGGAAAGATAGCATGAGCAGAGAGGAACAGGAGTTTCTGGTGAAGTTTCAGACTCACCACCACTCTGACGTGCTTCGACAGATCCCTGGAGCTCCGCTGGAGAAAGTCAGAGAAAGCCGCCTGAGGGGACACAACTAAGAGTCACTCTCTCTTACACACACACACCACTTAAACACACACTTACTCTGTCAGACAGGAACTCAGCCTACCCCTGCATAGAACATCTTGTTACGGAAGCGACTGTTGAATTTCTCTGGGTTGGCTTCTGTGAAGGAACACAACGACACAAATGATTATGACTTTGAGAATGAGAAAGAACAGATGCATAAAGATCTCGGCCAACAAGGACATTTTATTAAATGCCACACACGTGCGCAGCCAATAAAGTGAGTCAAGAGTTCATTTTAAAAGGGTCATATCCGGATTTTTCTTTCTTTGCTCTTTTGAAATAAAAGGATTCAATGTTTTAAAGGTTCAATAATGTAAAATGCACATATATATCTATATATCTATATATCTATCTATCTATCTATCTATCTATATATATATATATGTGTGTGTGTGTATTGACTGTGATTTTGAAGCATTTAAAAGGTAAACTACATTTAAATGATCACTTTAAATGTGAATTTAAACCGAGAAAAGTATAACACATTTAAATTAAATGTTAATATTAGTTTAGTAAATGCAAATATAGGTAAGATTAATTAATTTTCAATTTGTAATTTTCAATTTGTTACATATTTAAATTCAGGAAAACATGACAATTTAACTTTTTAATTACTTTTTTTAAGAATTGCAGCAAAAACAACATGCTTAATTGGAAAAGTGTGGAAAATAAAAAGACATTTTTAAAAATATTAAGATCTGTAAGACATATATATTTTTTAAAAATCTATTGATTTTTTTCATATTTAGCATACTTTAAAAAAAACATTACAGGTATAGTTCACCCTAAAATGAAAATTAAGTCATCATTTACTCACGTCACCCTGGTGTTGTTTTAATGCCGTGTGCCCTTCTTTTTTTCGTCCCACAAAAGGAGAATTGTTTTTAAATGTTCGCTCGCGCTCGTATAATGGCAGTGAATAGCAACCAGAATCAAGCAAGTGAGTGGGACATTGTTTTTTAACATTTCTCCTTTTGTGGTCCGAAAAAAGAAAGAAGGGCATACGGCATTAGAACAACACCAGAGTAAATGATGACTTGATTTTCCTTTTAGGGTGAACTATCCCTTTAAAATGTATTTTAAAATATTTAGACATATTTAACACTTTTTTAACATTTTTAAAAAATATGTTTTTTTTTATATATTTTAAGGATATTAAAACTAAAAGATTAAGAATGTCTTCAGTGCATTTAAACCTTGACTAACATTCGAGATATGAATTCAAATACACTACGGCAAACCTCTAGACTCGTGGAACTCCAGGGTGACGTGGGCATCAAAGCCGAGGCTGAAGTAGTTATTGAACACGTTTAGAGGAAGCTGATAAAAGACAACAAAGAGACACATTGTAATATCAGCAGTGTATAAACGTAACATATCCTCGTGTCAGCATGAACACAGCGATCACCTTCTGCGTGCCCTCCTCTGGCTGAGCAGCCGAACGCTCTACCTGCAGATTCCAGCGGTCCAACTGCACCACCGAACCGTCCTCCACGTGACACAAGACCTTAGACACCGGCTCATCGGTGTAACCCTGAAATATGAAGAGATCATGTTGAGTTGAGAGGTCCTTACATAACACAGCTACTGTATGTAAAGGGCTATTTACTCCTGGCATAAACACAGTACTTTACATGAATTGCAATGATTATTCCATCATTTAAAATGTTCAGAGTAGACAGCGAGGATCATTATACCCGCTTCATTGCTAATAATAGACTTTCAATTGAGGCATGGGAAAAAACAAGAGAGAGACACTCCAGATTCCAAGGCCAGTGTTTCTCCAGGCACGCGGTCAGAGTATAATGGAAAATAATGAGCGGCATTTATCAGTGACAAGCACTTAGCTGGCCAACTGCATAACCTCTCAGCCAATCAGAGCAGCCCGATCATATCCAACTAATGCTGTTTGCTTTCACATGCTCTTGTGTTGTGTAAAACAAACCAAATTAACATTCGAAAGTGCTTTTATTCAGCATTTCATGAGTAAGATGAGGGTGAAATGTGTGATAAAAACAGCATGTGTGCATGAGGAAATGGTGATTTCCACTAGCAATAGTAAGAAAAACGTGCTCCTAACTAAGAAAGGAGAAAGCATACACACAGGTTGAGAGGGCGTCTAGGGTATCAAACTATTTATTTATCATTTAAAGAAGATTTATAGACAAGTTGACTCACCCCTCCCCAGTTCAGAGTCCTGGCAAGGTCATTTCCTGTACCAAGAGGAAGCACAGCTACAGGAGGTTGTGGGTTCATCTGTAGTTCATCTAAGGCAGAGAGAATCCAGCCCACCTAGACAAAAGAGGACAAACTACTCATGCCAAAAGCGCTCAGGAAATCCAAGTTTCATCTTGCATGATTAATTGATCTAGAAATGACCCACACTATTAGCTAATTACAGTGTTTCGCCACTACTTTTCAGTTCATTGTCGTTCCACACATTTGTCACCAGAGGGAGGTGCGTCCAAAATGTTTAAACTTCTAGCGGGTTGGACATATCTGATCATCCCAACATGCATTGCACCTTACCGTTCCATCTCCTCCACAGGCAAGAATGCGAAGATTTGGCACTTTCCTGTATAGTTCCAGCCTGATGGACAGAGGGAAACAAATAGTGATGTTTGGTACTGATGCAATCAATTAACATCCATTTAGCATAAAAAAATACATAACATAACAGCTGTTTAAAGCACCCTAAAAAAGTGACCCCAAACGGTATTTGGACACTTAAAGGGTTAGTTCATCCATGATTTACTCACCCTCAAGCCATCCAAGGTGAATATGACTTTCTTCTTACAGCCACAATCAGAGTTATATTTTTCTTACAAAAACACACTTTTTTGGGCTTCAAAATCTAAGGTACCATTCACCCCCATTATAAAGTTTAGAAGAGCCAGGATATTTTTTAATTGAACTCTGAATGTTTTCGGCTGAAGAATAGCGTAATTTGTAATTTAATTTAATGTAATTGAATTTGTTATCATTAGTCAGTGCATTAGGAATCATGAACTAACAATGAACAATACTTTTACAGCATGTATTAATCTTAATTAATATATATATATATATACACACACACTAATACATTTTTAACATTTAAACAATGAACAATAGTATATTTATAAATTAACATTAACCTAGACTGATAAATGCAATAAGTTCATTGATAGTACCTAATGCAATAAATAATGTTAACACGCTGACTTTTAACCAAAAGATGATTGTTATCAGATGTATGAAGTCAGTTCTCCTCAGGTGTAGTTCAACACATTAGCTATGCACAAAATATATATTGTCCTCATTTTGTTTTATCATGCAAAACCTAATAAAACATTCATTTGTAAAATGTTTGACATGAAAAATTGTTTTTCTTTGAAATAAATGCCACTTTGGTTTGATATCTGTTTACGTCCCTCTAATGCAAAGACATTCAGACATTTTTAAGTGTGGATTAAATGTTTTGCGGGCCATTGCATGTGTGTGTGTTGGTTTTCTGTTTTAATAGGAGTTTAATCACAGCTCTGTCAGACAGCAAAGCAAAGCCGCCCAGCTGTGTCTGCCCTCCCATCTTAATACTCTCTCTCTTGCTCTCTCTCTCTCTGTCATTGCTAGAGCCCATCAGAGCGCCTGTGCTGTGCTGCCTCACAGCTCAATTACTGAGACAAACTGAGGCACTGGGCAGCGGGGAGAGAAGCTTCTAGAAGACTGAACTCCCTCACAGAACACAGCACTGCTGAGATCCAGCGACTATATAATTAATGTGGTCAGGACAAAGAAATGGTGGGTTAAAGCGCATTAAGGGAGGGAGAGATGATCTGAAACGGAATAAAAGAGAACGCTGAAACCGAGAGACTCACGCTTCTCTGGGCCCTCCCTGAGACAAATCAAACACCTGCCGAGGGTTCAGGATCCACATGAACATCTGCAGCAGCTTAGTCCCCTGAGAACCAGACAGAAGATCAGACAGAACCACACAAACAGAGAGAAAGACAGAATGAGAGACAAAAAGAACAATAGACAGACTGACAGACAGACAGAGTGATAGAACAACAGACAGACAGAGTGACAGACAAAATGATAGATATAACGACAGACAGACAGAACATTAGATAGGACAGACAGACAGAACGACAGACAGACAGAACGATAGATAGGACAGACAGACAGAATGATAGATAGGACAGACAAACAGAACGATAGATAGAACGACAGACAGACAGAACAATAGATAGGACAGACAGACAGAACGATAGATAGGACAGACAAACAGAACGATAGATAGAACGACAGACAGACAGAACGATAGATAGGACAGACAGACAGAATGATAGATAGAACGACAGACAGACAGAACGATAGAACAACAGACAGACAGAATGATAAGATAGAACGACAGACAGACAGAACGATAGAGAAAATGACAGACAGAACGATAGAACAACAGACAGACAGAATGATAGATAGAACAACAGACAGACAGACAGAGAGAATGATAGAACGACAGACAGACAGAATGATAGAACGACAGACAGACAGAATGATAGAACAGACAGAATGTTAGATAGAATGACAGAAAGATAGAATGATAGATAGAACAACAGACAGAACAATAGAAAGATATATAGAACGACAGACAGACAGAACGATAGAAATAATAATAGAATGACGGACAGATAACTCCTCCATTCGTGTCTTTATTCAGTATCTCACCTGGTTCCCGCCGCTCTTAGGGTTGACAAACACCAGCACTGGTTTCATCAGCGGTGAGGGCAGTGGCTTCAGCATGAACGGACGCCATTTCGATTCCTGTCATTTCAATGTCACTTCATCAAACTTCAAATAAACGCACAGGTTTGCACACAAATACACACACACACTGCAGTAAGCTGTGGGGACAGATGATCACTGAGCAGGAGTTAAGGGAAGAAAGGTCCTCATTTAAAAACAGGACAGGAATCAGATCTACTCACATCCGTGCCCTTTTTGCTGGCTCTTCTTTTGAATGATGTCCGTTTTTTCCTTCGAGTGGAGTTTTTAAATGAGCTCTGGGACACAGGAGAGAGACGCCGACTGAGCCAAAACACACCAAAACCAACTCGAGCAGGACTCAAGTTGTAGTTCTACCATTACTGATAGAAGTGTCATTTCAAAGAGACTTTATGAGAAATAAATGACAAGGTTGAACGATTCCAACAACAGTTTATGTACGAGCAAGCAACTTCCCTTTTAGCAACTCCTGAATTGAAAGTGGCAGTAACATGCCACATTTCAAAAACCTGCCCCATCAATGCATACCGTAAATCCACCAATCACAGCTGAGGGTGTCATCAGAGTGGGTGTGGTCTAAACATCTGGTATGACTGTTGATATGACGGGTCAGTTTTTGATCAATTCAATTCTAGCTTTTAATGCAACAGATAAACTGCGATGTTGAAAGTGTAGGAAACAATGAAAGAAGCTCCATATAAAATATGCATTGAAGTTTTATGAAACGCAATGTTACTGATATAAACTCTCGCAGCATCAAAGCATATTTAAGCTGAAGATGATCAGCAGAAGAAGACAAGAGCATACAGCCCAGCTTCAAAACACAGTCTAGTGTCACTTTGCATTAGCGTCTCCTGCAGGACGTTACATAACCCTCGCTTCACATAAAAACTAAACCCAGGAGCATACCTGCGGTTTCCTGACTTTGATGATCCAGGAAGGGGGTACAATGACCCCGGCATGAGCTCCCAGTGAGCAGGGCTCCTCGATCTGATGGAGCATGAAGCACGTGACCTTATTGTGGAACTGTGATAGACAAACAGGGAAAGAGACGGATCAAGTCATCATGAAATAAACCAGCAAGGTTTTTTGAGTTAAACACAGACATGATACTCACAGCCAGCTTGCACCAGGAGCAGCTGATGGCCACAATCTCCTTACTGTGGAAGAACTTCTGCGGAAAACTCTACAATGAAAGTGAAGGATAGCATAAGCATACTGCATTGAAATATCCACCGCCCTCCTGCAATAAAACCTGACATACTTTTCCACACTGACGACACTTCCCCTCTTGCCGTCGGCGGTGGACCCAGTGATGTCTCAAAACGTTCTGCTGTCGCAAACAGACACAACGGGTCACATGTAAACGTGCCAACAAGGGTTCATTCTGCCATAAGTATACAATAAGTACAATGAGTATACGTCAAAACAACTACATGATTTGAAGTCATGTGGCGATGAAGTGGACTCACATCTCTAAGGCATCGAGAGCCGCCCTCTCTGAAGGTGGGTTTGCAACGGAAGTTGATCTGTGAGAGAAAGACAACGAAAGACAGATAATTTAGTAGAATAATACAATGTTTTATATAAATACATACACTGATCAGGCATAACATTATGACCTAATATTGTGTTGGTCCCACTTTTGCTGCCAAAACAGCCCTGACCCATCGAGGCATCGACTCCTCTAGACCCCTGAAGGTGTGCTGTGGTATCTGGCACCAATATGCTAGCAGCAGATCCTTTAAGTCCTGTAAGTTGCGAGGTAGGGCCTCCATGGATCAGACTTGTTTGTTCAGCACATCCCACAGATGCTTGATTGGATTGAGATCTGGGGAATTTGGAGGCCAAGTCAACACCTTAAACTCGTTGTGCTCCTCAAACCATTCCTGAACCATTTTTGTTTTGTGGCAGGGCGCATTATCCTGCTGAAAGAGGCCACAGCCACCTGGGAATACCGTTTCCATAAAAGGGTGTACATGTTCTGCAACAATGCTTAGGTAGGTGATACGTGTCAAAGTAACATCCACATGGATGGCAGGACCCAAGGTTTCCGAGCAGAACATTCACACTGCTGGCTTGCCTTCTTCCCATAGTGCATCCTGATGCCATGTGTTCCCCAGGTAAGCAACGCACATGCACATGCACCCATCATCCATGTGATGTAAAAAATGCACTGTGTATTCTGACACCTTTCTATCAGAACCAGCATTAACTTCTTGAACAATTTGAGCTACAGTAGCTCATCTGTTTGATCAGACCACACAGGCCAGCCTTCGCTCCCCACGTGCATCAATGAGCCTTGGCCGCCCATGACCCTGTCACTGGTTCACCACTGTTCCTTCCTTGGACCACTTTTGATAGATACTGACCACTACAGACCGGGAACACCCCACAAGAGCTGCAGTTTTGGAGATGTTCTGACCCAGTCGTCTAGCCATCACAATTTGGCCCTTGTAAAACTCACTCAAATCCTTACGCTTGCCCATTTTTCCTGCTTCTAACACATCAACTTTGAGGACAAAATGTTCACTTGCTGCCTAATATATCCCACCCACTAACAGGTGCCGTGATGAAGACTTCGCATTTGTTAGACATTGTTTTAAGACATATTCGGACCCAGCAATGGTCAAGACGATCTGCTATAGTTCAAACTGAGCATTAGAATGGGAAAGAAAGGTGATTGAAGTGACTTTAAAAGTGACATGATTGTTGGTGCCAAACAGGCTAGTGTGAGGATTTCAGAAACTGCTGAGCTATTGGGATTTTTATGTGCAATCATCTCTAGGGTTTACAGAGAATGGTCCGGAAAAAAGAAAATATCCAGTGAACGGCAGTTCTGTTGGTAAAAATGCCTTGTTGATGCCAGAGGTCAGAATGGCCAGACTGGTTCAGCTGATAAAAAGGAAACAGTAACTCATAAGCACTCGTCTCAACCGAGGTCTGCAGAAGAGCACCTGTGAACGCTCAACACGTCTAGCCTTGAAGCAGATGAGCTACAGCAACAGAAGACACAGAGGTGCCACTCCTGTCAGCTGAGAACAGCAAACTGAGGCTACAATTCACACTGGCTCACCAAAATGGGACAAAAGAAGATTGGAAAAGCGTTCCCTGGTCTGATGAGTCTCGATTTCTGCTGCAACATTCAGATGGTAGGGTCAGAATTTGGCATAAACAACATGAAAGCATGGATCCATCAACAGTGGTGTAATGGTGTGTTGGATATTTTCTTGCCACACTTTGGGCACCTTAGTACCAATTGAGCATCATTTAAACGCCACAGTCTACCTGAGTATTGTTGCTGACCATGTCCATCCCTTTATGACCACATCTTCTGATTGCTACTTCCAGCAGGATAACGTGACATGTCACAAAGATCAAATAATGTCAAGCTGGTTTCTTGAAATGGCCTCCAAAGTCACCAGATCTCAATCCAATAGAGCAGCTTTGGGGTGTGGTGGAATGGGAATGGATGTGCAGCCCACAAATCTGCAGCAACTGTGTGATTCTCTCATGCCAATATGGACCAAAATCTCTGAGGAATGTTTCCAGCACATTGTTGAATCAGTGCCATAAAGAATCATGGCAGTTCTGAAGGCAAAAGGGGTCCGACACGCTACTAGCAAGGTGTACCTAATAAAGTGGCCGGTGAGTGTATATACATACAAAATACTATAATTATTTGTATTATTGTTATTATATTGAAATGTTTTTAAAAACAATAAAAAGAAAGTCTCTTTCACATCTATTCACACAACTGCACTGATAACTATATTTGAACATGGCAACAGCAGGGACCCATAGCTCCTGATCCTAAAAACCATAACTGCAGTATCTAGATGATACCATTTCATCCCATTTCATTATCCTCCTGATGTCTGTTTGAAGAGACCAACGTCAGCGTTCATCTGTGGGGGGTGTATTTATGACGTGCATGAGAATGAAATGGATATTTCTGCCTCCGCTCACCTTGTCCAGCTCCTCGATACACGCCGTGTGGACCACGATCTTACAGGCTGCACACTTCCTCCGGGGAGCCGACTTCTTAAAGAGAACAGAACAACACAAAACACACAACAATTTGTCATAGAGCAAAAGCCTGAGCTAACACACACATTTACGATGCATCTTAGAATTCAATTGTAAAAGGAATATGCTCTCACTGCACTCTCATCTTCAACTGTAAAAAGCTTGTTTCCTCTGAGGCAAGGAAGGATTTTGCCAACCACTTGAAGTGGCAATAATAGAGCTGCTATGGCTCTTGAAAACATCAGAGCGTGGCGCCGTGCTTTAACAAAAGCCTAACAAAATCATTTTACCTGCTGAACATTCTCAGACTAATAGCTGCCTCTTCCTTTCAATACATACCAGCCTCACATTATCTCATAAAAGAAAATGTCACTGCTAAAATGCTCTAATGACACTCTCTTCTCTGCCTTCAGCTAGCCCTCCAAATACAGCAACTGTCTGACTTCTCTCTAGTTCTTTTCATCAGTTTAACCACGTTATACTCACTGCAATCTTGACCACGCACGTCTCTTCGCCCAGGTAGCAGAGATCCCCAGAGCAGTTTGTCTCCAGCCACAGGTGATCACCGTTCACTGCGTTCTCCTGTGTACAGGCAGATAAAATCAAAAGTTTGGTGGCTTTCAGTCCACGTCTATTAGCTTCGAAGCTAACATCCGCATGCTAATGCATTCTTAAATGCTCACAAAATTAGCAGAGATACGCATTTATGTTACTCTTCCAGAAAAAACAAACCAAAAACATTGATCAAATGCTCTAGAATGAAAACATCCCCTCATGCTAACTGATTAGCATATAGCAAATCATGGTTTATTTATGGCTATTATAACAACTTCCACAAATGCAGTTATACATATAACTATAATATATCTGAATTTAGCATGTTTCGTAATTTGATGCACTTTTTTTTGACATTATTATCTACTGTAAAGCTGCTTTATAGTTGAGCTGAGTTCGCTTCATAACTAAATTAAACTGAATAATGACGCGATTGTCTTTTTAGAGCTGCTTTACAGCTGAAACTGTATTTGTTTTATAACTGAAGAAGTTTGGAACATTAATGTTGTTTTTTTTTACTGTAAAGCTACTTTGAAACAATCTGTATTGTATAAAGCGCTATATAAATAAATGTGACTTAAAGTAAAAGGATAGTTCACACAAAAATGAAAATTTTTACTCACCCTCAAGTTGTTCCAAACCTGTATAAAAAATGTTGTTCTGCTGTACACAAAGGAAGATATTTGGAATAATGTTTGTAACCAAGCAGATCTGGCCCCCCAATGACTACCATTGAGGGTGAGTAAATGACAGAATTTTCATTTTAGGGTGAACTGTCCCTTTAACTTGACATGACATATGCAAATGATATGAGCATTTAAATACAAAAACATTCAGTCAAATCACACACATTGTGAGGCTTCTATTAGCGCCGCCTCATACACACACTTAGCAGCTTCAGGAAGGCGCATTAATGTTTGATGGCCGCGCTGGTCACGTCGGGAACTAGTGGGGAAGGAAAGGCCAGCAAAGACGCGCAGGAAGCGTCCCGCTGGGCTCCGCACCCTCAGCAGTCTCCATCTGTACACGCAGCACCTGGATTAACGAGTCTCTCTTTTGCCATGCCAACCATCTTCGTGGGACCCGCCCACGGCAAACAGCACCCACCAGTACAAATGTGCTGATATGTGCAAAACTATTGCACAATTTTCTTCTCGACACAAACATTAGGGCTTTAGTCTTGGAATGTCACTGTATTATATATTTAAAAAAAACTCACTATGCATCATGCTTTCATTGTATTTTGAGGGGAAAAACAATGCAACATTCTAAACTAGTGCCAGTTGCCTGTGCCAAACTCTTCACAATAGGCACTTTTGCACCGGTTAGTTATAGGAACTAGCCACCAGGACGGTCCCCTGATAACAATATTTTCCCCTAGGGTCTGTTTGCATTTGCACCGCCAGTAGGAACGCCAGCCGACAGCAACATCATTTAAGCGTGGCATTCAACAACGTCAACAACTGAAGGATGGATGTCGCCATGATCGAAACTGTTGCAGTGGCGTGCAGGGGGCAGGGGCAATTGCGATTTGTTAGAAATCGTGTTCCGGAGGGCGGGGGGTGGTTGGGATTGAATGTGTTGGTTAAATTGCCTCCAGTAGAAATTAGAAATCGTGTTCACGGGGGCACTGCGGTATGATCGAAAAGGGCACTTTTTCACGATTAAACCAAAAAGTAGGTACTTCCGGCAACAGTTGTAGGAACTGTGAAAACGTTCCTGTTTTGGGTAGTTGCTAGTTGGTTACTTTCTGGCTCAAGTCAAATGGGCCCATGTCTATATCAAAGTACCATGATACCATCAAAGCACTGCCAGTATTATTTTCTATGGGAATTCTGAGAGATGGTGAAAGTGCAAGACACTTACGCTCCAGTCCACGGTGTTGCGGAGCTCCTTGGCTGGTCCATTGCTCAGGGCAGGGAAGGGATTCTGTGCTGGACCCAAATGCTGGAGGCCCGACCGCGAGATGGCTTTCCTGCGTAACAGAATGAACACAAATAGGTTCAGCCCAATGCATTCAAGTGAAAATAATGAGACCTTGCTGAGCTGAAGGTTTTGAAATCTGGGCTAAGGTCCTTGCTGTTGCACATAAAAGGACTAGTCATCGTGGATCTAAAGTGGGGACACGCTACAAATCACACACAACAGGAGACGGCCGTCTACCTTGTGCCAGTATCAAAATGATCCAGACCAATCTGTTAACCAGTCTGCTTGGCCAGGAAGTTCCCATAATTCCCTGCATGCAAAAAGCCTCTGCCTCATATGGTATGAAATAGGCAGAGAAGACTCTTAGACACGATGTGTGTGTTTGTGTGTCTCAGCAAGGGGCTTGCATGAGTCAGTATTGTACAATCACTTCCTGTATGTCATTCTTCCACAGAACTGGCCTCATCACATGCCAGTATCACAGACAGATCACAGTCCTCCAATCAGTCCTCAGTCCTCAGATCACACTGAGAATAATGCTATTCTGTGTCAAATCAACCAAATTTCAGATCCAATTTTTTATTTTGTTCATATTTTTTCCTGAAGAAAGACAACCATAAATAGCGATGAAAGCCAAAATATTAAATGTCAAAGATACATATAATATATTTAATAGTGATCCACTGTCAAAATGACAGTTCTCATCTGAGATTTGGAGCCAAATTACAGGGACTGTACTTGACTTTAGACTTTAGAAAGATGGCAGAATCATTATTTTATTTTTACACAGAGATTGGAAGGTCCGTTAGTAAAATCTGTTACATTATATACTAACTGTGACTGTACAAAAATGGGAAAAAAGCACTAAATTTGATAATTGATACACATTTTTAGTGGTCAAAAACCAAATGTGGGTCACTTTGCATATAGCTGATACTTTTTTCTTTTAAAGAGGAATATCTGAAGAACAAATGATGTTGAAACTAGAAATGCATCTCGTTTCAATTGCATAGAACATTCCTGTCTGAGTGCCATGCCTTTTCTTTTACCAGGAATTTTTAGCCAGCGACCTCTGTTTGAGTCAAAAAAACTGCTTGTACAAACACAAAGAGAGCAATTAAGTTTCAGGAGGTTTATACATTGAACATTAACATAGACTGTAGATATTAGCATAATCAAGTTCAGTAGCATACTAGACACCTGCATTAAAAAGCTAGAGCGACTAATATATAAAAGTGAACATGTAGCATGTGCGTTTCATATCCCCAGCTGGGTTATTTGCAAGTCCACCTGTTGTGCATATTAAATGTGTAACTGAACTTGCTGAAACTCCAAGCTCCTTCCTCAAAAACTCATGCTACCTGATCTTCCCCCAAAAGGCTCAGTATTTAACATAGTAAACACAGTGCCATATGGCCGTCCCTTTTGAAGTGAAGGTTGAAAGTGACCTCACGCTCTGTGTATAATTTTACACACACTCACGACACAAGCAATGGAGGCAGGGGGTGAAAAGAACAACGGATGAGGAAATGGTGGGCCGTACACCTGACACCCTGCTGAAAGTTTCAAGTCCTCATCTAAAATTATCCCGTTCAGAAGGAACACAAGCCAGAGTCCAGTTACGAGCTCTTTTGTAAAGCGAGCTGAGGCCACGGGATCACGCACCTTTACCCTCCGAGCTAAAAATAGAGCCACTGTCGGATGGCATGTGCGTTGAAAACATGCCACTGTGACGAAATGTGGTGATGGCCAGGAACATGACAACAAATAGACATTAACAACTGTTTTACACACATATGGACAAGAACAAAAAAATAAATAAATAAAAATCACAAACCAACTATCTTTAACTTCTCAGTTGCTTCTCTAAGACACTAGTGTGCTAAAATAGAGACAAAATGAAGACTTAAGGTAGGGTAGGTAATTTTAGGAGAGGCTAGCAATGGCGAGCTAGCTTTGAACACATTAGATCCCACATCCCACCCAAGCCACACCTTCTTCAAAACAAATGAACATGTACAGCAAGGAGCAAACAAAACCGTCATGAGAGTTACACACCGTTAAACCACCATAAGTCTCAAAGCACATAACCACTTAAAGAGCACTGACCTGTACCACCTGACTGCTGCACATTAAATTCGGCGTTGATAGTGTTGCGATGAAACGCATAAAAGAGCCACGAATCATTCATCTCTTCCAAATTACAGTAGTTATGGCATGAACACAGAATAACCTGGTTGTTTTGGTTCAGGAGGAACTGTAAAAGGTGGCTGCTGTTTCGCTTGTGGTGCTCGTGAAGGACATCTGTCTAACTCTGTGTAGCATGAAACGCGCTGAAAACGTGATGTGACCTGACATTCGACATGTTTCATACTTTAGGCATGTTTACCTTAGTTTAGTAATCAAAAAGCATGTCTAATTAATTGAAATCATGAAACTTATACAATTTAACAACAATTTATTAAAAGTTTGACAAAAATTACATGTTTAGGGCCCATTTTTTTTACCAAATTCTGTTTTCAGTTTCAAGTTTTCTGGATTCCATTTTAAAGGTTTAATTAAATTGTAATAATCAAAAAGCATGTCTAATTAATTGAATTCATAAAAACAACCATTTTAATAATAAGAAAAAAAATCTTTATAATATTCAAATTAAAACATGGAAGAAAAATTATGATTTATTCCTTAAAAAAAACGAAGTTTTGATCATAATTTATTAGCGTTAGTATTATTATTACATTGAGACATATCTAAATTCTACTGTACAACAGTAATATATTTGTCAAGTTAAACCAATCTTTTATTTTGACGGGTTGCCGTGAAGACTTTAGAGTTTCTGTGTGTTTATTATATGACAATAGTTTTTCTGAAGTGAAACGGTAAAATGCTGATGAAGTGACTCTGGAGATGAAGTTCATGCATTTATGTGATAACTAGACGGCAGAGTGAGCTTCTCTGTGTGTGTGTTTGTGTGTGTGTGTGGGGGGGGGGCTAAATGAATCCACGTGTCTTTTTGCGTTTTAATATTCACAGACACTAGTCTATATCGTGGTTTGATTTAAGTGTACTGACCTGCTTTTTATTTATTAATACATTTTTACAAATTCTGCGTTGTACAGTAAATTCTGTTTTTATGACTGGGTTCCACAAATTCCATCTGTGTTTTCTGCATCGTGGAAATCATAGGGCCCTAAACTTCGGCACTGGCTGCAGGTGTGTAACCACACTTCAGAACGTTTTCGGTTAGCCATTGCCCTGTGTGTTGTGTTTGAACAAGTTACAGAGGGCGACATCACATGGTCTCTTACTCTCGCGCCCAGATGCATTCTCAGGTACCAAAATTTGGCACCGACTGATTTAATGTGAATCACCTCCATATCCTCTTTCCCATTGCAGTCAGGTAAATGAGTAACGCATTTCTGTTTAATATTATTCCATTGCATTAAGCAAATCAATCATCGATGTCCACTGTTTAAAGACACCTTACATTAGGGTGTATAATCAGTCCTGGGTAAACACAGTGTCATTTTGCGGACAGCAGAACATATCACTAGAAAAGTAATCAACTGAGTGCATGGCACACAGGCAGAATGGAACACAATTTGAGATAAAGGATACGCCACATGCCGACCAGAGCCGGTGGAAACAGACAGGAAGAGCAATCAGTGAGACTGCTTTAATGGAATTAGTTCTTCTAAAACGGGCTCTGACAGTGGTCTGGCTTTACCCAGAGATTTCAGATGGATGATGTGCATGTGTGTGACATTTATCATCAGCCAATATTAATTTGCCATGCAAGCTCCTGTTTATCCACGAGGCAGACATGAAGGGCTGGACAGAGGGTTTACATGTGCAAACGCTGGGGATGTGCGTTCAATTTAGTGACCGCTGACTCTCCCTCCCTCCCACGACACCCTGCGGTAATATCATCCCTCCTGCGTAGTCATGGCAACAGTCCAACACACGCCACCGTTGGTGTATTTAAGTCTTAAATCTTGTTGTCAGCATCATAATCTCTGTCCCCGCTCCCATTGTCTCGGCCAATTAGGTTTTGTAGTTGTGTGTGGGTTGAAAACTCCCTCCACGCTTTAAGTCAGGTGTCAACCCACATACACAGCTATGATATCATCTCTCCGCACCGCCCACTCTCGATCTCAGTAAGAAAAGAAGTAAAAGTGTGGAGTTCTGCTGCTGAAACGATATGTAGCAACACCTGGTCGAAATAGATTAAAAAGACACCACAAAACTGGCACTAACCTGTAGCCCAGAAGCCGATGGTACCAGGTCACCTTCCGCTTCCGCCCTTTCCCGCACACTCGGTTCTCCTCTATTGTCTTCTGGGCCCTGATCATCCTTCCATTCTGCCTTTTCAATTTGTGTCCCCCTTTTCTAACAACCGGTGCGCTGCCTACCTCTTCTCCAGCAGCATCCGATGTTGGGCAAGAAGAAGGCTCGCTTCCACCGGTGCAAGGTAGGCTGACATCACTGTTACACATGGCTGCCTGCTAGAGCCCAAGCAGGCCTAACACACCCAATCGCGCACCCTCCCGCTGCCAGTGTAGCGCTGAGATCATCAGGCCGTCAGATAGATGAGACCTGACGGAGGATACCTGAGAACCGGGGGGCGTGTACGGGTGTCAGATCCTGTCCT
Source organism: Rhinogobio ventralis (assembly GCA_039654625.1). Taxonomy (NCBI): domain Eukaryota; kingdom Metazoa; phylum Chordata; class Actinopteri; order Cypriniformes; family Gobionidae; genus Rhinogobio; species Rhinogobio ventralis. The sequence continues at coordinate 5,367,206 of CM077207.1, forward strand.
GTCACCAGAGACAGACAAGAATCTCTCACAATCATCATTGCCATCGTTACCCCCAGAGAACCAAACCACAAGGTCAGCCCCACGTCTAGCACTTTGAGCTATTTTAAGGACTATTATGTAACCCAAGGTGACCTTATGCAAGACAATCTATGGGCAACCTGTTACAAAAGGGACACTTTATCCATGGATCTGTCAGTCTAAAGGAGTATTTGACTGGCTCTCTGCTCTGCCCAGACTGATTGAGTGACTCTACAGGATGTGACTTCATTTGCTGACCTCACACTTTGATGATGCAAAGCTTTTTGTGAGGAATCTGATCATGAAAGGGCTAACAGTCATGGATCTATGTTGTTCAGTTAGTGTCTGGTGAGTGACATACGCCAGCAAGTTCTTTCATGATTTGACTAGTCCAGTGTTTCCCAATCCTGGTCCTGGAGAACCCCCAACACTGCACATTTTTGATGTCTCCCTAATCAAACACACCTGATTCAACTCATCAGCTCATTAGTAAAGACTCCAAGATCTCAAATGAACGTGCCAGATAAGAGAGACATCAAAAATGTGCAGTGTTGAGGGTTCTCCAGGACCAGGATTGGGAAACACTGGACTAGTGATTAGCTTTTCCACTGTTAGGCCAGTGCGAGCCAGGGCTTTCAAGGGGCCGGGCTGGGCTAATAGCCTCGGACCTGTAGCACCGAGCCCACTAAAACCTGCCTCTCTGGAACAACGTCACACAAACCCATCATTTCACTAACTAATCAGAAAAGACATCACTGGAAAGTAGCAAGATCGTAAAAACGAACATGATAAAAGTGGACTTTGTTGGCATTTTTGCCGTTTACTTAAAGAACCCAAGCATTGATGTTTTACCACAGTTTAACAATAATAAGTGATACATTGATCATAATGAATTAATTTGTGTCAAGATTGCACATTAGTCCCACAGAAATAAAGTGGTATTTAGCGTTATTTCACAAAGGAAAGAGGACCAGGGTTTCTGCATATTTTATGAAGGTAAATTTAAGACTTATTTAAGACCTTTTGAAGACCAAGTAAAGAAAATTTAAGGAATAAATTGAAGGGAACATCCATATGTACTGTATAAATGTCTAGGGGGGAAACACTTCAGAGTTTGAAAATACATCTTCCAACAGATAATCCATTTTACTAAAGATTGTTGTGCTCAAAACCACTAAAATATGGAAATAACTTACTGTACCTTCTGATCACGCTGCAAAAAAGTGTTTTTCCTCAGTATTTCTGTCCTTTTTTCAGTACAAATATCTAAAGATTCCTAAATCAAAGACTAAAACAAAAACAAATATCTGCCAATGGGTTTTGACAGATAGCCTATTTGTTCTTGTTTCAAGCATAAATTCACTTCATTTTGTTCAAATTTTCAAGACTTAATTTTACATTTGCATCTCATGTAAATTTATCTTTATTTAAACTTGTTTAGATAATTGTACTGGAAAACAGGACAAATATGCTGAGGAAGAATGCATGCAATATTTAATGCCATGACTTTATGAATTTAAGACTTTCTGCTCTGATTTAAGATCGTTTTAAAACCTTTGTGTAAGGGCAAATTAAGACTTTTTTTAAGACTCGCAGAAACCCTGGAGGACACACGTTATTTAGTCCTGTTTCTGTTTATTTGTAGTCACAGGACAGTATGTTTGCATCACATTCTACAAATTTTCCACAAAAATACGACCTGAGGAGCTTAAGCACTCTCTACAGTGACAGTCCCTATACAGTAAGGCTATATTTTTAGTCAGTTGCTTAATTTTATGACATATGCGGAGCTAAATATGGATATCAGACAGTCCGGTATAAAGAGACGAGACGTACTGACAGATAAAATAAATACACGATTATGCTATAGCCTATATGATTTGTCTGATTTCTTCAAGCAGTCGTATTTACCATGTTTACTACAGGGAGTGCAGAATTATTAGGCAAATGAGTATTTTGACCACATCATCCTCGTTATGCATGTTGTCTTACTCCAAGCTGTATAGGCTGGAAAGCCTACTACCAATTAAGCATATTAGGTGATGTGCATCTCTGTAATGAGAAGGGGTGTGGTCTAATGACATCAACACCCTATATCAGGTGTGCATAATTATTAGGCAACTTCCTTTCCTTTGGCAAAATGGGTCAAAAGAAGGACTTGACAGGCTCAGAAAAGTCAAAAATAGTGAGATATATTGCAGAGGGATGCAGCAGTCTTAAAATAGCCAAGCTTCTGAAGCGTGATCATCGAACAATCAAGCGTTTCATTCAAAATAGTCAACAGGGTCGCAAGAAGCGTGTGGAAAAACCAAGGCGCAAAATAACTGCCCGTGAACTGAGAAAAGTCAAGCGTGCAGCTGCCAAGATGCCACTTGCCACCAGTTTGGCCATATTTCAGAGCTGCAACATCACTGGAGTGCCCAAAAGCACAAGGTGTGCAATACTCAGAGACATGGCCAAGGTAAGAAAGGCAGAAAGTCGACCACCACTGAACAAGACACACAAGCTGAAACGTCAAGACTGGGCCAAGAAATATCTCAAGACTGATTTTTCTAAGGTTTTATGGACTGATGAAATGAGAGTGAGTCTTGATGGGCCAGATGGATGGGCCCGTGGCTGGATTGGTAAAGGGCAGAGAGCTCCAGTCCGACTCAGACGCCAGCAAGGTGGAGGTGGAGTACTGGTTTGGGCTGGTATCATCAAAGATGAGCTTGTGGGGCCTTTTCGGGTTGAGGATGGAGTCAAGCTCAACTCCCAGTCCTACTGCCAGTTTCTGGAAGACACCTTCTTCAGGCAGTGGTACAGGAAGAAGTCTGCATCCTTCAAGAAAAACATGATTTTCATGCAGGACAATGCTCCATCACACGCGTCCAAGTACTCCACAGCGTGGCTGGCAAGAAAGGGTATAAAAGAAGAAAATCTAATGATATGGCCTCCTTGTTCACCTGATCTGAACCCCATTGAGAACCTGTGGTCCATCATCAAATGTGCGATTTACAAGGAGGGAAAACAGTACACCTCTCTGAACAGTGTCTGGGAGGCTGTGGTTGCTGCTGCACGCAATGTTGATGGTGAACAGATCAAAACACTGACAGAATCCATGGATGGCAGGCTTTTGAGTGTCCTTGCAAAGAAAGGTGGCTATATTGGTCACTGATTTGTTTTTGTTTGGTTTTTGAATGTCAGAAATGTATATTTGTGAATGTTGAGATGTTATATTGGTTTCACTGGTAAAAATAAATAATTGAAATGGGTATAAATTTGTTTTTTGTTAAGTTGCCTAATAATTATGCACAGTAATAGTCACCTGCACACACAGATATCCCCCTAAAATAGCTAAAACTAAAAACTACTTAAAATATTGATACAAAAATATTCAGCTTTGATATTAATGAGTTTTTTGTGTTCATTGAGAACATGGTTGTTGTTCAATAATAAAATTAATCCTCAAAAATACAACTTGCCTAATAATTCTGCACTCCCTGTATAGTGCTCATAGTCTTTTGAATCGCATATAAATGTTTCTGCCTTATACGGTGATCAGAATCCACATCGGATCACAAACAGAAGTTATTTCAAACACGTGCTGCTGTCTGAAAGTGAGTTGAGCTAAAATTATTTTAAAAGTCTTTAATGCTGATGTTAGCTGGTATATGAAATCATATACAGTCAGTGGTGGCCAAAACTATTAGAACACTTGGCATCTGGGAGTTTTCTTATTGGGCCTGGCTTTATTTTCCAAGAGGACAAAGACCCGAAACATTCTTCTAATTATTGCCGGAACTACCTGCAAAGGAAGGAATCTGCTGGAACATTGAAAATTATGGACTGGCCCCCCTCACAGTACGGACCTCAACCCCATCGAGCACATTTGGGACGAGTTGGAAAATAAACTGGACAGATCTATTGTACATTCAAAGGAAAGCCTTTGGCTTCAGTTGCAGAAGGCATGGGGATAACATTAGTGTTAAAGTTCTCAGAGGAAATATATTGACACTATGCCGGAGAGATGTGCTGCTGTAATTGCTGCAAAAGGTGGACATACCAAATATTAAAGTTAAAAGTGGATAAAAACAGTACTACTCACTTCATCTGATATTTGATGGTCAGAGCAACCATCTGCATGTTTCATGAACATTATGAAATTAATTAATGTTTTGAAAGCAAAAAAGGTCAATATTTGCAGATCTGTCAGGTGTCCTAATAATTTTGGACACCACTGTAAAGCCTTTGTTCGTAACCACTCGTCAAGCCCAAGCTTGCCTGCTTTGGACCAAGGAATTCGGTGGGCCAAAAAACCCTGGCCGTTCGCCCCGGCGAGGCCCGATCAAGCCCCAGAAGTGACAGTGGAAACCTGACAGGCCCTGGCACGCACTAGCACGCCCGCATTTGGCCCGACAGTGGAAACGCAGCTAGTGTGAAAGAGTAAAAATAAGGTTGAAAAGGAATGATCCTTGTCTATGTCACCAATGATGTCAACCAAGTAACATGAGGACAATGAATGATCTGGAAGCAATCTTTTGGAATTGCTCGCAGGAAGAGTCTCTGATCTTGTCACTCTTTCTACTTCTGCTTTGCTTAGTCTCTCCTTGCAACTCTATAACTGGGTCAGTGTGCTCGCTGTGATCCTACCCGCCCGCGGGGCCCTGGCGAACAAGCACTTGAAGGACAGGATCTCTGAGCCTTACCAATACCAACTTCCTCAAGGCTACTGGCGCTCCACAACACAATCCTTCTTCCTCTCCTCATTTTCATCGGCACAGGATGTCCTTGAAACTGACCTTTTTTTCCTCATGCCTCCCTCTCGCTCCCGAGATTAAGATCTGAGACTGAGGGGTGAAGCGCAAGCGAGAGAAAGATGTGCCAAAGGTAATAAGTGTAACAAACTCAACATGTACGCAGAGCTCCCGCGAGACCCCACGACTGAGAGGAATCTTGGGCAGATCGGTGATTAGTGCTAATTCAATCATCGTGCTTTTATCTGAAGCCAGCAGCATCCTGATAAGAACGTGATGAACAGAACAACACAAGAATGTATCAAGAGGCAATACAGAATGTTCTAGATAAGAACATCACACAACACATTAACAGCACTTCATTTTTAGGACACGCCTTGTTATCGGTTTATCAAATTACCAGTACGCAGGTGTCCCACGAGTCTTCTTAAAAGGCACAATTTGTACGATTTTTAGATTAAAATATCCAAAAACCACTAGAACAATGTTATATATTTTGTTGACCTGTGTACTTACATTTTTCCAAACGTTTCCAACAGTGTTTAAATCCAGAGAAATCTGCTATTTTATTAACCAGCGTTACAGACCGTGTCCTTTTGGTTTGCCGGTCAATGACGTCATATCCGCATTACCCTTGATTTCCGTAAAAACCATGGAAACACCAAAGACGCTTCAATATAGTATGCATTTTATTAGACAGGCGAGAAACTGTTTGGATATACATTTATCAACAGAAAACGACATACAGCACAACACGCTTACATGGTTTTCTTGATTCACCGCGAGTAACGTTTTTACCATGCCTCAGAGACCACGCTATTTTGTCAAGAGGCTAACATCGCATAATCAGAAAGAGCTTTCTCCATCATACAATATATTTTAAAATGAATTGCATGTCATTTAGCAACAGTCATTTAGTCATCCTGTTTTCATAAATATGATATTGTAATATCTAGAGTCTCTCACACCAGCCACTGAGCAAACGCACAGAGTACCATTATAACAACTTTCAACACACTCAAATGTATTTAGAATCATTGTTTTAAATCATATAAAACAGCGCTGCGTTACCCGACTGCAGCATAAGCATAATAAAAGCTCAGAGACCAGTGTTTCGCACAGGTCTCTCTCATTAGCATTCGCTCCCAAGGGCTCTCGGCGCGTCCTGCTTTATACATTCACTCATTCATGAACATGATTTCTGCCTTGATTCCTTTCCATCGGCCGTGGAGGTAAAGAGCCAAGACTACAACTCCCATGATTCCACACTCATTCATGGCATCATCAAGCTACGCCTTGTTTTAAATAAGTGACCTCTAGCGGTGAAACTTACACACAGTGCCTTTAAACATACATATGGTCAGATTTGTGATTGTATAGCTATAAAAACATTAGGAATCCTTCTGGGTATAACTTGTTTCTTTTTGTGTACAAAGCAGCAACTGAGGACTTTGTGCTTGCAATATTGTACTGCTAGTCATTTTGGATAAAGCATCTACTAATTCCGGGTTTCCCAAGCTTTTTTGAACCAAGCACTCCTACAATCACCCCAAAGGTTTTCAGACCCTGTGGTAAATGAATGCTTGCTTATAAAGTCTTACAGAGCCATTCATTGCTGCTGTACACTATACACTCATGTTCCTCGAAATGTTCTCAGAGAAACATGCTGATTTCAGCATCACACCTGCTGCAATTCAGGAGAGAAATAAACATTTTCAGACCCTTATGCTACTACGAATGCTTTGGCTGCTTACTCTGTCCCAAGGCAAGGATGCAGTTTCTAAACTACTGCATTTACGCTAATGTTTCCTGAATAAATGTGTGGCCAGGGTATTAGTCATTCAGTTTGTATGTTTTGGGGCTGAATTCTCTCAGGTCAGGGTCTTTTTGTATGTAATGTGTGTGTCCATGATGTTGTTGTTGTGACTGTGTGTGTTCATGTGTGTGCCGGATGGAGACACATTTCTCTTATTTGCCCCTGAGCTCTATCACTGCAGCCAGACACACACCTACTGACAATAGCAGGAAAACTACACACAAACACACACACATGCAAACTCAGCACATACATCACACTTGTGACCGGATCAAGGGGAAGAAATAGGTGGTAGGTGGACATATCCGTGGGCAGATCCAATCATATATGAGTTACTTCACCTATTGACAATTTTGACCTGAAGAAAATAAACTCTTGTAAACACTTTTCACACTCTCACTAGTTTATACACTAAACAAAATGGTGGAAATTACATTGTAAGAGTTTTTTTTTAATAAAATGGCCTTTTTTGCTTGTTAATGTTAATCATAGCTAGCATTTAATAGGAATAACACATTAAAAATACCTTTTTTTTCTTTACAGGGCTCATCAAGCTCTTCACTGACACGTTCTCCTACAATAATAGTAAGATCAGATGGCACTGAAATCTGCCCTGGTTATTTCACATGACATTTTCACACATACAGAACAAACTTTACTGCTATCCTTCTCGGGATGTCGCGTTCGCTCTTGAAAACCCAGATAACATCTGCGGTGGAGCTGGTGATGGAAAAGCTCAGCAAGCCTGATTCACTGACAGATAAATGATCTTCGCATTTACAGTGATTTCAGCTAAATTAACTTTGCGCCTTCTGATAACAGCGTAGGAAATGCATGATAAAATATCCATGCAAAATCCAGACTAGCCGTTTACTAGCAGAATGTGTTTGTATCTGCGCATGACATGTATGTGTAGTTGTGACCAATCTAAGAATGTTTATGCATGTGCGCACTAATGGAAAGACTAGCTTTCTAGTGTTTTAAATGCATTTGTTCGCCAAAGCATTCATTGTGTAGTACCATATTCATTTATAGTGTTTCAATAAATGTTAGCACAACATCAACATGCATTGAGAGTATTGTGCATAAAATGTGTAACAGAACTCCCATCCTGCTGGTATAGCGGTCAGACAGGAAGCCTGGGCTTTTCCCGCTTGAACTCCCCAAACAACAGCGCTCAGATATTTATATCCATCACCTCCCAGCCTCACGCTGCGACACACACATTCTCTCCACAGTCCACTAATGACTGTCATCCCTTGCATGTCATTCTGTTCGTCCTGTCTCTGCTCTGCTTCTCACATGAGGGACAGCAGAGTGTTTGCATATCCTTTCCTCATAGCGATGTGACAGTCTGTTCCTCAATCTTTCTCTCTGCCCCTCTTTCCTTCCTTTACAGAGAGGTATAAATATATAGGGCATGTTTTCAAAGAGAGGACATTAACAATTTCCTACAGTCTCTCTATCTTTCACAACATCTTCTCAGGTCTTTGCACAAGTACCCAAGTACTTGAGTACTCGAATATTCGGACATGACAGTGACGATCGATATAAAAAAAATTCTGATTGGTTATTGTGGCATTTAGGGCGGTACCTGAGGTCTTATTGGTTAGCGTTAGGACAGTATGCAGTCCCAACAGGCAAAATTAAGTGAAACTATGGATTTTAAAGTGTGGAATCACTTTGATCATGAAAATACTGTTAAGTGCAAGATGTGCAAGAGAAAACTATTGTAATAGAATGTTGCAAATTCTTTATGCTTTAGTTGCATGTGTTTCAGCGTTGTTGTTGTTATGGGATGAGAGCATCCACAACGGGAGTTCTGTGCACGGTCAAGTTCACGTGCACATTCGCGTCCTTTTGTGCAGATGTAAGTTGTAGTATTACTTTTATATTGTATAGCCTATATCTCAGTTTAATAACCCGCTAGCACAGTGCTTCAGTTTACTGGTGTTCGTTCACTTTTCAGTGTCAGCTCAAATTGCCCTGTCCGACATTATTGACTATGATTGGGTTATTTGAGACGTTTTAGACGTTTCTTGTTCAAAAACATTGATGATTAGAAAATGTGCATGCTGTCTGGAACCACTTGATAAAGTAGATGAAAATACAGTTAAGTGCGATATGTGCAGCGCCAATCTGCCATACTTAACATTATAATAAGAAAACATTAGAATGTTGTCAATACTTTGTGCTTTAATTGCCCGTGTTTCAACACGTTGTTACTAGAAGAGTGCATCCACAACGGGAGTTACACACTCTGGTTAGCATGTAACAAGTTCACTTGCAGATTCAAGACTACAGCCTCTCCTCCTTAAAGCCCTGGACACACTAAGCTGACGTCAAAGAACTAGCGGCGATGAAAGTTGACTGTGTTGTCACCTCTCGTTGGCTGTGTATCGACCAAAAAGCTCACCAAATGGACTAAAGGCGTCTGTCAACTAGCGTGTGCGTTCTGCGCCTGCGCGTAAGGAAATATCTGTCAGTATCAATAGTCTATTTTCGTCATTCAAAAAGAGAACCTGAAACTACTACAGATATACAAACTAGGGCTGCACGATTAATGAAAATGAAACCGCACGCGATTTGGCAAAGGCTGCGATTATTAAACTCCAAATATGCCCAGCAGAAGTATGATAGTACAGGTCATTCCAGGAAATCCCTATGGGCATACTATCACTGTAGCTGAATAAATAGAAGATCGAAACGCTTTGATTGATTAAACATGACTGATAAACACGACTACAACAATTTCTGGTTTATCGGAGTCCTTCAAGCCTTCTGGGGTATTGTCATGATAATAAAGTATATTTATACTTCAATGCTAATCAACATAGCCTTTATCACTGTATAGATTACTATGAAAATATATGTTGTGTGCCTCATTCTGTGTAACAAGCCACATCATCTCACAGAAGGGTGCTCATCTGTAGTTATGAAGTGAGTTTGGAGTAAAAACATGTCATTAAATGTTGTCTTTTGTTGTTTGGAATAATGTTTGACGTGTGTTGCTTTTTCAAATGCACGTTATAAGCAACTCAAACTGGCAGTGCTTTCAGAGATTGAGCAGCATTTACTACTGATCACAGAGCCGTGCTTCACTGACAAGCTGTGCATAAAAATAAATACATCGCAGCCTTTGTGATTTCATAATTGCACTAAGCCAAATTGGTTTAAGTGCGTTTTCGGGTTAATTGCAATTAATTGTGCAGCCCTAATACAAACCATAAACATTTTGCATATCACGCTCATCACTTTCTTCATTCCAGTCGGCTCGTGTTCTGAAAATATTTGTGCATTTAAAGATGGTAAGATGACGTAAATTATAACAGCTTTCTGTCTGTACCGTCTTGACTTTGCTCGCTTTCATCACTGATAGGCGACCGTCGGCTTGGTGTGTCCTGGCCTTAACTCTCACTTCATCTATGTCTTATCTTTCTCTCTCCTTCCCTTTCTTTCCCTAACCTTCTCGTCAGGGTCAAACTTCAGTTTCTCGCGGCAGACCAGCTGCTGTGGGCCACATGCACCTCGTCCTTCGCCACATGAAGGAGCACAGACACCCCCCCCCCCTCTCTCCCTCCCTCCCTCTCTCTCCATCCCTCTGTCCTACATTCATCTCCCTCCCCCTCATCTTTTCTCCTCTCGTCTTTTTCACAGTCTGATTAGCTCACAATTTTGCTTCTTATTTTTTTTTTAGGAATGCTTGGATATTTCTGCTGGAAAACAAGACAAAAATACTGATTAAGAGACAGATTTTATGCAGTGCAGCGGGTACAGGGGCAGTGGGTGGTTTGGCTTTGGCGAGTGCCGTTCACACGGATCCGAGTGCTCCTGGGTAATCGCCTCTCGCTCTATTCATTTCAGTCTCTCCAGCTTTCTGACACTTTCTCCTGTTAAAGATCCTCATGCGTAGCGACACCAGCTTCCTGCCACACATTTTATGTTCCTCCAACTCACTGAAAGACTCAAGAGGGGAAATAAAATAGGTGATTCTTTAAAAAAAAACTGAATTCAGTCACTCAATTGACTGAATATATAAAAGTGAAATAGATTTGTACATGTTCTAAAGAAAATATTAAGAAGTGCTTCATCCTGTAAAACTCGACACTATTTTATTGCATTGCTATGAGTGTTTTTTTATCTTGTTGCTACGCGGTTGCTAGGGTGTTCTGGGTGGCTACTTAGTGGTTTAGTTAAACAAGCTCACCCACAAGTCTCTATGATATTCTCTTCTCTTGATATGGCTCAGGTCCCTTCTTCAATGTAAGTCTATTGGACTTTTTCACCTGGTTATCATCTGCCAGGCAAATATTGTAAGCATGATCAGTTACAAAAGTTACAGCACACTCAAATGTCTAATGCATATGAGCAATAGTAATAGCGATGCTTGTCTTAGCAAACAGTGCAAATAATTTCTGCAGATGAATGGATTCATTATACTTTAAAGCATAGCATCTCACATCAAAAACAAATCCTTGTGGGTAAACCGTACGGACAGCAGCTCTTTGTTAAAGCTGTAAATAACAGTGATATTTTTCTCTGATTCTGACATTTATTGCAGACAAAATAATACTGTGTGATGTGCACAGTTTGCTCTTGCATGTAAAATTTGTTGTTTCAATTGCTTTGCGGCACAACAGAAACAGCTGTGACACATTTCCCGGTGTTTTGAGGGAGAGGTCCAGACCCCCTGCGGTTTTTGTGTCCTTCCCTTGACTGTCTGTGACCTGACACACACACACACACACACACACACACACACATTCAAGTCTGCCTTTTGGCCAACAACAATCACAGGAAACCAAGTCAGTTCAGTCCCTCAGAGTTTAGTAACAACAACACCACTACAGTATGGCTGAGCAATATCATTTTTTAGCTATATACTGATAATTGCACAATATTCTATACGTATATGCTATATATAATATATATATTTGGTGCTAGCAACACCAAGGTCAAGGGTTCGATTCCCCTGCATGCATGCACGTATACCCTGAGTGCAATACAGGTCGCTTTGGATAAATCCTCAGCCAAATGCAATAAATGTAAATATATCTTCTTGATAATTATGCATTTGCTCTGAAAAGACTTCAAAGAGGAAAAATAATTTTAACTGAAAAAATATTGTAGCCAATTAGATTAAAGGGTTAGTTCACCCAAAAATGAAAAAAAAAAAAAAAAAAAAAAAAGGACTTTATTCAGCAATCTCTTTTCTTTCGCGTCACTCTCCTACGCAATCTCTTTACTACCTTCTGGGACTTGAAAGTGCCCATTGTGTTGCTGTCTATGGAGGGTTCAGAGAGCTCTCGGATTTCATCAATAATATCTTCATTTGTGTTCCGAAGATGAACGGTCGTACGGGTTTGGAACGACACAAGGGGGAGTAATTAATGATATGTCATTTTTGGGTGAACTATCCCTTTAACAGTGTTTAATGCTTTTTTTCCCGCATTTTCATCACCAAATTACACATTTTATTATTTGCATTTCAATGCACAAATATACATGTACAAATTTGCAAACAGTAATGTTTACTAACACTCTTCACAAAAAAAAATTATATATGAAAAATGCCACACAGCACCGTGCAAACAAATAATTGAATTGATTATTTGAAACTGACACTCACGAAAATGAATCAAACATACAAACTCAAGTTTTAGAGGAGGTAGGTGAACTCTCTGTACCGCATGCGATGTTCTCTCATGTCAGATATATTTTAACGTGACAATACCGCGTCGTGCGCGCTCTGCGGCTCCGCGAGTGGGAGCGTGTGGGATCGGACTGTATAATTACATATAACTGTGACGGTGATGCTTTTGTGTGTGAGTGAGAGAGATTAAGAGCATCACTGGCAGAGTATGTGGGAGGGTTGGAGCCCACTCCTGCCTGTACATAAACCTCCTCTAGCTCTTTCTTCTCTCTGTTCTCCTCCTCTGGCTGCTGACACCTCCATAATTAACCTCAGCGTTTGGCGCAGGGTGCGGGGGAGGAATCGGAAGCACGCATCTCTCCCCTATCTGACCCATCCATCTGCTGAAAATAGCCCCGCCATCAAGAGCAAAGCTTGGGGCTGAGATGGACTCCGGTGGACTGCACACCTACAGAAAATGCTTGAGTTGGAAAATGAGTCCCAAAAGTCCACTTTATACTAACCTCTCCAGAAGAGCAAGAAAAGTCACTATAATTTTCAAACGACTATGTTCACAGCCAGACTTTTAACTATCCAATAAAGTCTGATATACTTTGCAGATTATTCTGGACAAGAGCCCACTTAGAAAGGAAGCTAACGTGAACCAACAGGTAAAATAATCAATCACAACTGGGTCATTCTGTGTCAACTCAACCAGAGGTCCCAGTTTACAATTTAACAGTTTACTCTTGGAGTCATATCAAGATCCTGATATCTCTGGAATTAAACCATATAAGGCCTTTAAAATTAAGATACTAAAAGAAAAGTTGGTTGAGAACCAAAATCTAAAAGGATAGTAAACTATATTTAATACTTCTTGAGTTACAGGTATGCAAACTTTGGGGGGAAAAACTTGAAAACTGCTTTTTTCCAATTTTGGAACGGTCATCACTGACATATAAATGATGCTGCCATCTTTCTAAAGTCATTTTACCTCACTGTAATTTGGCTCCAAATCTCAGGTGAAAATTGTAATTTTGACCCTCCTCTACAATCATCCATCACATTTAATATTTTGTTTTCATCACTATTTATAGAAGTCAAGTCAAGTCTGAGTCAAGTTTGAGCAAGGACAGTTTCCGAAATTTGGTTGATTTTACACGGAATGACCCAGCTTGCTTTGTTACATAAAGTTCAGTGCTAGTAAATCTAAAATCAACCCTGACAACTGAATATAACTAAAATCCTAAAAACACTCATGGTGTGCCAAAAAAAGTCACTTTAAATGTATATACGGAATTCAAAGACGCAACTTTTCCAGAGAGGGAAAAGTCTTCATAGCTAAAGCTCAGCACAATAAATTAAGCACTAAAGAGAAATCTAGTAAAATAATAGAAGAAAACTCTAAATAATCTAGAAAAACTCAATCAACTAGTCAGTTGTGGACTATTAGTCAACCATCATGATTCATCTATGGTTGGATGGATGTCTTAAACCACAATTTTGAATTGAAAATTAACCCTTCGACATTCTAAAAACCACGTGAAATGTAAATAAACATCTCAATCATGTCAAAAACACATTCATGACCTGCAGCTCACTGAGTTCTCTTTCAGACAATATGTAGTTGTTATCTGTGACCTGTGCCACTTAAATCCGCCAATCCCTACGTGTCCCAAAAAGCCGGACTGTGAACACAGAGCAACGGTGGCAGATGGCTCTCCTGGTAATGATCAGGTAAACGTTGTGTTGTGTGCTGAAAACAGCAGTCTGAATGCAACACTAATGTGTGTCAGGACCCCGAATCCTCCATTAGTGTGGTAAAAGCGGGGCCGGATCTCCTCTGTTCCACCTCTTGGAGGGCAGCGTATTGAGGGCATCAGGGACGTGAGGGGCCTCCTGGTTTTTCGTTTTCCACCTGAGGTCCTTGCTGCCTAATTGAATTAATCATTTGCTAAATGAGGCCTGGGCTGCCGTAACCCTGTGCTATCAGTGCATAAAGGGCTGAACCCACACACACACAACCTCCCAGACCACAGCTGGAGAGATATATGAGATATATATCGAGCTATTATTAGTGAACAGAGTGCATTACAAAGAGAAAAAAAGCCAGGAGAGAGGCAGAATGAGCTAATTGTGGTGAAAAGATAATGTGTGCAGAGAGTGAATGCAAATGAGCTGCACGTGCAGCCGCAATATTTACAACCTTTCCCAGGCATGATCAACTCGCTTTAGGTCTCGATCACTGACCTCTGCGTCTTTTAATTTATTGTTTCCATTAGTGGCAGGACTGCATTGCGATATTTTTACTTGAGAGCAACAAAAAAAGCACAACTGAATTTAATCATTCATAGGATTAGCCTGTTTTCAGGTTTATTTAGTAAAAAATAACGGACCAGACCTCTGGATGGATGTATATCATGCAAAAGCAACTATATTGTGACACTATCATTCAAAAGTTTGAAAAAGAAGTCTCTTATGCTCACCTAGGTACATTAATTTGATGACAAATACAATAATATTGTGAAATATTATTACAAATTAAAATACCTTTTTTCTATTTGAATACATTTTAAAATGTAATGTATCCCTGTGGTGCGAAGCTGAATTCTTAGCATCACTACTCCAGTCTTCAGTGTCACATGATCCTTCAGAAATCATTTTTAAGTCCAATTTATACTTCTGCGTCGAGTTTACGTCGTAGCTGCGTCGAGTTTATGCCGTACCCTGACGTGCACCTCTCCAAAAATTTAACAACGCGTCAATTCTACGCGGACCGCAAGCGCTGTGATTGGTCTGCCAGAACCCCTCCTTCAGGGGTACACATGCTCCCTCTGCATGTGTAACTGCACGTCGACGCGGACAAGGATGCAGAAGTCAAGGCTACGGCGCAGGTCAGACGCAGAAGTATAAATCAGCCTTCATGCTGATTTGCTGCTCAAGAAACATTTCTTATTAATATCAATGTTGAAAACAGGTTAGCCAGTCATTTCCATTCCTGAGGTAACTAACAGTAGCAAACACAAGTGGATGAAATCCTCTGATATTCCATTAACATGAATGAATAAAAACAATTGGGCACAAAGCTGTACTTTACTTCATCAGGTAGGATTACACATCATTACTGTTCCAGCAATCAGTAAAATTACTCTGCGTCATGAATAAAACTCTGTCACATCATCTGATAAAAAAGCCACCCAGTAATCCCAGTACAGCCTGTAAGCATTTACCATGTTCACATTCATTATGTATAATTCTGGATTTTCCACCAAGATCAGCACAGAAATGTACAAGGAACTGGGAATTGAAGATTTGATTTCTCTGCTATTTTTGTGCAACTTATATTGTAATTTAATATAAAAACCCTTAAACAAATGCTACAGCCTGACCACCGTCAAGGTGTCCGTAGCGGGTTTTATGAAAGACCAGCGAGCCTGTTTGAGCCGTCAGAGAGAATTAGAGCGGGTGAATGGCACACGCAGTGAGGCGGCGTTAACTCCCTGTTGAGGCAGGGGGAGACGGATGAAGAGACGGAGGCAGAGATGAAGACTCTCACACCTCTGTGATGTGGTGGCTGACTGCAGGTGCTCCTCTGCCAGAACTACAGGTGAAGGACAGAGTCCCCGCAGAGGAACGACAGGCGACAGCAGAGACAGACCACTTGAAGGGAAATGAATGGAAGAAATTGCTTGTATTACTTCGGATGTTAAAATACATTCTCAAGAGTTATAAACAAACACTATGATCTACTACATTAGTTTGTGGGCTAGATATGTAATGCAGCCACTTATTTCATTATTTGGCTCCTAAAGGGGTCCTAATATGCTTTTTTACATTTTCAACTTTATTTAGTGTTGCTGTTGAAAAAGGTCTGCAAAGTTACAAAGCACAAAGTCCCTCCAGCGGGAGTTATTCACTATATCAGTACTGTTTCTGAACTCCCTCAAACACCTCTATTTAGTCTTGAGTTTTTTTTCAGGGACAAACACACAAAAATGTAGTCCTGGTTCGCTTAGCATTCATGTTGGCATTTTAACGCCGAACCTAAAGATACCGAACCTAAAGGCATAGGAATATGTTCACAACCTGATTGGTTAGCTTTTATTACGTGTATTTTGCGACGGAACTTACCGAACATCCAAAACAATGCTGTGTTTAGGGCTAAATGTGCCTGTTGTATGTGCGTAGCTACATATGATGGTATTTTGACCAGCTGAGAACTCGTGAAGAGCTTATAAGATGTGTAAAGGAGTCAAAACAGCGACAGGAATCCCTCCGTCACACACACAAACGAAGATCAGCTGTGAGGAGAAGCGGTTCTGGTGCCTGTACCGAACTGTGATGGGCAACATCGCGACTATGACGAGAAAAAGCAGGTCCTGTCCTTTTTAGGGTTGGATCTTGTGACAACATGTCCCGTTTTCGGTTTGTCTTTTGTGTGTGTTGTGCTTGTGTTCATATTTAATAAGAAACGTACCAGAGTTCGTTTGGAAGTGGACCGAGACCCATCTTTTCAGTGGTCTCGGTCTGCTTGTTTGGTGCGCACCAGAGTTCAGATGGTAGCGTTCACACTTATTCAAATGAACCGTACTGACAGAGCAATCGTACCAGAGTTTGTTTTAATCCAACCAAACATAAGTGTGAACACACCCTAAGTCTATAGGGGATAAAAGGTCCCCTTTAAATCAAGTGGAAACGCAGCTCGGGCCTGGTACAAGACAAAAGCCTGGGACTAAATTTCTGCTACGACCCCTTATGAGGCGCAGCTCAGCAGCAAACCCAGCAGCAAACCCATCAGCATGATGCTTCATTGAACAAAACAGCTGAGGAAAAGCCTCTTACACTCATATACCTAATAAGGAAAAGCTTCAAAAGTCCAATCCTTTAATGCATCTCCTCAGACTGCAATACAAACCCCCACCACAGCGTAAAAAAAGACTGGCTTTATCTGCATTAAGCCGTCTGCTCTGTGCACAGCCATCTTCAGGAGAGATTATGACCATTTATATAAAATCCTAATTTTTGTCTGACATCAGGATCTAATGCATGCTTCCAGGTTTTGCTCTCAGCGAAATGAGACAAGTTCCTACATCACCAGACACTGCCCTCTTTTACGCACATAGCATACCTTTGCATGATTAAACATGTCAGGCCAATGAAGCGCAACTTACAAAAGGACAGCAGGTCCAAAAAAGGTACATTCACATGAGAATTAGTCACAGATGGAACGACTATTTGAACACCTCGTTCTCGATTACAGCCTACGTACAGTATTTACACACAATCTCACTTACACACCAACATTTACAGTAGGTGTGCCGTCCATTTCGCACTCTGATTCAGTGCCAACTAGAAATGAGAATTATAAAAAATAACGCAGCACAGTAAACTAATTGTGAAGGGTACGTCCTAATTGGACAACACAGCTGATTTCAGCCAAACGCATAAAGCAAAGTGCCAAAAAGGAGGAGGACTGGCACAACTTGACAGATGACTTAATGCACCAGGGCTCTTATTAAAGTTTCACTGATAAAACACAACACTTGTAAGCGATCAAATATTAAGCCCATTCCCATCTATTTTGCAGCGTTGCTGGCAGCACAATGCATCACTTCCTGGTAATATGCTTCTTTATTGTGATGACTGAATGTTCTGGATTCAAAATGCAGTCAACATGTTCAAGTGAACAAATTGAACCTATTTATGCACCCCTAGTGTAATTATGCATGATTGCACGTTATTACGAAGAAAAATATGTTTCTAATCCTCCATCAAAATGTAATTTGTTCTGATCCTAAAACAACTTTCCTGTTCTAATGACATCATCAATCCCTCTTACTTTACAGCACTGCCCCTCCATCCACCTGCCATACAGAGACCATCTCACAATCCAATCAAAGTCGCTTTTTTCCTCATTGAATATAATTCACACATTACAGACGTAAATTATTTCTAGTTTAAATCAGACTTAATTGGTCATTCTATTTAGCATTGTAAGTTAACGGAGTAACCGTCCACCATTTGAAGAAGCTCGACAAACAAGTTTTTTGCACTCTATGATAATGAGCAGACCGCAATAAATATGCATGTTTAACTTTTCAGCAGCCTGGCAGAGTGAAAATGTGTCAAGCATGTATAAATCTACAATCGGGGCTGTGATAGGACACTTAAAAATGCATGAGTTCTTTTTTATGTTCCACTGTCTGCTGCTGCACTCCTAGCATTTTTCATTTACACCGCGAGTGAGAGAGTGGACACAAGAGCCTCTTTATAAGCTCAACATGATTCACTAGATAACAAAAAATTTATATAAGTGCTACATTTCAAGAGAGTATGAAGAACACTGAGGCTCTGTTCCAAAACATAGTGAGCTGCCTACCTAGGCAGCATTTTAAGAATTCAAACGTGAAAAGCTGCATGTTTGATTATGTTGTCTTCTATGATAAGAGTCAAAATCTGCTCACTTAAATGTAACTTTAATAATTGATCACTGAAGTTAGTGATCAAACTACATTTTATAAAAATCACCTGTCAAATTTATTATATCAGCATGAGTCACATTGGACGACTACAGGGACTCATCTCAAGATCACTCATTTAACAGTTTATCTATTGCCAAAATTAAGAAAAAAAAGATGAGTCAAGAATAGGAAATTATTGAAAATATTCAAATCAGGAATGTCAGATTTAGAATCAGAATGCGTAGTTTGTGCATAAAAAATGTCCGTCAAAATATAACGTACAATACATGTTGAAGTTTTTCAAATGTATTGCCGTTTATTCTCTATAGCATGCAGTGTGAAGCATTTCACTCATTTCCCTGATCATTCTGATTCAATTTTAGAGAGTGAAGAACAAATTTATACTCACATGCGTTACGTATTATGTACGTTATGCTCTCTGACAGACAGCATGTTGAAGCCGCATTTTCTCCCTCTTCTCGGAAAGTGATGATGTAGTCATAACATCTGTTAGTCTGGGACTCGATGGACCTCTGCTTTTCGTAAATACTCCCGTGTATTGTGCACGTTATTTTTTGACAGACATCGATGTTGTGACATTCAAATGTGGATTTGAAAACAGATCCTAAGGTAATAATTATTTATTTTTTAGCCAGCAAGTATTGACTGAAGTGATTGTTTGGCTTGTCAAAAATGTTACATTCAGCTGATGCAAATTCATTGATTTTTGCAAATCAAGTAAATTCTTTACCAGGAAAGGAGTAGTTTTGATGTACAAAGCTGTTTTTATTGTCTCTTATCATAAAAAAATGAACCCATGAAACTGCAGATCCTGTTGTAAATAACAGTAAAAAAATAAAATAAAAAAAAACACTTTTTAAAACTGTTGTTTCATTACAACCCTTTAGCAGATTTTGGTTCATATCCAAATTTATAAAGAGCTGGGTGATACTTACATTCTGTGAAGAAATAATCAAGCAGTTGAGATTTGTTATAAAGCCATTTGATATAAACTCAACTAAAATCTGCCTATGTAGACGGTAAACCCCAAGGCATCTCACTAAGTCTTGGAACAGAGCACGTTTGTGTCTTTGGCAACTTCAAAGCTTCCATTTTTAGAGCCTTTGCTTAAAAAAGCTGAACAAGACACATTTATCTAAGACACATCGCATTTTAGGCCATGTTGGCTTGTGTTTGTTTGTTTTACTGATGGTGTGGTTGGGTTTCATGGGACTTATCTGAATTGGAGATTGATATAGATCGCTCCTACGAAAGAAAGGACAGCTTTGATCATTTCTTTAGAAACTGGTCTTAATTGCGAGCGGAGGAATGATCTGCTCGGAGGAGGTTGACCCTCCTCCACTGACAGGTGGAAAACAGAGAAGGGGTATGTCAAATCTGGGGTCCCTGAGAAGAGACAAACAGGCAAGTTCTCATGTCTCTGCTTGATTCACATCAGTTACAGCCCTTCAGATATCAAAAGGCATCAGGTACATTACAAAGTGAGGATGATGAGGCCAGATCAGCTGATGTGTTGTCGATACTCAATCCTTACACTGTTCGGGAATGACCAATCATGTCCAACGTGATCAATGCATCCAATTAAATTTAGATGTTTTCAACAGCTTCACAAGGTCTACACTAGAACAGTTTCAAGGAAGATAAAACAAGAGAAGCACCATTGCACAAGCAAAAGTAACTGATCAATTCCAATAAGAGGGCTTTGGGATGCACTAGACAGTGCCGAAATGACATTTAAACGGTTAGTTCAACCAAAAATGAAAAGTCATCAATTACTCACCCTCATGTCCTTCCAAACCCGTAAGACTTTTGTTCATCTTCGAAACACAAATCAAGATTTCTGTCCCTCTATTGACAGTCTACGCAACTACCACTTTGTCACTTCAGAATACTTGGAGTTAACCGCTGAATTCATATAGATTTGTTTTATGATCTCTTTATGAACCCTTTGAAGCTTCAAGGTGGCATTCGCATAGCTGTCAATGGAGAGAAAGAAATCTCTCAGATTTCATTTAAAATATCTTCATCTGTGTTCCGAAGATGAACGAAGGTCTTACGGGTTTGAACGACATGAGGGTGAGTAAATGATGACAGAATTTTCATTTTTGGGTGAACTAACCCTTTAATATGAATATGAATATGCTCATGAAATTAGGGAATCTGTCTCTCTACCATGGCGGATGTCAAATGCATCACCAGACAGCTATGCATCGCTCTGTTCGTGTCATTTTTAATGTCTATACTGGTCAAACGTCAATTAAAAAATTCAATACAAGTGCCTGTCTGATTGCCCAAGGGTGCAAGAGGAAAACACAATTTAATCATGCTAGCAAATCAATAGCAGGCCAAACGACAACATACAGATATCATGCACATGATGGTGTGCAACGAAACGTTTTCCAATTGATTTGCCAACACTGCCCCTAATGCACTTACCGTTCTCATACTAATACACACAATCTCCAGTGGTTTTCCTTTCACAGAGACATCCTTGCACAAACCACGATGTATAGGCTATTTATTAATTTCTGTTATTTAGCTGGGTGGGTGTTGCGTTGCACAACAAATGGGGTTTGCATTGTTAAACACAAACGCACAACACAAACAAACCATCTGACATGTTTTACCGCTCCATATGGTGGAGAAATTATACATGCACAAATATGCGTTGCTGTACGCAAACGCGTAGGTATGAATTTAACTGCATATTTACCTATACGAGATCTGTTTCCTGAACGCCAGACCTTTGAGCTTCTCCTCCAGCGAGTCTTCCATGTCGGCGAAGCTGTTCAGACTGTCGCTGCCGCCTATCGCCGCGTTTCTCCCGCAGCCGCGTGTCTGATCGTCCGCTGATTCCCCACCGGCAGCTCCTCTGCTGCTGCGCTCCGCCTGTGAAGCGCGTATGTTGGACAGGGGGTCCATCATGCTCCGGTCGGCACTGAGTGGACCCCCTCTCTCCTCCGGTGCTTATAAGTCCTTCCAAATGTGTCCTTCGATGTCCCTCATGGGATGGATAATATCTATCTATCTATCTATCTATCTATCTATCTATTTATATATATTCACTCACGCGCACGCACGCACGACTCTATCCAGAGGAACTACAACAACAGCTGCATCCATCCGCGAGGACATTCTGGGATTTGCCTCCTCATCCTCCACGCGCAGCAGCATCAGGCATTAAAAGTAGGACAGAGGGTCCCCGACTGGACACAATCAGGCGCGCACACGCGTGTAAATGCGTGGTGATCTCTGACGTGTCCACTGTGACTGTGATAGAGTTTGAGAGCCCAACTGACTGAGACGAGACGCAGGAGCCGTGTTTACACGAGGTTGATTGTGATTACTATCCTCTTTGTTCAGGCAGGAAGAGACAGCGAGGAAAAAATATTTAAAAAGTAAATATAGATAAATTTAGATTTATGGCGCTTGTATTTTTTATTTAAAAACTACAATAAACAATTAATAATATTACTATTAATATTATCATCATATTAACATATTGTCACAATGGCCACGCCCCCTAACATTTGTTACGACGGCAAAGCTATTATTATAATATTACCACATTAATTCCTATATTAATATTATATCGGTCAGGCCCCAAGTATTTAATAAGACAGAAAAGCACTGGATGCTAGTGTTATTATAATATCATCACATTAAAACATAGGCTATAAATATTATCATAGTGGCCACGCCCCCTAACATTTGTCACAACGGCAAATTTATCACATTAATTTGTATATTAATATTATATTGGCCAGGCCCCAAGTATTTGTTTTGACAGAAAAACACCGGAAGCTAGTGTTATTATAACGTTATCACATTAAATCATAACTGGCCACGCATTTCATAAGACTGAAGAACGCAAAACGTTACATTTTTAACTCCATTTGAGGTTGATTTTGGTAATATATATATATATATATATATATATATATATATATATACACTCACCTAAAGGATTATTAGGAACACCTGTTCAATTTCTCATTAATGCAATTATCTAATCAACCAATCACATGGCAGTTGCTTCAATGCATTTAGGGGTGTGGTCCTGGTCAAGACAATCTCCTGAACTCCAAACTGAATGTCAGAATGGGAAAGAAAGGTGATTTAAGCAATTTTGAGCGTGACATGGTTGTTGGTGCCAGACGGGCCGGTCTGAGTATTTCACAATCTGCTCAGTTACTGGGATTTTCACGCACAACCATTTCTAGAGTTTACAAAGAATGGTGTGAAAAGGGAAAAACATCCAGTATGCGGCAGTCCTGTGGGCGAAAATGCCTTGTTGATGCTAGAGGTCAGAGGAGAATGGGCCGACTGATTCAAGCTGATAGAAGAGCAACTTTGACTGAAATAACCACTCGTTACAACCGAGGTATGCAGCAAAGCATTTGTGAAGCCACAACACGCACAACCTTGAGGCGGATGGGCTACAACAGCAGGAGACCCCACCGGGTACCACTCATCTCCACTACAAATAGGAAAAAGAGGCTACAATTTGCACAAGCTCACCAAAATTGGACAGTTGAAGACTGGAAAAATGTTGCCTGGTCTGATGACTCTCGATTTCTGTTGAGACATTCAGATGGTAGAGTCAGAATTTGGCGTAAACAGAATGAGAACATGGATCCATCATGCCTTGTTACCACTGTGCAGGCTGGTGGTGGTGGTGTAATGGTGTGGGGGATGTTTTCTTGGCACACTTTAGGCCCCTTAGTGCCAATTGGGCATCGTTTAAATGCCACGGCCTACCTGAGCATTGTTTCTGACCATGTCCATCCCTTTATGACCACCATGTACCCATCCTCTGATGGCTACTTCCAGCAGGATAATGCACCATGTCACAAAGCTCGAATCATTTCAAATTGTTTTCTTGAACATGACAATGAGTTCACTGTACTAAAATGGCCCCCACAGTCACCAGATGTCAACCCAATAGAGCATCTTTGGGATGTGGTGGAATGGGAGCTTCGTGCCCTGGATGTGCATCCCACAAATCTCCATCAACTGCAAGATGCTATCCTATCAATATGGGCCAACATTTCTAAAGAATGCTTTCAGCACCTTGTTGAATCAATGCCACGTAGAATTAAGGCAGTTCTGAATGCGAAAGGGGGTCAAACACAGTATTAGTATGGTGTTCCTAATAATCCTTTAGGTGAGTGTATATATATGAATAATATAATTATACATGAAAGTGTCTGACCATATAAGGCCACAATATCATTTTTTATGATGTGGTGCTCAATTATAAAACAAAAACAAAAAAAAAGAAAAAATACTGTTTTTTTCCATTTCCTGAAAAGAGTTTCCACCCAACAGTGACGATATGTTCAGTACACAGGACACGACACAGCACATGATTTATGTAAAGGTTAAAAACAAGTTTTGCTTATAAAAAGACCCAAAACCAGGCACTACAGACCTTCAGTAAATTGAGCAACATGAGTTTAACGGCAAGATATGAAACAAGAAGTCACGAGAGTCTAAAGAGAACATTTTTCTTCTAATACAATTTGGCTAATATGATTTAAGGTATGAAGAGGATCATCTGAGCTCTCTGATGTGGAGAAAACACCTTTCTTTTGCATAAAAACCCTTAAGGACAGGAAATTTGTAGTGCAGATCCAGTCTTAATGAAAATAATTAATAGTCAAGCATCAGAGTAATCATATGATGACATAAAAACATCTCTCTAGACATACTTTATTCTATTTAACGTCCTTGTAAGACACCAATAAATCTGGCAAATTTAATATTTTAATTTAGACATGGATAAAAGCAGCAAAATGACGGCTCAGACACATGATTTATAATGCATTTACTAAGGAAAATATTTATTTGCTTTGCAGAAAACAGGACAAAAACAAGGCAGTGATTTCAGAAAGATCATTTTAAGAGCCTGAAATTGTATTGTGATGCAAAGAAAGTGTAACATAATTAAGACTGCAGTCATATAACACTCATTACACCGAATACAGAGGAAACACACCAAGCATCTGAATGCATATCACATCAGGAAAAAACCATCTCCTTCAAAATGCTCTTGTTTCCAGGATAAAAGGATCACAGGCATGCTAAAAAAAACAATAAATAACAGATCGATTCTACGGGGACACAGTGCAAGGGAGTCCACCACATGCCCGGATGCAGATCGCTCAGGACTCAGGTTGTCACAACCGTTCATATCTGGGCAAGAGAACGCTAGAATTGTCAGCGAGCATCCTTTACTCCCAGAAGAGCGCAGACGGGGTTTGGATGCTGGCCAGCCAGAGACAAAAAGAGCCATCTGTCCTTTAAAGACCTTAAACCAAATAAAAGAGGGCAACGTCATATGAGGGACTATGGGCTGGAGAGCGTCCGTCCTTTTCATGTCATGTCCATATTGTCCCTCTTTTATTGCCCTCAATGACAAACATTTCCACTGATATCAGTCACATTAATTCATATCTCTCCCAACATACTTCCTCCATATTACAATAGAGGATACTGCAAATATTTACATATTCAGACAGAGCGTTTTTTTTTAAATGCTTTGGAAATTTGCCATCTTCATACTGTAAACACCGCCTATTATTTTAATTCAATTATTATTTATGAATCTTTGGATGCCTGAAGAGAACGTCGTTTGGAAATCTTCTTTGATTGCCATGCTACATGATGCATCTTCGTGTGAATATGCAAAAAGATGCAAATTCAATATATTATTACTACACATATTCTCAGTAGCATGGGGCAAATAGGCAAAAATGAAAAAGGAAAAATATTACAACAAAAAAATTCAAAGCATATTAAAAAATATAATGAAAATAATGCAAAACAGTGTACTTGAAGTATCAAAATTTGATATACTGCTGGATTGGAATAAAAATACATTTTTGGTTTTTTTTTGTATTTATTAAAAAAAAAGGACATCTAAGTAAAACAATACTTAAAGTATATCTATATAAATACAGAGCCTATCGCCCCATCACTGCAGGGGAGAGGAAGAGGGGACATGGAGGAGGACCAGCCGGATCTCACGATGTCTCGTTGACGGTCCTCTCCAACTGTATGACTTTAGCGGTCTCGTTTGACCACTTATCGGACCTGCGGAAATAAAACAGATGCTTTACATCCACACCAAAGATGTACAAAGATCTATGCACTCATATTACTATGAATGGGAGAAAGTGCAACGTCCAATATGGCGGAATAAGTTCGCGTTCTAAATTAAAGTAATTGGAGAATTTAATATTTCCCCATTCAAAGAGATACGAGCTGTAATTGCATGACTGAAATAGCTGCCCGAGAGGCGTATCAAAGATGGCTGCCGAGTGAAATATCTTGCCTTACAGAGACTTCATAGCTCATCAAATCAAGCAGCCATAAAGGGAAGTGCATTACCTGTGAGAATGCAGGTCTATAAGAATCGCCTTTTGCGAGTGCGTTTCATTGGTGTTGAGTAAAAGTGGGAGGGGCTCCGTTTCACTCAGCTCCGCCTGTTCCTGTTTGTGCTGCTGTTCTAAGCGCCAAGCCGCCATGACATCAGCCTGTCGGTCCCATTCAGGATATTCCCCGCCCAATCCGATAAGATGGGGGTCGTCCAGACCTCCATGCTCCTGAATGCTCAGCAGGTTCCGGGACTTCACTGTGGAAATAAACAAACATTTTCATGTTTCTTATCACAAATGGAGATGCATTTGAGCTGTTAAAGGCCCACTGGTCCGATACGTTTTGTGGTCTGCGCCGACGTGCGCATATGATCCGCTTTGATTATACTGTCTAAATTGTTCCCTATCCCCTATATAGTGCACTATGTGTGATTCACTGTGTAGTAAATAGTAAATATGTTAACAAGTGACCGATTTTAGCCGCAACTTCAGAGTCTGTTTATAATGTAGGGGGCGGAGTTTCAGATTCTAGAGAGCATGTGATTGGACAGAAAATCTAATGAGAAGCTGTGTGATGTCATCAAAATCATTGATCCATAATGGCAGAAGTAAGGGACTGTACGTTTTGAATGCTTATATCTTCTAAATGCGAATTTTGTCATTGTTTTGGAGCACACTAGCTTATTCATACTAAAAGCCAAAAACTTTCAAAAATTTTGATTTCAGGGTGACTTTAATACCAGATGCGAATGCTAAAGTGTCTCAGCTGAGCATTTGTGATTGGATCACCTGAGATGGATATTAATATCAAGGCTTGAAATCAAAAGAGGACGTCTCTTTTACTAGTGCTAGTCTTTAGACAGTGGCGTTTTGTTCGAGCGGTGCATTAACTGAATAACGTGCGTGGGAGAAACTTGATGGAGAGAGATCAGAGATCAGCGATGATGAACCGATCGTTCTGTTTTTAAAGGCATGATAATTACTGCCCCACTCAACCACTGATAATGACTCTCAGAAGCTCAAGAGTGGGGCGCAGCTGACTACAGCCTCTTAATATGGATCCGAATACAGTCATTCCTCCATTCATTAGTCAGCAAGAGACAGAGAATAAAGAGCAAATTACAGGAGGATACATATTTTTCCTAAATATATATACACATGCATGTGTTTGTATTTATATATACATAATAATTCTACACATTGCACACAAATATATTATGTAAACACACACTTTTATTTTGGATGCGATTAATCTTGATTAATCGATTGCCCAGCACAAATATTTATATATAATATATATATACACACTCACCTAAAGGATTATTAGAAACACCATACTAATACTGTGTTTGACCCCCTTTCGCCTTCAGAACTGCCTTAATTCTACGTGGCATTGATTCAACAAGGTGCTGAAGGCATTCTTTAGAAATGTTGGCCCATATTGATAGGATAGCATCTTGCAGTTGATGGAGATTTGTGGGATGCACATCCAGGGCACGAAGCTCCTGTTCCACCACATCCCAAAGATGCTCTATTGGGTTGAGATCTGGTGACCGTGGGGGCCATTTTAGTACAGTGAACTCATTGTCATGTTCAAGAAAACAATTTGAAATGATTCGAGCTTTGTGACATGGTGCATTATCCTGCCGGAAGTAGCCATCAGAGGATGGGTACATGGTGGTCATAAAGGGATGGACATGGTCAGAAACAATGCTCAGGTAGGCCGTGGCATTTAAACGATGCCCAATTGGCACTAAGGGGCCTAAAGTGTGCCAAGAAAACATCCCCCACACCATTACACCACCACCATCAGCCTGCACAGTGGTAACAAGGCATGATGGATCCATGTTCTCATTCTGTTTACGCCAAATTCTGACTCTACCATCTGAATGTCTCAACAGAAATCGAGAGTCATCAGACCAGGCAACATTTTTCCATTCTTCAACTGTCCAATTTTGGTGAGCTCGTGCAAATTGTAGCCTCTTTTTCCTATTTGTAGTGGAGATGAGTGGTACCCGGTGGGGTCTTCTGCTGTTGTAGCCCATCCGCCTCAAGGTTGTGTGTGTTGTGGCTTCACAAATGCTTTGCTGCATACCTCGGTTGTAACGAGTGGTTATTTCAGTCAAAGTTGCTCTTCTATCAGCTTGAATCAGTCGGCCCATTCTCCTCTGACCTCTAGCATCAACAAGGCATTTTCGCCCACAGGACTGCCGCATACTGGATGTTTTTCCCTTTTCACACCATTCTTTGTAAACTCTAGAAATGGTTGTGCGTGAAAATCCCAGTAACTGAGCAGATTGTGAAATACTCAGACCGGCCCGTCTGGCACCAACAACCATGCCACGCTCAAAATTGCTTGCATCACCTTTCTTTCCCATTCTGACATTCAGTTTGGAGTTCAGGAGATTGTCTTGACCAGGACCACACCCCTAAATGCATTGAAGCAACTGCCATGTGATTGGTTGATTAGATAATTGCATTAATGAGAAATTGAACAGGTGTTCCTAATAATCCTTTAGGTGAGTGTATATATATATATATACGTGTTCATTATTTTTTTAATTATATGTGTAATAAGTTTTTCTTTTCAAATTAATAAAATTGTTGTTTAAATTAAATTATTTAAATTATTGCAATTCATTTAATAATTTTAGGCAACAAATGAACAGCCTCAACTGGTATGCGTAAAAGTTTTGCATATCATTATACATCAAAAAAGTTGAAAAGTTCAGACATAACGTACATTTTTATTTTATTTATATTAATTAACAATTTAATATAATTTGTTAATTTATTTAAAGTATTGGCACAATCCTAGCATGCGCACCTGTAGCAGTGTATGACTCCTGTATGGAGATCTCTCTGGTCAGGCCTGTTTTGGTGATAGAGGAGCAGGGGCTCAGGCCTTGGTAGAAACTTCCCAAGAACACAGAGAAACACAGAACCACCACCTGCACAAGAACAAAAACCAACACTTAATTTAAATATAGCAATGTTTCTGTTTGTGTTTGCATTTGTCTTCCTCCTCTCATTCTCACACACACACACACATCTATAATAAGGTGCATCAGTCCACTGAGCAGAGGAACTGAGCGTCCAGCAGGGCGGTGACAGAGGAGGTGCAGGAAGCTCTCACCATGAGGCACGTGGAGGTCTGGGTGCCTGTCACCCGGCAGGACCGCGGGACCTTTCCTGCCACCACCGCCTGCAGCGAGTGCAGCTGCTGCAGCAGAGACCTGAGAGACGCACATTTACATAATCAATACAAATCAGTTTGCATAAGATGTATAATTAATCACTGAAAATTCAACCAGCAAAGGAAACAATGTGCAAGAATAAAGTACTAGGGAATTATTTAATTATCAACTTAAGGTGTAGTGTGTATAAATGGAAAGGTTTGAGGGTCTTACTTGTTGGTGCACTCGAGAGTTTCAACTTTCCTGCGTAACTCATTGTTCTCGCTGGAGCATGTCTCCACCCTGTGGATGGAGAGGGTATTGCAATGTCACATGAGTTTCATCAAAGTCTGTTCACTCTGCAGCCATTTTTGCAACATCTACAGGAAGCTATTTCAGGCATCTAAGACCAAGTCCGGAATCCTGAAATCTCAAAAACTGCTTGCTGAACTCACAATCAGGGCCGTTGCTACACTTACCCTTACTACACAGGGGGCCCACTAAATCCAGTAGTTATGCTATATATTCCCCTACTCTTATGAATCATTATAATATATTCATTTGTGTGTCTGAGAGTTAAATGAAAACCACAAAAACATGCAATTTAGGCTGGTTAAAGAAGTTTCCAAATTTCCTCTCTCCACCCTCCCTAAAAGTCTGATGGTTAATTAGTAAACAGAACCAATCAGAGTTGAGGCTGCTCCGAGAACAATTAAAGTTAGAAAAAGTTATAGTAAAAGTGAAACTGACTGAAAATGTCGGGAAAAAATCTGGTACCAGTAACGTCATGAAAAGGAGAGCGAGGCCAGGTAAATTGCTTAATCAGTCTATCAAAACGTTCTTTAACAAGACAGAATAGTGCACTGTAGCCAGGGAGTCAATGTGATGGGGTGCCGTGCCCCGATAGAACACCTAATAAGAGCCGCCGCCCGCGCACTCCGATATGGTCACATTTCTGTATACCGCCGCGGTGCGCACCACTCGAGTGGTTAAGCGCTCAAAGTCCTCGTCTTTAGCGCTATTATGTAGATTGTTAGTTTGTATAACATGCAGAAAAATAAATATGCGTGTCAAAAGGATTACAGACTTTCCGGCTGCTGATGTGATATTTTTGACAATACTGTCAAGAAAACGGGAATACAGCTCATTGCTATTGATAAAATAGAACATTATCTTCATCAAAAATGAAGACAGTGAAAAACTTACATGGTTTTATTTTACATTTGACTGCATTCATTTTGATTTCTGAATATTTATCTCAAAACACTGACTGTTTCTATAGCAAAACGTTCTAACAGCAGATGCAGTGATGCGATGACTTTACCAATCAGCGATTGGCTGTTTTATTTAGAAGGCGGGACTTATTCCGCCATGTTGCACTTTCTCTCATTCATGGTAATATGAGTGCACCATCTTTTTATATCTAAAGTCTTTAGTTTTGTGCAACTACTAAAAATATTTCACTTGTAAATCCCTGTAACATGAAACTAGATTTGCAACCCATTTTACTTTTTTTTTTTTTTAAAGAGAAAAAAACCCCAAAAGACTGGTTTCAGAAGTAGAGCAAGATATTCTTTTTACTTTCATGAATAGAAATAGGAGGTATATTGAGGTATATTTATACGGGTAGGTGCTTGTACGCATGCGAGAATGCACGTGTACTGTATTTATGCATACACAATATATATATATATATACTGTAAACGTAAAAGTATTTTAAAAGTTTCACGTTGACTTTAAGAGTCACTGAGTGACATCAAAGCCTTTTACGCTTGATCAACTTGATATTTAAACAGGTCTGAGGGCGGAAAATGATCATTTGTACTTCATAAATACCACAATTATAATGTGACGATGAAACCAAAATATTTATCAGACTTACTTCTTTTCTAAAGCATCCATGTACTCTTTCTTTTTCCTGCGGCTCTCTTGTGCTGAAATCTGACAGGGAAATTCATAAGTATTAGTGTATCGGACATTAAATTCAGTACTTAGATTTGAAGTATGCATTATATTTACACAAGTCTGACACCAACCTTGTTCTTGATCTTTCTGCGAATCTTCTTCAACGCCTTCTCCTCGGCCTTGGACAGTGGCAGCTTGTTGGGCACCGGGTATCCTTCAGCAATGAGTGTGCGTTTCTCCTCCTCAGTGAGCAGGAGAGGACCTGAGCCCTGCAGTTTCTGTGAGAAGACACAAGAGGAGGTCACTTGACCATCTTCTTTCATAAATTTTCATAAACACGTCTTGTGAATTAGCGAGATTTCTTGGTACTCACATGGGGTGCCGTCAGCAGAGGAGAGTTGGAGAGGGAAGAAGGGGCTCTTGGCGCCACCTTGAGGACAGCGGGTGTCTGTGTGGGGCTGGCGGGGGCGCAGGGGTGCACAGGGCTCTGACTTCCCTCCGAATCGCTGCCGTGAGAGCTGGGAGGAGTGGGCGGCATGTGCAGAGACTCCAGGCCTGGAGAAAAGCATTACAGATCGATTCTGAATGGTCAATCATAGCATTCTGAGGGCAAATATTTGTAATATCCAAATTTTCTGTATAGCTGTGCTACATTTGTGTCTCTTGTATCACTCTGAAATCTTTTTTATATTTTCAAATAAATAAAATTAAATGGAATCATTTAAAATAATGAAATAAACTTAAATTATTTAAGACTAAAATCATTATTTCATGAGCACTTATTTATTTAAGCACATATGTAATGTCTTTCTTCATAACTAAATTATTGATGAATACATTATAATTAATAAATGATTTAACTTAAATGATTTAAAATATTTAAATTAGTACAATTAAATTATTTGAAACTAAAATCAATATTTCATGTTTATTGTTTTGGTAAGTACATGTGATTAATTTTTCTTATCAAATAAGTAAATCAATTATTTAAATTATTAAAATGAATTTAAAACTGAAATCAAAAACTTTTTTGGAAGTGTGATAATGTGTGAATGTACAGTCAGCTGGTCATTATTGAAAAATAGCATTTTGTTTATGATAATGACCATGTGACTGTACACTTAAAAAAATAATAATAAAAAATCTGACCTCTCCAGCTTAGTGTCTCCAAAGACTTTTCTAGTGACTGGTTACATCTACATTTTTTTCAATTAGCCTAATTAAATATCTATGAATTGAATTTGATCAATTGTGGCAATAGTCAGTTAACATGTGCTCAATGTCCCAAAAGAAAAAAAATTTATGGAAAAACATAAATACAAAAGTAAAATGCAGAACACAGACAGGGTTGATTTTATTACATCACTTTATTAACAATTCAGTTCCAACACATGATACTTGATGAAAATATCTTATTTTAAATAAGGAAAAACAATGAATACATTCAAGAGTCTTGATGTGGTGAAGAAAACTTTCCAAAGCGGCACTGCAGAGGTTAAACACCTGCAAATAAAAATAAATTACATTAACATTAATGACAAAGTTCTCTTGCATCACATCTGGCAAATGACAGAACAGAAGTTACTTATATAATGAGGATGAGACTTGTGTCAGTCGATGTCGATTTTGCTTTATCGTTTATTTCATGGTATGTAAATATTCCCAGCTTTCAAGACTTTAAAGTTACTGACATGTAAAAAATGAATGGATGAATAAGAAAATCACAAGCTTGACGTGTTTGATATTCAAAGGCAATAAGCCTCAAAATAGGTTGACGCCAACTGCAATCTAACAGCACTGTGTTCAGCGGTCGCATGGCGCACATATCACACAAATGACATCAAGTCAATTAAAGAGTATTTTAACACAGTAGTACCATAAGATTATTATGAGGTACTCGCGATTCTACAAAATACCTTTTAAACTTCATACCGGGTCCCAAGGCAAAACTTTAGAGAATCATTTCAGTGTTCAATACTCACCATAACGTCTTGAAACTTGTGACGATGAATATTTGTATCCTCTTGGGAATGTTTGTTTTGGTCTTCAGCACCGGCTGGTTCGGCTCCTCCTGTTCGGCTCCCGCTCGGCTCCTCCAGTGCATCCGCATTTGAATTCTCGGTAACACTTTATTTTAAGGTGTCATTATTACAGTGTAATTATATATTTAAGTCCTGAGTAATATTTATTAACTACATGTACTTACAATAGGGTTAGGGTAGGATTAAGGTTTGGTTTAGAGTTAGTTGCATGTAATTACGCATAATTTACTGTTATTACTATGGTAAGTACATGTAACATATGTAACGGACACTGTAAAATAAAGTGTTACCGAATTCTCCATACCAACGGTTTTCCTCAGGCGCATTTTGCGCATACGTATATCGTTTTTTGGATGTAGGATTTGTTCAGTCACTTCGACTTGACTGAGCACAATTAAATATGTTCGGTGAATATAAATGTTTAATTTTAAGTGCAGACTTTAAGCTATGATTAGTACAATGCATCTTTTTGCATGGGGGTAATTATTTAGAAGTCATTTATTGAGCCAATATGTAATTGTCAGTTTCCAAACTTTTTCAAAAAAAATTTTTACAGGGTACATTATATCTTGTGTTTAAATGGACTTTTATTAACAGTGATCTTTATTTTCTGTGCAATAACACAAAGTGGCTGAAACAGTGTTTTACCTTTGGGTGAGAGGTTTAAGAACTGATCCACCTCGTGTGGCTCCAGCTTAATCTGAGGACTGAAACTCTTACTGTCCTGCTTCACCTGCAACAACGCACGTCAATCAGTACTTCAATCAATCCCACTCATTCAAGCACTGACTATATGGGTGTTGTGTCATGCTCACATTGAGCGGCTTAACCTGTGCGGCCTGAGGGAGGGTCCGAGAGAGGGTGGGGTCGCTGGTCTCAGTCACAGGCTCAGAGGCGGAACCCTCGGGGGTCAGAGCGGGCAGCAGGACGGGCGGGTCACACAGGAGAGGTTCCATCTTCAGCCCTTTATCTTCCTGCTCCATGGGCCACTCGTCATTGTCTGAATCTCCTAATAAAACAGGTTCAATTACAGATGCAATACATGACATACATTTTAAATTATTTGCATTTAAAGGGCACATATTGTGCTGTTATTTAATTTGACCTGTGTAATATAGCTGTTTGTGCATGATAAAGGCAGTTGAATCTCTCCAACAGAATACACTTAAAATGTTTCGTTTGTAGTCCTGCCATTATTTCTGAGACTTCATCATCATGTTACATATTTGCTACACACTGGTTTTAGGTGTCCTTGTTACACTCTAATTATACATTTAAGTACTGAGTAATATTAATTCACTACATGTACTTACTATAGGGTTAGGATTAGGTTTGGTTTAGGGTTAGTTGCATGTAATTATGCATAATTGTATAGTAGGGCTGCACAATTAATCGAATTTCTAATCATGATTAGAATTACTGATGCCTCAATTACATAATCGTTCAAAGGCGCAATTACAAAACAAAGATGTGTGTTTTATTTTCTTTCTACAGGTTATCAGGGTTTTTTCCATGATTTTAATTTTAGTACATTATTAGAACATTATATTTAGAACATTATAATACCATGCATATTTTTACTTTTTTCTTATTTAAAGAAGAAACCAAACTAATGTATAGCTGACATTTGAGGCTTAATGCTATAAAGTTTTTCAGGAAGAGTGTTTTCAGCTTGTTTATTTTCATATAAAAATATGGCATCCAGTCGCTTCAAACAATGGTGTAAAGCTATTCAAAACATCATTCAATGTAAATTGTAGTAATCGTAATTAATAAATTGCAATTACAGTTTCAAGGGAATAATCAACAATTATGTTTTTTGTCATAACCGTGCAGCCCTAATTTATTAATTACTAAAGAAACTAAATGTAACGTGTAACAAGGACACTAAAATAAAGTGGTTTTTTTTATTCAAGTGTACTTACCCAAAAATGTAATAAATGGATATGAAATATGGATTTAGTTTTAATTATTGTTTACATTTAATTATTTAAATGTAAACATTTAAATAATTTATTTTAAACAATCTAATAATTCACCTAATTTTAAATGATTTTATTATTAATGTCTGCCTACCTGTGGTTTTGGCCCTCCCTCATTGAACAGTAAGTGATTTCGCTGTCGAAGAGATCGCTGTCGCTGTTTTTTTCCCGCTGCGAGGGACTTTTATTCGTTGTATAAACTTCCAATAATGATGCCATTTACCATAGATATAATATTGTTTACAGCTGCTCAAGAAGCTTCGGGAGTTGAAAACCGATTATGATAAGGAGACGTTACATTTTTGACATATGCTCCAAGCAGCTGACCAATCACAACAGATTGGGCCAGCTGACCAATCAGAGCAGACTGGGCTTTTCAGAAAGGCGGGCTTTAAAGAGAGATTCATTTCTTTAAAATCATGTATATTCCAACAGCCCCCAACATTTTTATTATGAACTTGTAAATGAGCATAATATGAGCATAATATGGGCATAATATGGGCACTTTAAGACAAAATTAAACTAGTTTCACATTCTGGCCAAAGCTTACCAGCGTCACTGCCAGGTTCCCCGGGCAGATGGGAAAGGGGCGACTGCGGGCGTGAGTCTCCACACAGCGAGTAACTGTGTTCAGCTTGAATGTGTGGCGGCACTGGAGATGCAGGGGTCAGTTCCTCCTCTGTGTCCATAGCATCTCCACGCCCGGATAGGAACGGGTCGCTTAACAACTGCCCCAGCAAAGCCTCTTGGGACAGATCATCTAGGAGCTCGGTGAAGTGCTGCACAGGAAGAACAGGAATTTGAGTTGAAATGAAGTGCTCATTAAACCACAGCTTGTTAAATAGACCTTAATTGCAAGTCATAAAACATCAGCAAGTTTCTTTGAAGATCAGACCCCATAGCCTGGAGAAACAGACTAAAGATGAGAACAAGTGCCCACAGGATAACCCGCTCCACCAATCAGAGGGGATCACGCTTTCTCTGGTTTAATCAGACGGCTCGTTCCTTGGCATTCTTATCGGTGCATTCCAGCCCTTCTTACTGCACCTCAACATGGTCCCCTACTCCTCAAACAGGTTTAGACAGGCTGAAACCCTTCCAGACATTCATTTTATCACTTAAAATCGCTTAAAACGCAGCACTTGTGCTAACTCGTGCTATTTCCTCCATATTCTAACAGCAGCAGAACTTCTAAACTTTTCTCCTCAGGGGATGTTTGAAGGAATGTTCTGAATTCAACACGTTCTGCATTTTTGACTCGCTGTGGATCACCACAACAAACAAAAAACATGTTTAATGCACTTACAATGAAACACTGGGATAAGCATTCACAATCGTTTCAAAAGTTTAGCCACAAGACAAGAATTGCTTACAAATCGTGTCTGTGCAAAGTTATAGCAATTGAATTTGAAGCTATTCTATCACAACAGACTCGTCTCCATCTGCATAGATGAGTCAGAGTCCAGGCTGCTCATCCACATGATGAAGAGGGTCAAGATGCAGACATTCAAACAACTGCTGTCTCCTTTATGTGCATCTGTTCATGTGAACAACCAGCAGGATCCATAGTACAGTCACGCATGGTGCAATACGCAGGTCTTTGGGTTCAGCCAACAAAAGCAGATTATAAGATCAAACAATGCTGCTTTGACTAGCACAAACTGATACAGCAGGATACGATGCTTGGTGCTGCTGACGGATAGTAATACAGCACACAACAGACCAACAGTGTCTGAAATTACATACTTTTATAGTAGGTACATTTGGTTTGAAACTTGCTTCGCAACCGTTACAAAAGTATCATCTATATAGTATGAATGTGTGCAGTATGAATGAAATTTAAATGTACTACATCCACCATGTTGTCATTGTCATGTGACCAACGGGTCAGTTGCGTCGCTTCACTGCCATTCACAAATCCTCTCCCGTGGCCTCATGGGATAGTAAAGTGTCCATCAAATGCACATTTCGAATCTTGCCGTTAGTAGGTGGTCATCCGGCTGATTTTCGCCGTTTTACGAATACTATGTATTCCATCTAATACTATGTATTTTTAGATTTTTTGGATTATTCGGTTTTTGGATTCGGTTTTTGGAAGTCTCTGAATGTTTCCGGCACACATTAGAATATGTCCCAGAATGCATTACAGTTAATGGCCTACCATGAGTTTTTGGCAGTATCTAGTAGTAGCTGAAATGCATACATGTTGAAGTGCATAGTGCACAGTGTACTTTTCAAGGCCACCTAGCAGATAGATCTGTTTGGCTAACACTAAATATAAACAGAACGGCCTGTCAATAATATGTCTTTGAGGAGTCATGCTCATAGTGGGAGAAAACAAAACTGAGGCTCTGTTCAAGAAAAAAAAAGCAGAGCTGCTTTGCAAAACCTAGCCTGAACAACTGCAACTTCCTTCTAACAACTAACTGAAAAAGAAGGCCATTAGGGATTATTTGTAATGCTCTTCAAAGTAATGTGCAGTAACTTTGCACATTGCACAATAAGTGTTTGTATGACTCTAATAAGCATAAAAATGTGATGTCTGCCCGAGCAAGGTGCACAGAGTTATGGAAATACATACATGTCTTCGCCACATTCACCAACAGAAAGCTTCTTTGAAAGTGACTTCTGATACCCCTTTTCCACCAGAATGAACTGGGTGCTAGTTCAGAGCCAGTGCTAGTGCCAGTTCGGAGTTGGTTCGACTGACCTTCTAGACTGGCCTCAAGCCTTCTAAGAACTGGTTTGCCTTTCCACATGCTAGAGAGCCATCACAGAGCCAGGTCTTACGTCACTGTATACGTCTCATCTTTCTCAGCGAGGCAGCGGGAAACACAAACACACCAGGCTTGTTCGAGATGCATCGGCGCTGTGCAGACCGATCAGTGTATGATATCAAAATACCGCATGAGCAATTCAAAAGCATAAGAAGTCGTATGCTCTCGTTGTACTTTGATGTCATACGGCGATCGGTCTGCACAGCACCGATGCATCTCGAACAAGCCTTCCGTCAACAATGGCGAACATTGCGTTACTATTGATGCACATGGCCGATCCTACATCGACATCAAAACACAGGGAATCCAATAAATTATTGCAATTATTGCCGTAATTTGTATAGACGAGGTTACAATCGAGCAGCTATTAGCTCGATTAGCTGCTAATTCAAAAATGGCAGTCACAAGTTTCTGCTCATCTTATTGGTAATGATAACCCCGTCCCCAGCCGCTGACGCAAGCGGTTCTTACTTCTAGACCAGCAATGATTTGGTGCTACTTAAGAACCACTTTTCCTGGTTTGGAGCTGGTGCTTTGGGTGTGGAAAGACAAAGAACCGATTTGAAACTAGGCTCTGGCTCCGAACCAGCACCAGCACTGCCTTGGTGGAAAAGGGGTATGTGTGAGCTGTGCTTCATACATCGCACACTATTGACAAC
This sequence comes from Rhinogobio ventralis, assembly GCA_039654625.1. Lineage (NCBI taxonomy): Eukaryota > Metazoa > Chordata > Actinopteri > Cypriniformes > Gobionidae > Rhinogobio > Rhinogobio ventralis. Next base: position 5,405,813 of record CM077207.1, read on the forward strand.
AGACAATGGGCCTGTGAAATGTAAAGGCTTTGAGTGACACTGATGCCTAAAAATGCTGTCTAGGTAGGCAGCTCTCAAGGTTTTGGAAAAGAGCCTTCAGGAAACATGTTAGAGAAATAAGCTAAACAGGCAAACTGAGCAAACTAGGAAGGAAAGCGGTGGAGTTGGGGATCAAAATGGAGAGAAGCCAGCGTATGGGATCAATTACAGACTGATTTAGATCCAGAGGTTAGCCAAGTCAAAAAACAGACAAACACACAGAGAGAAAAGAAAACAACTAAATGAACACACAAAGCAACAAGGAGAAGGAGAGAGAGAGAGAGAGAGAGAGAGAGAGAGAGAGAGAGAGAGAGAGAGAGAGAGAGAGAGAGAGAGAGAGAGAGAGAGAGAGAGAGAGAGAGAGAGAGAGAGAGAGAGAGAGAGAGAGAGAGAAAACAAGAGAAAGCCTGGGTGTCAGGACTGACAAAGTCGTTCTGGAATGCCTTGTCCTACATTTTCCACTTTTGTTACTCAACTGCAGCCCTGTCTGGACAGCCGACCTGGGTGAGAAAACGTCTGGACGTGCATGAGAATTGCATGCAGGTGTTCCTACAGAGCCTGCCACCCACCCCAAACACATATTAAGTATGTGTTCATATAAGCAGTTCTTTGAAAATGTCTGTTGTGAACTTGCTTGAACTCCATATTTGGCAAAGAACAGCTTTTGTGGAATGTCTTCTTAGACTCAAAAATATCTACGGCAAGCGTTTCCAAGGTCACTTAAGGTGAATACACCATGTAGAATAAAGAAGCAACTGAACGCCATTGAGCAGCAGTTCAAATCAGGTCAAGAGTGGGTGAAGTTTTCAAGATGTCATATAACAAAGTTGTCACCTTCTAGATGCATTAGCAGCAGTCATTTCCATTTCAATGCAAAATCTATGTATTCACACATGGTGGAGTTATGACTGTACACCGTCACCATATTATTATGCCATTCCTGCATCGGTCACGGGCGATATGCAATTACATCTGACACTCTCGAGTGTGTGATAAGAAGATTATGATGATTGCTGAAAATTGCTGGGTGTCGACTGCTCTCTAAGAGGAATATAAGAGAGGCCGCTTTCTCTGCGGAGGACAGACGTGAGGTATCCAAAAGTTCAAGGATAGAAATAATAACTTCTAAGTGCCTGTTTGGGATCAGTTTCTTCACCATATGGACTATGCACTGCAAAATAATTAAATGGTTTGAGTAGAGCCAACTCAAATTAAACAAATAAGATCAATCAAATTAACTTTTATGAGTACTTAAAACTTTCTTTTTCTTTTGAGTTCACAAAACTGACACATTTTGACACAAGTCACAAGTCATCTGAATTGTTTCATTGTTTTGAGTTTTATGAACTTATTTTAATTTAGACAAACTTAAATTAGACAAACGCTAAAATTAAGTGTTATCTAATGTTTTTTGTGCAAGATTAAATGTTAAGTGGGAGATTTAGTAGCGTTTCATGTTTGCTGTTAGTTTAGAAGATTTTTTTTTGGTTTTTGGGGGGTTTCCATCATGGTGACGAGTGGAGCATGAGCTTAGTTTGAGAACAGGTACATGTTAAATGTTTTATATTGCTGTACTCATTAATTGCTAATGCTATCAAAGCATTGTGTTACCAATTAGCAAGGTAGCATTTATTGAATTAGCTAGCCATGTTCCAACTACTAAAAATATTTAAGTTGAGATTACATAATCATTTTAAGTTATATGTATGAATTAGCTTACTCAAATATTGAATGTTAATCGCAATTAAAATGTATGAGTCCAAAAAAAATCTGCAAGCTCTGCGTACTTAAACTTAAAAAAATTGATGTAACCGATTACCTCAAATTTTTTGAGTTTTGCCAACTTATTTGGGTTTAGTGTCTAATCTAAATGGCAATTTTTTGAGACGACCGCAAAAATTGAGCAGTTTAAATTTCAATCACGTGTAACTTTTGTGCACAACACACATACAGCATACTTATGAAAGAGTATGGTAGTATGCTGTTTGAGTAAGACACACCCTATTTCATCATTATAAATGCCTGCATCCAGTTGGGTGGATTCTAAGAGTGAAGGCTTCTTTGTCCGTAGTTTGGATGGGTGTAGTAGTACATGTGGTTTCAGTTGGGGGCAGGGTGATGCAATTTGACTATGTCTGAGTTTTTGCCCAGCTGGAGTCGAATAGTTGTTGAAGCCGCTCCTCTGGTGATGACAGAGACGTTGGGGGTGGATTCAGACAGTGGTCTGTAATTTTTTCCTCCTTAAGGGGGTCGTGAATATGCGTGCAGGAAGAGGAAGTTTACTAGCCAACCCTTTAAGCAGCAAAACAGATGTGAGGAAAGCTGAACCTGCAGGAGACAAAGATCAGCTCACAAGGCTGGACCTTGTCCTTTACACACCGTTGGATCTGACTCACTGATATTAGCCACTAAAAATCTATTTACTTTGGACTGAAGCGCTTCAGACTTATCTCAGGCTTGAGGAAAGTCAAGATGTCCTCTTAAACAAAACACTCCAGGATGGTTGAAGGATCTCTTTGAATGCTGTTGTACAAGTAGTGATATTCTAGGACAAGAGCCAATGTTGAGTGACATTAAACTGGTGCACTTGTTTGACTGGATAACAAGGGACTTTTTAACTCAAGTTCAGAGTTAACCTTACTGGACGTTTGTTTAGAGTTTACTGACTGCCTATACTGCTGCTGTGAATCAAAACAGCCCAACTTCCAGTAAAATACATCACTAAGTAGGGTAAAGTTGCATGATGAAGTTACTTTGAGGAGAAACTAGTGTTCCTGTCTTAACTGTTTTCCCGCTAAACAAAGAATTTTTGGGTTTCCGTGTTTTCACTGTTATACGCTAGGGGGAGCTATTCCACATCTTCTGAATAAGTACAGAATCTCCTGATCAAAACACAGGTCGAAGAAGACGCAAAAAAACAAGCGATCATATGTAAAATAACGTGATCATCAACATTAAACATCATATAAATCAAAACCATCTAATGTTACAGAATAAAGTGTCGACCCAGAACGAGCTATAGGACTGTGCAAGCATTAGGGGTGTTGATGGACTCAATCTAGTCCATCTGTGTTTGATCATCGCTCTGAATCCCATCTGGATGTAGTCTTTGACAAAAAAAATATTTTCTCAAAATGTTGCTTTTTTTTATGAAACTTACCCATATTTAAGTGTTGATAAAAAGGAATGCATGAATCTAGAATAACATGTTTTGTTTTTTTGTTTAAAAGCAGAGGGTCTGCTCTTTCTTTTGATATATGCTCAGATATTCATACAACAAAATATTTTATGGGCCATTACATTTTTTTGAAAATGATCAAAAACCCTGGCGGTGGCTGGCAACTTTAAAAAAAAAAAACGCTGCCGGGGAAAGAGGTAATCAGATCATAAATAATTAACGTGAAAGAGTGAAATTCAAATTCCATAAATTGTTGTGAGAGGCTCAAGAATTAAAGAGATCGAAGAGTAAAAGAGTAAGTTGTAAAACTAATTGAAAGTGATACTAACACTGTTTTTTTCATGTTTAATACTGTAAAGGTGCTTGCTTTAAAGCAATGTATTGTATAAAATGGCATATAAATAAATGTGACTTTTGTGGGAAGAGTTGTGTGTATCCTATCCTAAAGTTCACATTGCAAATCTTGTTTGTGCCAAGGACAAATCCCACCAGAAGTCCATCACTTTTTCCATGATTCACTCTACCCTCTCTGAGAGTGTTTTGAATTCGCTTGGCTCTTGTTCAAGCTCCTTGTGTGCAACTGTTGGGGTTGAGTGTGAAATGTGTGCCGTCGCAGCTGCGGCTTCAGTTTATATAAGGGAAGAGGCCTTGATAGAGACTGTGCTGCAAATTCACAACAAGACCGAACACACCCTGCATATTCAGGGACATCCCGCCCTCCCTTCCCCCAGGGGAGAGTAATGTGCTGGAACTGCAGCGGGTGTCGGCGACTTCTGTAACTCCAGGGGTCCAGGAAACGGCTCCTCTGCAATCAACATCTGGTCAATATTGACCTTAAAGCGCACTGGATGTAAACAAGCAGTGACAGCGGATAACCAAAATCCAATCTGGATTGATTGGAAACACTTGATCAACCATTTTTTGCTCTTTTAGAGAAGGAACATTGACTCAGACTGAAGCAGTAAAACATCTTGTAAGTCCAATACACAAGTAGCAACGGCGTAAAAATTTTCAACATTAATATTTTAGGTGTAAAATACATACATACATATACATATATATATATATATATATATATATATATATATATATATATATATATATACACATATACATATATATATATATATACATACATATATATATATACATATATACATATACATATATATACACACACACACACACACACACACACACAGGTCTTGACATTAACACCCGCCATTTGCGGGTGGATTTCAGCTGTGGCGTGTAACACAGTCACTCCCACTAGCCACTTTGGCGGGTTGAATTTTATTGTAGTCTTCTCAAAAGGCATCTGTAATCGCGTTGCACGTTATAATTAATTACACGCGATTCTTTTGAGCTTATGATTGCAATGTCTAATAATCAGAGGCATTCGGATTAGTCATCGTTGAAACGCCGGAGTTTTGTTCAGAGCGTGCTCTCACTCACTGAAATCTGCACTCTCATCATAAACAACAAAGCAGAGATGTAGCCTATGTGCGATGAGCGTAGGAGATTCATTCATCATACAGTGATTGACTGCTTTGTTCAGCAGCAAAAACAGTTTCAAACAAAGATCACAGCAGAACCACAGCGCATCTGATGTGATTGGCATAACGTTGGCTTGACGTTGGACGTTCGATATTTGCGGATTTAGCGACTGTGTTTAAAGTTACATACAACATTGGTATACACGTTTCTAACTTCAATAGCATTTGAAGAGAATGACTTACAGTCATAAAACCAACTGTAAAGTGTTCATCTAGGTGTCAGGTATGATGTACACCTTTAAGATTTTTGATATTTAATAAAATAAAATCACATGAAAATATGGATATGTATTTCTAGATTTATATGCTAGATTTAAATGTCATAGCTGATAGAACACTGATGAGAATATTGCTTGAGAATAAATATTATATATATAATAAATTATATTTACACCAAAAAAATCTTATATTTTTCAGACAAGCAACTGTTTTCTCTAGGAGCTAAATAGACCTATTTGATGACGTCATGTTATAAATTTCATGTAGACTTGATCATGTAGAGTTGGTGTGTACAGTGCTCATTTACATATAGCCAACAACAAATTTCCCAACAACAAAATTTTGGCCAGTGAAAATGCCGAGTGGCTAGTAACTTTGGAAAACCACTAGCCAGAGCCAAAATGTCAAGCCCTGTATAATATATATATATATATATACACACTCACCTATTATTAGGACTGTGGGGGCCATTTTAGTACAGTGAACTCATTGTCATGTTCAAGAAACCAATTTGAAATGATTCGAGCTTTGTGACATGGTGCATTATCCTGCTGGAAGTAGCCATCAGAGGATGGGTACATGGTGGCCATAAAGGGATGGACATGGTCAGAAACAATGCTCAGGTAGGCTGTGGCATTTAAACGATGCCCAATTGGCACTAAGGGGCCTAAAGTGTGCCAAGAAAACATCCCCCACACCATTACACCACCACCACCAGCCTGCACAGTGGTAACAAGGCATGATGGATCCATGTTCTCATTCTGTTTACGCCAAATTCTGACTCTACCATCTGAATGTCTCAACAGAAATCGAGACTCATCAGACCAGGCAACATTTTTCCAGTCTTCAACTGTCCAATTTTGGTGAGCTCGTGCAAATTGTAGCCTCTTTTTCCTATTTGTAGTGGAGATGAGTGGTACCCGGTGGGGTCTTCTGCTGTTGTAGCCCATCCGCCTCAAGGTTGTGCGTGTTGTGGCTTCACAAATGCTTTGCTGCACACCTCGGTTGTAACGAGTGGTTATTTCAGTCAAAGTTGCTCTTCTATCAGCTTGAATCAGTCGGCCCATTCTCCTCTGACCTCTAGCATCAACAAGGCATTTTCGCTCCACAGGACTGCCGCATACTGGATGTTTTTCCATTTTCACACCATTCTTTGTAAACTCTAGAAATGGTTGTGCGTGAAAATCCCAGTACCTGAGCAGATTGTGAAATACTCAGACCGGCCCGTCTGGCACCAACAACCATGCCACGCTCAAAATTGCTTAAATCACCTTTCTTTCCCATTCTGACATTCAGTTTGGAGTTCAGGAGATTGTCTTGACCAGGACCACACCCCTAAATGCATTGAAGCAACTGCCATGTGATTGGTTGATTAGATAATTGCATTAATGAGAAATTGAACAGGTGTTCCTAATAATCCTTTAGGTGAGTGTGTATATATATATATATATATATATATATATGAAAATACAGACTGAAATTTTTTAGTTTTACTTAATAATGTGAGGCATGTCAGACTTTTATTTTTTTTTTTTAATTATTCACATTTGATTATACAAAATAGGCTTTACTACAGGGTTAGTTTATTAAATTAAAATGTATTAAAATTGTATTAAACAACCGTTTAAATAACAATGTGGTAAAGCCTATTTTATATATAAAATAAAAATGTAAAAAATAAGAATGTGTTTGAAATATTTTAATTTATATCTTTCAATTGCCCTTTTATTTTGCAAAACAAATAATAAAATGACTGGGGGGGGGGGGGGGGGGGACAGTGCTTACAATGCCAAACTTGCAGCTCACTAACAAAATCAGTGGCTTTGTTCTCGCAGAAAATAGAGGTTCTCATGCAATGTTATACTCCCAAAGCTAATAACCTTTCCCACATCCCAGAACCTCCATTAAACCCCCCCCCCCACACACACACACACACACCAACCCACCAAAAATACATTGTTTGAATCAAAGCAAGATCGGCCTCCAAGGGACACTTAGACAAGACCGGGTGAAACCACAAGATCACGATGCAGAAACCGAATGTGTAATGAGTGCGTGTGCGCTTAGAGAAGGTTCAGGCTCAAGTTGCAGCTTATACAAGCCATCCATTCAGAGCAAAAGAGCAAGAATGTGCATCGCAGAATGATGCAACTTACAAGAACGACGGATGCTGGGCCGCCTCAGAAACCCTGCCCTCTCGGAGAACAGTCCAAGCCTGTTTCCACCCAGCCCAGAGAGAGCAGAGAGAAGGCGGCCTGCTCATGCCGGAGGACAGAGGGTTTCTCACTACAGACCGCATGCCAGCAGACTCGTCCCCCCTCCCGTCCCACAAGACCGCTCCACTAAAGCTTGAGTCATCAAAGTACACCACGTGACTCCTGAGTGACAAATGTTATCAAAATGTCAGAGAGCTCTGCAAGATCAGTCTGTCCTGACATGCTATCCACTGTCCACACACATTTTAAGCACCAGGATGCTGTCAATAATCTGCCCTGCCACAAATCATCATACGGTCTATTTATGTGTATAAAAATTACACATTCAAAACACACTGACACAGTGCTGGAGTTTTGCAGTTACTAAAAAGAAAGTCACTGTTTGGATTTAAATAGGCAATGCTTAAGAGTCTATGATTGGATCATTATGGCACTGATTATTATGTTTCTATAGCATGTTATATGTTTGGAAACAGTTCTTCTAACCCTAATTGATGGAGTGTGTAGCTTTTCATTTCTTAAACGACCATGTAGTAAGACACATCATGGCCATATTCCAGGATGACAATGTCAAGGTTCATCAGGCTCAAATTGTGAACGAATGAAGAATCATTTTCACACATGAATTGGCACCTCTGAGTCCAGATCTTAAATTCATTGAACGTCTTTGGGATGTGCTGGAGGAGACTTTACAGAGTGCTGGACTCTTGCATTGGCAATACAAGATCTGGACCAAAAATGGATGCACCTCTTGATGGAAATAAATGTTGTGATGCAAGTCATAAGTTGGCCACTGAAGCTGAAAAAAGCTTAACTGGCGTGACGATGACGTCGGACGTAGCGCAAGCGTTTTGAACTGCAAGAGGCGTTACACTTTCTTTGTAAGTTGAATACGGAAGGCAGTCCGCCGGAAGCTAGATATTTTACTTTATAACGTGTTAAATATGGATATTTTTCTTACAGAAACCCATTGATTCGCTTCAGAAGGCCTTTATTAACCCCCCGGAGCCGTGTGGAGCACTTTTATAATGGATGGATAAATTTTTTTGGTCTTCACATTTTGGGCTGCCATTCTCTGCCATTATAAAGCTTGGAAGAGCCAGGACATTTTTTCGTCTGAAAGAAGAATGTCATATACACCTAGGATGGTTTGAGGGTTAGTAAATCATGGGCTAATTTTCATTTTTGGGTGAACAATACCTTTAAAAACATAACGTCAGCAGCACAAACCAGATGTGAGGCCAGACTCCTTTGCTGGTGTTTACAATCAGACACGGCCTCTACGGTCGAGACAGACAACTTATTTTCTTAAGATATCCTCGTCAGTCCAGTGTTTAACATCACTGATTGTGTGTGACCTCAGAGAGGGAATGCTGGAATATAAATGTGTGTATTTCAGAGTATGATTCATTTAATATCATATTAATCATGATGAACGGTTACATTTAATACTTAAATTAAAGGTACTTCATTCATAACAAAAGAAAGATAAGTGGTATTAATGCAAAAACAGCATCACATTATGAAAGATGAAAACTACTCAAATTAAGATCTATAAAATTCATTCTGATTTCATGAGCCGGTATAACCGGTATTACAAAATCACTAACAGTTGACATTTTTATTGTATAACATATCAACCAATTCTAACTGGAATTATGCCGTGCACAGATTTTAACCATCTTGCTTTAATGCAGATGCTGGTATCGAAGCTAATAGAAAAGAGCTTTTCTAAAATATAATTCTTGGTATTTAAAAAAAAAAAAATAGATAAGGCTGAATGAAAATCCATTGCATGTTCTTTCTATGAAATCCTACTTAATTGAACTGATAGTGTTATCAGCAGATCACAACATCAAAACATCAGGTGAGACAGAAGATATGCAAGTAACCAAGAACTGGGTGATTATGATTGTCATTAGTACCACTAATAAACAGGTTAGAGCACAAGCTCTTGTTAAAGCATGCCCTTCCTCATATTTGCCGTGAACCAAGAATGGTTTTTGAGTGGGTCAGGAAGTACATCTGGTTGCCACAAGGCCTCAATCTACATGAGATAATGTGCTTTCCAGGCTAATCGTGTCGGTGTGATTATCAGCACTAAGAAATGCTGAGCATGACGCCTGAACTGCTCCCCTCAGCATCTCCTTAACCCCTGTCTTAAAGGGGGGAATGAGCCTTGGGCTATTTTGTACTATTTTTAAATCACCTGAAATATGACAACTGAGTCTTTGCTTATAGAGTAAGTGACATGAAGGTACAAACGCACATCCTCTATACAAGTTCTTGTATTAGAATTATTATTTATATAAATACACACACAAGCATGTATATATTTAAGAAAAATGCATTATATATTATATATAAAATATTTATATATAATATAAATTTTATAAATGTATATACAGTATATACATGCTAATATTTCTTTAATATATACATGAAGGAGTGTGTATTTATATATGCATAATAATTATAAGGAGTACACACAAACATATTATATAAACAAAACTTTTATTTTGGATGCGATTAATCGCGATTAATCTTTTGACAGCCCTAATAAAAATATTAGTTTTATTTATCATATTTAATTATTGGAGGTTTGCGTAGTATTCTGATTTTGCATTTCACTGATTTTGAGGAATACTGAATCTTTTTTTGTGTAAGTGAGATTAGATGCATGTTCACATTTAGTCTAGAACTACAAAAACCATCATGTTTACACACAACACCTCTGCACTTACAATTTTTCTCAACAATGGAGCCGTCAGGCAAAAAAAATAATAATAATGGGAAAACAAAAAACAAAAAATAGATCAGATATTCTGTTATAAATTTTAAAAGTAATGTGTTACTTTACTAGTTACTTGAAAAAAAGTAATCTGATTACGTAACAAGTTACTTATCAATGCGTAATGTAAAGTAATGCATTACCCCCAACACTGATCACAACTGTTTACCATTACTATCAGTAATGGTAGACAATAATTGTACCTATTAAGCCATAAAAAGGGCATGTTTGCATTCCTCAAATATTATATTATCAGAAGATTGGCTCCAGATATGCATAAATTCAAATCTGAAAGTCAACCGGCATGCCCTGGCAATGCAGCTGACTCATAATGCAGAAGGACACGGCACAGATGCAACATGCATAATGATACCAGACGTATGCAAAAGGCCGAGTCCACAAAAAAAGGAAGCTTCAGGGGAGCCTACAGCTCCAACTAAAAACAATTTGTGTTGTTGTGTGGAATTCCATGTCAACAAACCCTGGGGAGCAAGAGTGAAAGTGAGGAGAACTGGCACATAGAGACCCATGAGGTGGGGGAGCGTGTATGTGTTTGGAGGGGGGCTGATGGGGACCTTAAACAAAGACCCCGTTCTGTTCTAAAGGTGAAGGAGAATGTGAACCATTCCTCAACTTTCACAAAGCATATATAGTTCTCATGGAAGTGTACGTTACTGCCCCGATCCTGTCAGTTTCTGAATCCCAGACGCACCATACTGTTGCACCTCCAACACTGGCTTTGCTGTCTGGAAAAGCGTTATGTGCCTTGTCTGGTAATTTAAATGGGATGTGACTGCTCGTAACTTAACACATTTGTGCAATTAACTTCCTTCGATGTGTTGTTAAACTATGAGTATCATACATTTGAGTAGTAGACATGAAATGGGCTACTTTTGTAACGTTGACATGCGGTGTAAATTGTGAGTTCATAACAGTTAAAAGATTGTTATAAAATTATATGATACATTTATAAACTTTTTTTTTGTTGTATTAATTCACACCATCAGGACTGTTTAAAAAAAATCAGTGCATTAAAAATTTAAAAAATATAAGACCAAAAATGCACTTTCCCTTATGACTTTTAACCTAATCTTATAGATCTCATTTAAAGTGATCAAGTCAAATAAAAACTATTTTTATGACTAAATGTTGTAAATGATAAGGTTTAGAGCTATTTAAATGTATTAATTCACACCATCAGGACTGTTTAAAAAAAATCAGTGCATTAAAAATGTAAAAAATATAAGACCAAAAATGCACTTTTCCTTATGACTTTTAACCTAAAATCTTCATGTTGAATAAAAACTTTTTTTTTTTTTTTTTTTTTAAAGTACATGCACCAACTACCCACTGTGAACCCCCTAATTAGTCAGCACAAGTAGAGGCCACTCTGAGCAGAAGTTGGAACACAAACCTATGATTACATAACCTGCAACACCTCTTTAAAGAATCGAGCACTATATTCTGACTTTATCCAAATGGACTAAACCTATTTCTCTGTGTAGCTCTGTACTATACATGATACAGTCACTTGATAACTGCACCATCTGAACTTTATCCCTGGGAGCCAAGTGGAACCCATGGCACATTAGCAATCTTATAGATCTCATTTAAAGTGATCAAGTCAAATAAAAACTATTTTTTATGACTTAATGTTGTAAATGATAAGGTTTAGAGCTATGTAAATGCATTCTGGATGATCTGACACTAGTTGCAACACATCAAAACATGCGAAGTGAAAGATGGCAATCATGCCACGGCATCATAAGAAGATTCCCACTTACAGTGCTGTACAAAATGTCGTTATCCCCGGATTCGGACAATTCGCTGAGGTTTTTGTCCCATTGTAAAAACGGTTCCCCGCAATCCATTATTTCCATGCCTCGATCTGTAACCGTCACGGAGGCTTCAACGACTCCACAAACGACTATTTGTCAGCGTTAGCGATAGCGTATCTGTCAAAAGGCTCGTCCGACCAAAGTGAATGTTTTACTGTCAACGGAAAGTTGAGTATAAGTTGCGCGTCTGTCGCCACTGTTCACCGAACTTTCCTCTCAGCTTCCTTGAGAAATGTCGCCCCTTCACAGGCGAGCAGGAATTCGGGGCGGGGAAATGATGATGATGGGAATGGTAAAATTTGTTTACCAGAGGCAGTTTGTGGACTATACTACTTTCAGGGAATGTTTCGGGTGTTTCCAAACGAATAAAAAAAATATGCGGCTTATATTTCGTTTCGACGTTTGAAAACACTACGCATAGATTTGCCTTAAAACACCAAACATTCCTATATAAAGTCCCGCCCTTGGACTACATGCGTCAACCAATAAGATGAGCCGTTACGTTTAAAGCTCACCTCGCACTGAGAATGCGAAAATAACGGAAGACGGACAACCCTTCTGACCAATAGGAGAGCGCTACTGTTTGATTGACGTGAAATTGCTCCAATTAAGGATGACTCCGCATTATCTCTCAACAAACCATGTAAAGCCAAGAGTACCAAACTGTGTGCACCGCCTCAACTCATATTTCTGTCAATGGATTCCTACTGAGGGTAAACATTTTAAAATGTGAACTTGCTCTTATTTTAAAGCGCACTTAAGATCATTTTACTATACCCTGGAGGCTAAATATAACTAGTGTGCACAATGGGTAAAATGCGCCCAAACTAATTGAAATGACTGCAAAACAACAGGGAGAAATGAAACTGCCGTTCTCTCAGTTTCAGACAGCTAACTTTTTTAAAAGTTTCTGAAACCAGGTGTTTTACATGTGCTGTACGTGGATGGCGAGAGTATTCACAACAAACCTGTACCGACAAACTACTACATTTATTCACGAACATTAAGCAAGTACAGTATAACAAGTTGAAAGTGATTTTGTTACACGCTTTTCTACATATCTGTTATGTTTCAGAAGTTATAAAGGAAAAGTTAACAGTTTTGTTTCTTTTACAAAGAGTCAAGCCCAGTTCATGGGACTGGAACGTGTGTTTACATGTCAAAGTGCATCCTGCCAGCGCCCTCTGTTGGCAATAAGACAATCATACCAACATTACTTCATTTGCCAATGTATGACTGTTAAAGGGTTAGTTCACCCAAAAATGAAAATTCTGTCATTAATTACTCAAGACCTTCGTTCATCTTCAGAACACAAATTAAGATATTTTTGACAGCAATTTAATTAACTTCCAAGGCCCAGAAAGGTAGTAAAACATCATTAAAATAGTCCATGTGACTACAGTGGTTCAACCTTAATTTTATGAAGTGTCAAATACTTTTTGTGTGCAAAAAACAAACAAAAATAGTCATCTGTGTCAGTCTTCTATGCACTAGCTCCTGTGTAAGCATCACACGAATGCGTCTTGGTGCTCACGTGAACTGCATCGGCCAATGGTAAGCTGGCATTCTGGCGTAGCTCAGGCGTGACTGTATTGACTACGTCAACAGCGTAGAGACGGACACAGACGTGATGAAATTGTTGAATAAAATTGTTTTTTTGTTTTGTTTTTGCGCACTAAAAGTATTCTTGTCGCTTCATAAAATTAGGGTTGAACCACTGTAGTCACATGGACTATTTTAAATGATGTCTTTCCTACCTTTCTGGGCCTTGAAAGTGTTAATTAAATTGCTGTATATGAAGGGGTCAGTGAGCTCTCGGATTTCATCAAAAATAGCTTAATTTGTGTTCTGAAGATGAACCAAGGTCTTCCAGGTTTGGAACGACATGAGGGTGAGGAATTAATGACAGAATTTAAATTTTGGGTGAACTAACCCTTTAAGGGCAGGCACAAAGATACTCAAAGAGTTAATGTCAGTGAGCAGAATAACGCTATACAAAATATCTTCTCTTGGTTCCTAAAGTCTGGGAAGGCGTCTTCACTACTGGTCTCGCAGATTTTCACTTAAAAACACAATATTATCTGTGGAAAGAGAAAGACAAATTTGGTTAATTTTTGAATCATTAAAGCAAAAAACAACAACAAAAAAAGTTATAATATTTAGAGTCTGTGGTGAAGAAGCACCAAAGTCTGACCTGCGATAATAGTTGTTGCCTGTCGCCTGACGTTGTTTTTATCCATGTACTCTCCATAATCGAGCTTTCCTTCCACAAAAATTCGAGACCTGAAAATAATTTGATTCTTGGTTAATAGCAGTATGTTTTATTTTTATATTCATAAATGCTTAAAAAACAAATAGGGAACACACCCTTTCTTTACATGCTGATACGCCACGTCTCTGAGACCTGGTTTGAATACTGAAATTCTATGCCATGTTGTTTTCTGGGTGACATCTCCTGCAAAAAAAAAAAGAAGATAACAACCTTTCTTAGTTTATTAAAGTCAGCATGAAAACAAAATGGACAATTGTTATTTTTTATGGAATATTGCAGTATTTATTATAAAAAATGACATTATAACTTCCCCTCCCTCTTGCACTGACATCTCTTCTCTGATGATGCGTTTATTGGCGTGTAGGGCTGAACAATTAATTGCATTTGCGATAATATCGCGATATCATAAAACACAATTTTCTAACCGCAAAGGCTGTGATTACACTCTGGTCACGTGACACGCGAGAGTAAAGCAGTCTGCAGAAGAAGCATCTACTTATGTTACGCCTAGAGGCCTGGCCTAAAGGAAAGAACATTTTGTGTTTAATCGATCTAATATTGTGTTGGTCATACTATACAATAGGGGAGGGAGAAAAAATTCTCTCTCCAATGATTCTGGACCAATTCTGAGCTTAGATTTGAACTGCAGGTGCGCGATGGCGCTGCGTGTTTTAGAAACACCCATATTCTGCTTGCTTCCATTTCCTCTCTCACACACACACACCACTCGAACCATAAAATCTTTCATAACATTCAGAAAGGTTGAAGCAAATTACAATGACATTCGCGGGCTTCATTGCACAGGATATGCGCTGTGAGAAATGTGCACTTTGCTTGATGTTACGTTTACAGTGCGTGTTCTCGCCCGCCGGTATTTTCCTTACAAATGCTCTACGAAGGCTTCATTTATGAAAGAATTCATTTAAAATGGAATGCAGTGTGCTTATATATTAAAAATAAGAAACTCACTGACAGAAGGCTTTCCGTTTGAAATGCTCACGCCGCGTTTTGTGAAGAGTGCTCGCGCATGTGGCTGTGTGCGTCTCAAAATGCTTTATTGATGCAAAATTAATGCAAACACAGTCAGTAATGTCTTGAGGAATTAAACAGACAGGACAAACCACATCTTATAATTCAAAAGAGATCAGTGCATTAGTGTGAATGCAGATCTCCCGCTGTCTATGATGTTATCATTAATAATCAAGCAACAGTAAAACCACTCACAGTTCAGATACTCTTAAATACTGAAAGCACTCTTAGTTCATTGCTTGTAATATGTTTTTTGTTCCTCTTTATTATTTACTAGCTTTTATGTTTTGAAGCAATATTAGTTTATATATTTAAAATTCTTAAGCAATTTTTAAAATAATTTTTTAAATGTGTAATTATTTTAAAAAGTACTTATTACATATAAAATAAAATAAAATGATTTTAAGTTTTATTAATAAGATTAATTAATAAGAAAAAAAGTTTAAGAATTGTTTTGGAATCGGATCGTGACTCCCAGAATCGGAATTGGATTGTAAGGTACCTAAAGATTCCCACCATTACTATACAATTTATTGCTCGTCTTTGTTGAATAATACAGAAGATAAAGAGCTTGAAAAATAATCGCATACTAAATCGCAATCGCAATATTAGTTAAAAAAAATAAATACTTTTTTTAATTTTTTTTATCGCAATTAGATTCATTTCCAAAATCGTTCAGCCCTATTGGCGTGAGGGCAGGGCAAACTGTCACTTGGCCAATAGCAAACCACAACCGTCCAATCAATTCCTCATGAACTAACTCAAGCCCCGTCCTACAGTTGTTCTTGTTCAAGAAGCCTTTTCACTCAGATATACATCACAATAGGGAAAAGACACTGCCAACTTCTATTTCATGCTGACTTTATGATCACTGACTGACTGGTGAATTAGGAAAATTTCTTGTTTAAATAGACCACATATTTGCACCATGAAGACAATTCTCTCACATAAAGCATATCTGACAACTAGTCAATTTGTTTGTCACCCACTTTAATATTATCTCTTAATCTAACAAAAAAATCCTATCATAATCTTATAGATTAAAAATGTGTATTTGTCTCATACACGTTATATAGAGAATACAAACTGCAGTGAAACATCCCATAGACTGTGCATAAAATATGTAGAGAATAAACAGAAATAATAATGAGTACACAGACTCATCTTTAAACTCTCACCTGTACTTGTGGGTTCTCCCTCCCCAGACCGCCACATCTCATTTGTTGCCATGGAGAAGATGGTGACGGGGTTTCTGCCCTCCACCTGTCTCATGACAGGGTCTTGCCCCACCCGCCCAAGAAGCTGCACCTTGTTAATAGCTGTTAAAAGACGAAGCAAAGACAAAAGACATTGGCTTTCAGCAAAGAGAACCAAAGCAAAATGGCTTAAATGTACACAAAAACATTTATCCTTCTATACACAAAACAGTAGTTTATTTTGGTAAAATATTGTTAGATTGCCGAATGCCGCAAACAAAACGTCAATAATATGGCACAAATTTTTGTATAAAAATACAGCGATTAGTTCTTCCTTCAAGCGCTTATATTATAAAACAGGCTGTGCCATCTGAGCCTAGTAATAATGTGCAGTAGACCAGGGGTTTTCCATATTTTAAATACAGTAATAAATAATATTATAAATGTGTAATATTATAAATATTGTATGGAAATATTTAGTTTTTATTATGATGCATTTTTTTCTACTCACTACAGTACTGTAAAATATGGAAGATATTGCATGATATAAACTTGCAATTGTGAGATCTAAAGTCAGCAATTCTGACTTTAGAACTCTCGCAATTCTGACTTTAGAACTCTCGCAATTCTGACTTTAGAACTCTCGCAATTCTGACTTTAGAACTCTCGCAATTCTGACTTTAGAACTCTCGCAATTCTGACTTTAGAACTCTCGCAATTCTGACTTTAGAACTCTCGCAATTCTGACTTTAGAACTCTCGCAATTCTGACTTTAGAACTCTCGCAATTCTGACTTTAGAACTCTCGCAATTCTGACTTTAGAACTCTCGCAATTCTGACTTTAGAACTCTCGCAATTCTGACTTTAGAACTCTCGCAATTCTGACTTTAGAACTCTCGCAATTCTGACTTTAGAACTCTCGCAATTCTGACTTTAGAACTCTCGCAATTCTGACTTTACAGCTCTCGCAATTCTGACTTTACAGCTCTCGCAATTCTGACTTTACAGCTCTCGCAATTCTGACTTTACAGCTCTCGCAATTCTGACTTTACAGCTCTCGCAATTCTGACTTTACAGCTCTCGCAATTCTGACTTTACAGCTCTCGCAATTCTGACTTTACAGCTCTCGCAATTCTGACTTTACAGCTCTCGCAATTCTGACTTTACAGCTCTCGCAATTCTGACTTTACAGCTCTCGCAATTCTGACTTTACAGCTCTCGCAATTCTGACTTTACAGCTCTCGCAATTCTGACTTTACAGCTCTCGCAATTCTGACTTTACAGCTCTCGCAATTCTGACTTTACAGCTCTCGCAATTCTGACTTTACAGCTCTCGCAATTCTGACTTTACAGCTCTCGCAATTCTGACTTTACAGCTCTCGCAATTCTGACTTTACAGCTCTCGCAATTCTGACTTTACAGCTCTCGCAATTCTGACTTTACAGCTCTCGCAATTCTGACTTTACAGCTCTCGCAATTCTGACTTTACAGCTCTCGCAATTCTGACTTTACAGCTCTCGCAATTCTGACTTTACAGCTCTCGCAATTCTGACTTTACAGCTCTCGCAATTCTGACTTTACAGCTCTCGCAATTCTGACTTTACAGCTCTCGCAATTCTGACTTTACAGCTCTCGCAATTCTGACTTTACAGCTCTCGCAATTCTGACTTTACAGCTCTCGCAATTCTGACTTTACAACTCTCGCAATTCTGACTTTACAACTCTCGCAATTCTGACTTTACAACTCTCGCAATTCTGACTTTACAACTCTCGCAATTCTGACTTTACAACTCTCGCAATTCTGACTTTACAACTCTCGCAATTCTGACTTTACAACTCTCGCAATTCTGACTTTACAACTCTCGCAATTCTGACTTTACAACTCTCGCAATTCTGACTTTACAACTCTCGCAATTCTGACTTTACAACTCTCGCAATTCTGACTTTACAACTCTCGCAATTCTGACTTTACAACTCTCGCAATTCTGACTTTACAACTCTCGCAATTCTGACTTTACAACTCTCGCAATTCTGACTTTACAACTCTCGCAATTCTGACTTTACAACTCTCGCAATTCTGACTTTACAACTCTCGCAATTCTGACTTTACAACTCTCGCAATTCTGACTTTACAACTCTCGCAATTCTGACTTTACAACTCTCGCAATTCTGACTTTACAACTCTCGCAATTCTGACTTTACAACTCTCGCAATTCTGACTTTACAACTCTCGTGTGCTTGGGACATGGCTTTTAATGGTGAGACTTTTGTTTTTGCAATCAAGCTCTTTAGATTTATCGGCTTTCAAATATAAAGAATTAACGGTTATCAGTATCAGCCAAAATGTTCATAACTTTTCCACAGACCCCTTTGCGGGCCCCGATATGAAAACCCCTGCTGTAGTGACTGTTTACAATGATTGACGGATACTCACATCTCTCCAAGATCAGACTTGTATCTGTGGTCCTGTGTCGGACAAACTGTTTAAGTATCTGTCAGGACAGAGTAAAAACAGTCAGCCCATAGTAATCCTCATAAGCAAACATGAACCCATCTACATTTTCTTTCATTACCTGTGCAGAGGCATTTCTCAACATCTTCTCTACTTGGTGGATGGTGCTATGATGTTTGCTGATTGGTCATTCACTCTGTGAAAGAAAAATGGCATTATCAGAGTAATAAAGGTAAAACTTAACTACGTGAACGTAATGTTGAAAAATATATAATTTGCCTTATTCGCATTCCACCTATGTATGATGCAGCTCAAGGTAAAACATTCTTTACAATATCCTCTGACATTATTTGTTCATTATTAATTTATACTTCAAGATTTGTTCTGTATTCTACTTTCAGCAAATCCAGTCAAGAAACACATGTTAATCTCCCGCCATTCATTTTCACCAACTAGTCACGTTTATTAGACATATGCAATGGTGATTGTACGCTTTATATCTGCGATGTATAATCTATATCGTCTTCGCAGTTTTTATAAAAGACAAGTGCAAAGATAAACTTCGACTTACAAGTTCAAAAGATCTTGAGAATGCTTCAATAACCCCACGCTGTTTCCGGTGCGTCCTGGAAAACATTCCCCAGTAGCAACAAAAACCAACAACGTGCGTTCCCGTTCTGGATGAATATTAATTTGTCATTTATTATATTTTGTTGTGCCTTCGACTGCGGACATTTTTATGTCGCAGGAATGTGTTATTAAAGTTAATATATTTAAACTAGTTTGTTTTTGTTAAATGAATAATACATTAAAATGATTAGTAGGCCTGTTCATTTTGTCCAAGACCAATATTTCCAATACAAAATATGAAAATCTGTAACAAAATATTAATAATTACATCCTTTACATTATGATAAAAAAGGAAATAAACACAAAATGTAATGTAATGTATACCAGTTTATACCGAAATTACAAGTTGTTTGAAGTTGTTGTTTTATTTTATTTTATTATTTTAACTGAGGTTTGTACCATCAAGTTGGCTACAACAATATCTTTGCATTAGATCAGGTGCATAACAAATGAATATATATATATATATATATATATATATATATTATAATTTTTATTTTACATTACCTTTAGGGTTTTGTATAAAAAATACACAAAACAGGCTAAATATCACAAAATATTATAATTGTGAAATTGTCAATTTTTGCACAAAAAATTAATTGTTTAAATTGTATGTTTAAAATGTTTAATTGTATTTATCATACATACTATGAAATTAGTCAGCCTTTTATTTTCCAAAAAAATAATAATCATAGAATCCATTTAAATACAATACATAATTTTAAACATGATGGAAGTGGTGTTGTAGTGAAAACGTTCATAATTTCAAAATATGACAAAAATTACATAATCATGTGATGAATTTATATACACTGTTGCAATGTATGTATTAAGTCTACAGGGCTGAAAGTGCTCATAGTTACAGAAACACACATTCAACAATTTGGGTTTATAAAAATCTTTTTTATTTGAGGGCTTGAGGTACATAGTTCCTGAAAATTAGTACAGTCTTATAGAGAGAGTGCATCCAAACAAAAAAGAAAACCAAAATAAAGAAGTGCATTCGTACTAGTAGCTTTAGTTACAGTAAGTGTATGAAGATTCATATTTAGATGATAATACTGTGATCAGTCTCATATATTAGAGTGGTCTGCCAAACCTGAATTTGTTCTTTAAAAAGTGCCATTAGACAACCATCTTTTTATATTTATATATAATAAATAGTTTCATATATTAAATGTTTTGTGATGTTGATGTACTATGCGTTGACTTCCCATTAAATCTTTGATATTTTACACATATTACTGTGATTATAATCCTGAGTGTATACAAAGGCGATATGCTAAACAGAGTAGAATCCTGCAGTCTCTGTTCAACACACAGTAAGACACAATACAAGACTTGAATTCAATCTTAAAGTGCAGCATATTTGTTCAAAGGCATATTCGCATATCAGAACACCTGTGCATCTTTTTTTTGGAAGCTTGTTTCCGCCACGGATTATGTAAGATTTTTTTTCTCTCAATTGCAAGTTTATATTTCACAGTTCTGAGGAAAAAAAGTCTGAATTGCGAGTTATAAACTCAGAATACGAGAAATAAAGCCATAATTGCGAGATATAAACTTGGAATTTTGAGATATAAACTTGGAATTGTGAGATATAAACTCGGAATTGTAAGATATAAACTCAGAATTGCGAGAAATAAAGTCAAAGTTGTAAGATATAAAGTCAGAATTGCGAGAAATAAACTCAGAATTGCGAGAAATAAAGTCAAAGTTGTAAGATATAAAGTCAGAATTGCGAGAAAAAATTCTGAATTGTGAGATATAAACTCAGAATTGCAAGAAATAAACTCGGAATTGTGACATAAAACATTGCAATTACCTTATTCATTTTTTTTATTTTGTGGCAGAAACAAGCTTCCATAGTTTTTATAATGCAGAAATAAGAAATTCAATCTGAGAGGGACAGAAAGAAAAAGAGAGAGCCAGATGCACAGAGCTCAGGGTTTTTGGAGAACCAGACTGATGAGCTGAGAAAGAAGACGCTGGGCGGGCTGACTGATGGGGTAGTGATGGGGCAGTTTGTCCTCCAGCCCTGACGTCTTCACGTAGTACCTATAAAAACAGATATTTTTTTAAAAATATGACAGCCCTGTCCTAGCCTGGAATTTTTTTTTATCTTGATGAAGTTAATGAAGAACCTGAACTCCTCCTTGAATCCTGTCCTGATGTACTTGCTCAAACAGGTGCTATGCTGCAGACAGGCTAACAGAACATGGAACCGCTGGTACAGAAGAACCGCCTGAGATGGACTGACCGGACACTGCGGGCCTGAGAGAACCAGAACCACCTGCTGGGCCTGATATCCAACAAACGGGAGCTATGATAGAGATGATGGAAAGACCAAACAGTATGACCACATTAACTGAAGCTCTAGAGGAAGGTACATTCAAACATATGATATGGGCATGCTAATCATGTGGATTTATGCAAATGTGGGATAAAAATGAAATGGTTATATACTTACTAAGAATGGGTGAGGCTTAAGCAATCGAAACATCCAGCCAATAGTAAGGAAATGTCCCAGAGAAGTTGTGCGACTAGCCTTTGAAACACAAATGAGACAAGTAAAGCTGATTAGTGTTTTATATATATATATATATATATATATATATATATACACTCACCTAAAGGATTATTAGGAACACCATACTAATACTGTGTTTGACCCCCTTTCGCCTTCAGAACTGCCTTAATTCTACGTGGCATTGATTCAACAAGGTGCTGAAAGCATTCTTTAGAAATGTTGGCCCATATTGATAGGGTAGCATCTTGCAGTTGATGGAGATTTGTGGGATGCACATCCAGGGCACGAAGCTCCCGTTCCACCACATCCCAAAGATGCTCTATTGGGTTGAGATCTGGTGACTGTGGGGGCCATTTTAGTACAGTGAACTCATTGTCATGTTCAAGAAACCAATTTGAAATGATTCGAGCTTTGTGACATGGTGCGTTATCCTGCTGGAAGTAGCCATCAGAGGATGGGTACATG
Organism: Rhinogobio ventralis; assembly: GCA_039654625.1. Classification (NCBI taxonomy): domain Eukaryota; kingdom Metazoa; phylum Chordata; class Actinopteri; order Cypriniformes; family Gobionidae; genus Rhinogobio; species Rhinogobio ventralis. The sequence continues at coordinate 5,428,224 of CM077207.1, forward strand.
GTGGTCATAAAGGGATGGACATGTTCAGAAACAATGCTCAGGTAGGCCGTGGCATTTAAACGATGCCCAATTGGCACTAAGGGGCCTAAAGTGTGCCAAGAAAACATCCCCCACACCATTACACCACCACCACCAGCCTGCACAGTGGTAACAAGGCATGATGGATCCATGTTCTCATTTTGTTTACGCCAAATTCTGACTCTACCATCTGAATGTCTCAACAGAAATCGAGACTCATCAGACCAGGCAACATTTTTCCAGTCTTCAACTGTCTAATTTTGGTGAGCTCGTGCAAATTGTAGCCTCTTTTTCCTATTTGTAGTGGAGATGAGTGGTACCCGGTGGGGTCTTCTGCTGTTGTAGCCCATCCGCCTCAAGGTTGTGCGTGTTGTGGCTTCACAAATGCTTTGCTGCATACCTCGGTTGTAACGAGTGGTTATTTCAGTCAAAGTTGCTCTTCTATCAGCTTGAATCAGTCGGCCCATTCTCCTCTGACCTCTAGCATCAACAAGGCATTTTCGCCCACAGGACTGCCGCATACTGGATGTTTTTCCCTTTTCACACCATTCTTTGTAAACTCTAGAAATGGTTGTGCGTGAAAATCCCAGTAACTGAGCAGATTGTGAAATACTCAGACCGGCCCGTCTGGCACCAACAACCATGCCACGCTCAAAATTGCTTAAATCACCTTTCTTTCCCATTCTGACATTCAGTTTGGAGTTCAGGAGATTGTCTTGACCAGGACCACACCCCTAAATGCATTGAAGCAACTGCCATGTGATTGGTTAATTAGATAATTGCATTAATGAGAAATTGAACAGGTGTTCCTAATAATCCCCTAGGTGAGTGTATATATACACAGTATATAGTGTATATGGTGATATTGAGCCTAGGAAAAATTTGTTAAAAATTATAATATTGTTGTGCTACACTTATGCTTGGAGTCAACTGTTTTTATTTGTGATAACGCAATGAAATGTGCCAAATTGTAATAACATAATTTTGGCCAGGCTGTCATACAAAAAATTTATGAACACTGTCATACAAAGAACTTAAGAATTTATGTTGTAGTCAATGTATGCTTTTTCCTGTGAGCGTTTTGTTTTCCTATGCATTTTTTTTGCATAGTAAATTAAAACCTGTAGCTAGTTTGGCTTTTTTTGTCAAATAATTTTGTCAGATAAACACCTTAACCAAGTTTAGTATTTTGTTCCTCCCTCATATTTAAATATTGTCCTCATATTTTGATGGTTTAAACAAACATATAGTGTCATTAAAAACAAAAATCCCCTCCAGTTTTGACCGGTAGTGTGTATTTACACCGATCAGGCCTAATATTATGACCACCTTCCTAATATTGTGTTGGTCCCCCTTTTGCTGCCAAAACAGCCCTGACCCATCAGGCATGGACTCCCCTAAAGGTGTGCTGTGGTATCTGGCACCAAGATGTTAGCAGCAGATCCTTTAAGTCCTGAAAGTTGCGAGGTGGGGCCTCCATGGATGGGACTTGTTTGTTCAGCACATCCTACAGATGCTCGATTGGATTGAGATCTGGGGAATTCGGAGGCCAAGTCAACACCTCAGACTCGTTGTTGTGCTCCTCAAACCATTCCTGAACCATTTTTGCTTTGTGGCAGGGCGCATTGTTGAATCTAATCTAATTATTCTGCTGAAAGAGGCCAAGGCCACCAGGGAATACCGTTTCCATGAAAGGGTGTACATGGTCTGCAACAATGCTTAGGTAGGTGGTACGTGTCAAGGTAACATCCACATGGATGGCAGGACCCAAGGTTTCCCAGCAGAACATTGCCCAAAGCATCACACTGCCTCTGCCGACTTGCCTTCTTCACCAGTGCATCCTGGTGCCATGTGTTCCCCAAGTAAGCGACGCACACGTACCCGGCCATCCACGTGATGTAAAAGAAAATGTGATTCATCAGACCAGGCCACCTTCTTCCATTGCTCTGTGGTCCAGTTCTGATGCTTACGTGCCCACTGTTGGCGCTTTCGGCGGTGGACAGGGGTCAGCATGGGCACCCTGACTGGTCTGTGGCTATGCAGCCCCATACGCAATAAAACTGCAATGCACTGTGTATTCTGACACCTTTCTATCAGAACCAGCATTGACTTCTTGAGCAATTTGAGCTACAGTAGCTCGTCTGTTTGATCGGCCCAGCCTTCGCTCCCCACGTGCATCAATGAGCCTTGGCCGCCCATGACCCTGTCACCGGTTCACCACCGTTCCTTCCTTGGACCACTTTTGATAGATACTGACCACTGCAGACCGGGAACACCCCTCAAGAGCTACAGTTTTGGAGATGCTTTGACCCAGTCGTCTAGCCATCACAATTTGGCCCTTGTCAAACTTTCTCAAATCCTTACACTTACAATTTTTCCTGCTTCTAACACATCAACTTTGAGGACAAAATGTTTACTTACTGCCTAATATATCCCACCCACTAACAGGTGCCGTGATGAAGAGATAATCAGTGTTATTCACTTCACCTGTCATAATGTTATGCCTGATCGGTGTATATATTTGCATATGTATGAGAAAATGCTACTCACCTCCTGACAGAGCACAACCACCTCAAACAGCAACGCAGATGCCGCGTCCAGATAGTCCGCCTGCAGACGCTGCATCTGTGATTTAATTATCATAAATTTAATTTAATTATCATAAATGAATTGAAAATAATCTGTTAGAAAATAATCTGTTCCTCACACTAGGAAGCTAGGAGTAAATGACAACAAAATACGACATTGTTCCATTATGGACTGTCTTTTATACCTTAGTAATTGAAGATTTGGAGTCCTTCGTAGAGTCTGACAGCTGAAGATCCGGATCACACACTAAAGCTAGCAGCATGTCCGCTGTAAGAGCCCCTCTGCAACAAACAGCAGCCACATCTCATTTAAATAGGCTTTAATGAGCAGACTGATATTATTGCCAAGGTAGAATTACTTACTGTTTGGACATCAGCATACTGAGTCTTGTCGGCTCAATCTCTGTTTCCCTGAACATCAGGCTCAATATCTGAACCACTAAAGTGCAAAGCCTACAGAACATAAGACACATCGTCTTTGTTTTAATGTCCTTAAAAGCAGCAACGACTTCAGGCATTACAGAAAACCCACAGCACCGATCATGAAAACGTGCTTGTAAAATGCCAACCTGGGGTCATTACAAAGTTGTTTAAATTATAAACATGGATAGTTTAGCTTGTTATGAGACTGACTGGCATGTACCTAAAGTTACATGTGCATGTATTACATGACAAGTTGCATGTCTGCTTTTCTTATTACGAGGCTTACAGAAGTCTGTCAGCTGTGTGAACTCCTTCCTGGTCGCCTTGAGAAGTTTCAGCCAAAGTTTTCACCAGGAAAGAATAAAGGTCAGGTGACTGAGAAGCGAATGAGAAAGGAATTTTCATTTTTGGATGAACCGTTCCTTTAAAGTGCATGTAAACACTAATGCATAGAGCGGCATCTTACCCTCCAGAAGAGTTTTTTGATGGTGGGGTTGCGGTATGTGGCCGTGTGCAGCTCCTGCAGTAGTAAATACAGACTCTCCAGACTGATGTTCTCCTGTAGCAGCTCTCCACTCAACTGACCGAACAAGTGACATGTCCGCTCCCAGCTGCAAACACATTAGCAGACGCTTTCTTAGCCTGTGCATTTATATGCACTGCATGCATAAATATAAATGGTTCGGTCAGATAGATACAGCATATAGCAAATATATAGCAGTACCTGATCTTGTGATATTTCTGTTTCCGAGGAGAAAAGGAAGATATGCCACATCTTCTCCTGTACACTGGGTCCAGCATCAAAGTTGATCTCTACAACAAAAAAACATTTCAGATGGTTTAAAAGTGGAGTGAGCAGCTTAAAAAATGTAACCCTCCTATTGCATTCGGGTCCATTTTAACCTGGAAGAGGTACATAAAAACTTCTAAAAAATCCTTAGTTTTTGTATGAAAATGAAACTTTGGATATGTGTTAAGCCTGTCAAAATACACACATTTTTTTTAAATGTGAGAGATATAAACTAAATTGTTACACCTTTTGCGTTCAGGTCCATTTTGACCCAGAAGTGAACTATGGCTTTACACATGAAATTAAGCTGATTTTAGTTAGTTAGATTTGTCTAACATTCGTGGAACACTGGACCAGCTCTATACCCTCTCCAGGGTGCTGGAGGGTTCGTGGGAGTTTGCCCAACCAATCCACATGTGCTTTGTGGATTTGGAGAAGGCATTCGACTGTGTTCCTCGTGGCGTCCTGTGGAGGGTGCTCTGGGAGTATAGGGTCCCGTGTGAAGCGGCTGGGATGAGAATCAGCACCTCAAGTCTGAGGCCATGGTCCTCAGTCGGAAAAGGGTGGCTTGCCGCTTCAGGTTGGTGGAGAGTTCCTGCCTCAAGTGGAGGAGTTCAAGTATCTTGGGGTCTTGTTCACGAGTGAGGGAAGGATGGAATGGGAGATTGACAGATGGATTGGTGCAGCTTCTGCAGTAATGCGGTCGATGTACCGGTCTGTCATGGTGAAGAAGGAGCTGAGCTGTAAGGCGAAGCTCCCGATTTACTGGTCGATCTACGTTCCTACTCTCACCTATGGTCATGAGCTGTGGGTCATGACCGAAAGGACAAGATCCCGGATACAGGCGGCCGAAATGAGCTTTCTCCGCAGGCTGGCTGGGCGCTCCCTTAAAGATAGGGTGAGAAGCCAGGTCACTCAGGAAGAGCTCAGAGTAGAGCCGTTGCTCCTCCACATTGAGAGGAGCCAGCTGAGGTGGCTCGGGCATCTGTTTCGGATGCCTCCTGGACGCCTTCCCAGGGAGGTGTTCCGGGCACGTCCCACCAGGAGGAGACCCTGGGGAAAACCTAGGACACGCTGGAGGGATTATATCTCCCGGCTGGCCTGGGAACACCGCGGTATTTCCCCGGCAGAGCTGAAGGAAGTGTCTAGGGAGAGGGAAGTCTGGGCGTCTCTACTCAGACTGTTGCCCCCGCGACCCAGCCCCGGATAAGCGGAAGATGATGGATGGATGGACGGATGGATTTTTCTAAAATTACTCCTGTAAAATACTTTTAGCCTCTTTTCTACACTCACACACACACACATTTTTTCCTTCCTATTGGAGCTGAATTTTGTTTATAAACATGCTTGCGTCACACAAAACTTTCTGCATTTTTACATTTTCAAAAGAACTCATTCTGAATGATTTATAAGCTTTTGTACCCATGGGGACCTCAATTTAGGTCCCCACAGTGACATGAGTCCCCATGAGTCTGTGTGCATTCAGGTTGAAGTCCTCACCAGGATAGAAAAACATGTCCACACACACACACACACGTACTATGATATAGCTGCTCCAGGAGCTCTGTAGGTGAAGAAATATTCGGGACGATGGAGATACAGCATAAAGGTGCAGCTCTTCCTCTTTCTTATCTTCCTCTTCCTCCTTCTGCTTCTCTGTTATAGCTCTCCTCATCTCTCTTGTCAGGACTGAACCCCTGTGACTGAATGCTAAGGGTTCTTGAGCAGAGGTCCGTCGCTGGTCAGTTGTGATGCTGGGGAGAGGAGCTACACTGGAGCTGGAGCTGGAGGAGTGAGCGGGGGAGGTATTAAACAGACCCAGACCCAATACATCCGGGTTTGGACAGGAAGCTGAACGTCTTTTCGGAATGATGCTGCACTCTTCTTCCTCCAGCACCCCATCACTATAACAGACAAATATATATTTTTTGTTACAGCTAGTCAAAAATTTCAAGGTGTTTTAAGATCTGAAGATTGTCTTTAAAAAAAAAAAGTCTAAAAAGACTAAAATAAAATTATTTTTGTTGTTTTTTTATATAACATTTTATTTATTTTAGATAAAAGTATGGAATTATATAATAATATTAATATTTTAAATTATTAATATTTTAAAAACCTTATGACATGGCAAGTAGGGTTATTATAGTTATATTTAATAGTTAGTTATAGTTTAGTTATAGTTATTTATTGAAATAAAATAAACATTAACTGAAATAAATTATATATTATATAAAATTATATAATAAAATATATTATTATTTATATAATTATATAAAATATTATAACTTAAACCTATTTATTTCAGATAGCAGCTAGGAAACGTTTATCATTTTCATTTAGTTTAACTTGTACATGTACTATAATAACTCAAACTAAAACTGAAATAAAAATTAATAGACTGTATAAACATTCATTTTCCTTTACTTTTATTAGTTCAAAGTCTAAGGAAAATATTAAACTAGACTTTTTTAACCATCTTTTATTTTACACAGATTTGTCTAATGAACACTTCATAATAAGCTGATCTAAGGTAGATCTTTTTTAATCAAAACAGACCTCTTCAAAGAGGTCCTCTGAACTGTATAATTCACTAGCGCCTTTGATAAAGCATAAAAGCAACTTGTTGCAGAGCTGCAATCTAGCTGCACTGACAGACCATATCCATGAGGAGGCGCTGGCAAGTGACATGTTCACTGGCACAGAACTTCAAGGTTTGGATGCCAGACAAGGTCCTTCACACCCTATCATCATCCTCCCGTTTCAATCTCCTCTAATAGGATGCAGGATAAAGAGAAAATCTTTCCATGTGCCTCAACATTCTCACAATTTCCCTAGTGGAAAATGCTCACAAACTTTTTTTAGGTGCACTGACCTACTTTTCGTCCTGATGTCTGAAAAACACTCACAGACCATCTCTGTACAACCGCACACCACTGATTCAATAATCCCTTCAAATGATGCTTAAACTGTGGAAAAACGCTTTTAGTACTTCCCATTTGGTTACGCGTGTGTCTCTTCAGAATAGCAAGCGCTCACAAATATGTGCTGAACATGAACTAATGGTCTCCCTTGGGTAGGATTCGACTGGAGCTGAGAGTCACATTACAGTGCTACTGAGAGAAATCACACGTTCACACTGTTCTCAGAACAGTCTCAGAGAGGTTTGATGAAAGCAAACACAGTAACAGTGAGGGCTGGCATCTCCTGTTCTTCGTCAAACCATAAACACGTGTTGTTAAGCTGGCATGTTTTGCTGAGACAAACAAGGTCTTTTAATTGGACATTTATTGCTTGGCGGTTTCCGTCTCATCTTGTGCCCTGGCAACAGTGTGAATGACGCCAATGGCCTCCCCCTCTGCGTCCCCTGCTCGCTGCTGTAAAGCCATGGACCGTCAACACTGTAAAATGCATGACTTCACATCATGTTTGCAACTGATGTCAGTTTTGGAAATGTTTGAACAGTACTGTTATTGTCAACTAAAACTTAACCTATTATTTGTCATTTAAAAAAGATGAAATAAATAAACTATAAATATTACTTTAACTAAATAGAAATTAGAAACGCTGCCTTTGCAACTAACTAAAATATGTTTGAGTTGAAGTACTAAAAATACTAACTGAAAATTAAAACTGATACAAAAAAAACCCCAAAATAACAAAAATGGCAAAAGAGCATAACAAAATTACTAAAAATGTAACTAAAATTAAAATATAAAATAAAAGCTGATACAAAATATTAATTAAAACTATGTAAATAATTCTAAAATAACACTGATGAATATATTCAAATAAACATTTCTACTTCAACATGAAACAGCAAACACAAAACGTAATGTGCTGCGAGTGGTTTCTAATTTACAAGCTCCGTCTTTCCTTTTTCTGCGTCCATTAAACATGTATATGTAATGCAACCCCTCTTCTCGCCTCATTTCCTGTTCAGAGGCTCACGTTGCAACAGAGAGCAACAAGCTCTGCAGATTGCAACAGAAAAGTTACCGTTAAGGTTACGGAAAATAGTTCCAGAAGTTACAGTATATTTACATCTTAAAGTGCCCCTGTTATGCTATTTTAAAGGTTCCTAATTTTGTTCCGGAGTCTCCTGCAATAGATTTTCATGCGTCCAAGGTAAAAAAAAAAAAAAATTCTCATAATACACACTGCAGCATCGGCTCTTTTCTCACGGTGTCTGAAACGGTTCGATAAAGGATTCAGTCTCTCTAAACCCCACCTTTCCAAGAGCCTACTCTGCTCTGATTGGTCAGATGGCCCAGTCTGTTGTGATTGGTCTACTCTGCTCTGATTGTGATTGGTCTACTCTGCTCCGATTGGTCAGGCGGCCCAGTCTGTTGTGATTGGTCTACTCTGCTCCGATTGGTCAGATGGCCCAGTCTGTTGTGATTGGTCTACTCTGCTCTGATTGTGATTGGTCTACTCTGCTCCGATTGGTCAGGCGGCCCAGTCTGTTGTGATTGGTCTACTCTGCTCTGATTGGTCAGATGGCCCAGTCTGTTGTGATTGGTCTACTCTGCTCTGATTGTGATTGGTCTACTCTGCTCCGATTGGTCAGGCAGCCCAGTCTGTTGTGATTGGTCTACTCTGCTCTGATTGTGATTGGTCTACTCTGCTCCGATTGGTCAGGCGGCCCAGTCTGTTGTGATTGGTCTACCACTTGCAGCACATGTCGGAAACTAAACACCAATTACTACATCGCTGTCAGCACAGCGATACAAACAGTAACGAAGGCGTCGGTTTTACCATACCAATTTGAGCCTGATTCCTCATCTTTTGGAAGTGCAGCAAAGTGGATTTGCTTACGCAGTGCAGAAAACAGCATCTTCTCGACATGTTGATAATACAGAACCAAACTCTTCCAGGCTTCAGCTACAGCTACAGTGTTTGAGAGCGGGTTCACCAGCAGCCTTCTCTTCTCTAGTGAGTTTTTAGGCCAATGTTCCCTCTTTGTCAGAGTTACAGGGTGGAGGATGTTTCTGAGAAACCAGCCATGAGCTTAATAGTGCTAAACTATTGTATAGTGCTAGACACTGACTATGGTGAAATAAAAGAGTCAGCTTATTATTCATTCATTTTCTACTTTTTGATCCATTAAATTGCTCCAATTAATCATTTTTGTTGCAAGTCACTGGATAAAGCTCCATTGTTTATGTTAAACAATTCAGCTTGATAACCTTTGAACCTTTAAATCATTGATAGTTTAACACAGACAAAAACGTAATAAATTTAGTTTCTAAGCAACAAAGCACAACACACACAGATCTTGTGTGCCCCGTGAGATGTAGAGCAGTGGGATTCAGAATATCTCCACATTTATTATTGCACCGGTTTGTTTAATATGATCGCTGTAGCTCGAGTTGCTAAGCAAAGTCTGTTCGTTCTGAGCATTGTAGAGTCAGAGGCAGTAAAAAGCTGCGTGGTGGAGATAAAGCACTTTGAATGGGTCATTGTGATAGTCACAAATACACAGCAGTTGTGTTGGTTGAAAGTGAGGCCGTTAACACTGAGAGGGCTTTACCTCATTGATGTGGGAGAGATTCTCCAGCTGGAGGACTCAGACGGCGCTGAGCGTGTCGACAGGAGAACATGACTCATTCCTGCAGGATCATAGGAAAACAGTTATTTCATTTGGTTTCATTTTGACACTTAAGGAGTTGTCTGAGATGACAAACTGAAATCTTAATGAAATTATCTACTTAAAAAGATTCATAATGGTGTTTAATTTTAAAACAACAAACAATGTCACATTATTGATTATTTTCCTCACTGCAATTTATTCAGCAATTACTTGAATATGCAGTAGTGGCCAAAAGTTTTGTCTCGAGGCGATATTTGTATTTAATGACCGTACAAGTTTGATTAAACCACCGAAATATCGGGAAAATATTATGTTTTTTAAATATTTTAAATATGAGGGAAGAACAAAACACAAAATTTGGTATAAATGCCCTACTGTGCTATTTTAAAGGTTCTTAATTTAGTTTTGGAGTCTCCTGCAATGGGTTTACATGCATCCAAGGTCATAATATTCATTGCAGCATCTCCTCATTTCTCATAGCGTATGAAAATGGTTCAGTCAGACGCCCCAGACTGTTGTGATTGTTCGACCATTTATAGCGTGTCGGAAACAAAACGCATATTACCATATCTGAATTTCAGCTTCTTCAGCACTTGATAAACAGTGATATGATACGAACAGTAACGATGGTGCCGGTTTTACCATATCGATTCGAGCTCAAGTCCTCTTACTTTTGAAGTGCGTGGATTTGCTTTGGTAGAGCAGAAAACAGCATCTTCTCGACATTAACAACATGAACCAAACTCTTTGGAGTTTGAGGGCGGGTCAAAGTAGACAATGTTCACCGGCAGCCAATGAAGACCATAGGCTGGCATTATGCAAATTTGTTACATTGTTGTGTAGGTATGTAACAGGAAATGACACTGGAATTACTGATGGCTCATTTCAGAATCGATTCTTTCTTTTAGGAGACAATAACTTTATTTGTCATGCACTTTGATCTTTAAAACTTTGCAGACCTTTTACATTCACAAACAGCCATATTACACACTGCATGAAAGGTAATATTCAAAAAATCATAATAGGGCACTTAAAGGTATTTATCTGGCAAAATTAATTGGCATAAAAGGCAAACTCAAATAACATTTAAAAAAATCTGTGATTTTTCTTTTTTTAAATATTACCTTGAAAAATGTGTTTAACTTAAAATAGACTTTTAATTTTTTTACTTTTACAGTTTTAAAAAAATATTTTCCATGTCTGACTTTGAGCCCTATCATACACCCGGTGCAATGTGATGCCAGGCAAGTGTTTTTTGCTAGTTTCAGCCCGACGCAGTTATCATTTTCACATCCAGCGTCACGTTGTTTAAATAGCAAATCGCGCCCATCTGTGCGCCCGTGGCCGTGCTGGTCTGAAAACGAGGTGTGTTCAGGAGCATTGTTGATGCATTGCTATTTTGAGGCAACTGAAAACAACTGCGCCATTGACCAACAAAAACCTGGTCTAAAGTCAATGGCACAGTGTTATTTAAATATTAAAAATAAAAGGATTCCTCTCTGGAGAAGCGTTCAGTCTTTTCGCTCGCAAATTACGCCAAATTCCGCTTGCAAGCGCTGCTGGCTTTTAAAGGGAATGGGAGATGAGACTCTGATTGGTTTATTGCACGTTATACCCAAAACACACCCATGACTCATTAAGAGACTAGGTAAAACCCTTCTGGACCATGCGCCTGGTCGTTAAACTAGCAAAAGTGGATTCGGACACCTGCCTAAGTGCACCTGCGCCATGCGCTTCATACCATGCGCTCAGATTGTTAAAATAGGGCACAATGTCTCTGTTGTTTGTTTAAACTAAGGGTGAGAATATGTATGCTTAATATGTTTGCTAATAAGAAAAAACTAACTAAACTATAAATCGTATAAAAAATGTAATTGACCCATTAAAGTAATAGAACAAGTTTCACAATGAGTGAATGCTCTTCATTCACAGATTAACTCAAATGATGTATAACTGCCGAGTGTCCTTGTCCACAGTGCTGTTTCTCTGAGATAACCTCATTTATCTGTTCATCCTGAACTGGTTAAGAAGCTTTAATGCACTGCCTGTGTGCAGGCAGAGTAAATCTCTAAATGCTGTAGTGTCAGGTGCAGTTAAGATGGACACAGAACTCACAGCTGACACATACACATACACATACACAAGTCAATGTGGGTTAGGCAGGTGTCAGTACTGCTGCTTCATCTGGACAGGTGAAAGAGCTTGTGGATTAACACACATAACTGCTGCGCAGGTCAGGGTCTTGACTAATACGATTACAGATTTATCACACTGTCGAGGCAAAAAAGGGTTGAATCCTGGGCTTCTAATAATAGCTATGCAGTCATGCTTGAAAACAGTTAATGGATTCCTGATTAATTATTCATTCTCGATTTAATTAAAAAAAAATGTTTTACCCTCCAGAGAATGACGGGCACTCGAGTTGCGTCCTTGCGATGGAGATGGTGGGCACTCTGGCTTATTCTTGCTGGATCCTTTGGGTCTTTTGCTCTTTTTCCCAGTATTCTTTGCAGTATAAACAACACGAATATGCAGGGAACGCTCACGCTCCTGTCCACTGAGGAAATCAGGCAAATCGTTGATCTGTGAGAAAAGATAGAGATTTGTGTTGACATTGCTCTAACATAGACGTAATTACATTAAAGGGATAGTTCACCCAAAAATGAAAAAGATCTTATAATTAACTTATAATCCACCCTAGGTGTATATGAATTTCTTCTTTCAGCCAAATACAATCGGTGTTATATAAAAAAAAAATCCTGGCTCTTTCAAGCTTTATAATGGGAGTGACCTGAGATTTTGAAGCCCAAAAAAGTGCATCCATCCATCATAAAAGTAATCTATACGGCTCCAACGGCTGTATGCGAGTTGAGTTCCAGCAGAAGGTGAGTTAACTTGAGGGTGAGTTATTTTATGGGATAATTTTCTTTTTTGGGTGAACTAACCCTTTAACTATAAAGTTCACACCAATAACTATAAAGATAACTATATTAGCATCCACACCAGCGGTGTTCAGTTTTGTCGTCTGCCGCTCTAAATGCTCAAGCTCTTTAAAGTCAGGTGGATTCTGATTGGCTGTCAATGTTTTCATTGTTCATCAGTTGTAAAAAAATGCTCTGAAAGCGAATCCAATGAATTGTTTGTCTGTGCCATCATCATTATAGTTGTGGTGTGGACTCGATTTTTAGAACTATATCGTTATCGTTGAACAGGCCTTTAGTGTAAGCCGCTTCAAGTGGGAATGAATAAACTTTCAATTACGTCTAATCACCAATAATCAATTAGCATCATTAATACGCATATATTTGTATATATAAATGTGCATATATTGTATTCCCAGCCAGCAGCAAGCTGGGGATCATGCAGTTGCTCCTAAGAGATCAATTGCCTTTCCTTGTTAATTCTGCCACTGTGACATTTACATGCTTCATCCGTCTGTCTTTTACAGTCTTCCAGTGCTGAAACGTTCCATGACTCATGCTTTAAAGCTGTGTGAGTGCATAAGCTTACCAAACAAACCTTCTTTAAGCAGTTTAACATGACAGGATAAGTAAATGTCCTCACTATTATTAGCGTTGTCTTGTCACCACTGTTTAGTAGACAGTCGTGCTTTATCTGACATTTCGAATACACTGACTCAATGGTGAGTGATGTATAATTTAAAACTGATCAACAAATAAGTAAATAATATGACATAATTATTAATGGCAAGCAATTGATTGAGGGAATGAGTAATTTAAGTTTAATAAATATTCAAGAAATAATTCTATTGCCATGTAAAATGCTTCAAACAGGGATCCCACATTTCTGGGCTGATTAATTTCCATGATTTTCCAAGACTTTTCCAATCATTTGCGATGACTGAATAAGGATGTCGCTCTCACAAAGAGTCATTTCTAGCTTAAAAATGGGTAACGCTTTATTTTACAGTGTCCTTGTTACACATGTTACTACTAGTTAATAACTATAAATTATGCATATTTACACGCAACTAACCCTACTCAGTACTAATTACACTGTAACATGAACACTTTAAAATAAAGGGTTGCACTTTATTTTAAGGTGTCATTGTTACAGTGTAATTATATATTTAAGCACTGACTAACATTAATTAACAACACGTACAGTAACACTTTATTTTACAGTGTCCTTGTTACATATGTTACATGCAGTTACTATAGTAATAACAATAAATTATGCATAATTACATGCAGCTAACACCAAACCAAACTCTAATCTGGTTATACTTTATTTTAAGGTGTCATTGTTACAGTTTAATTATATATTTAAGTACTGAGTAATATTTATTAACTACATGTACTTACTATAGGGTTAGGGTAGGATTAGAGTTTGGTTGAGGGTTAGTTGCATGTAATTATGCATACTTTACTGTTATTACTATGGTAAGTACATGTAAAATATGTAACAAGGACACTGTAAAATAAAGTGTTAACCCCTAATCCTAACCCTAGAGTAAGTACATGTAGTTACTTAATATTACTCAGTACTTAAATGTATAATTACAGTGTAACAAAGACACCTTAAAATGAAGTGTAACTAAATGTACTTACTATAGGGTTAGGCTAGGATTAGGGTTTGGTTGAGGTATAGTTGCATGTAATAATGCTTAATTTACCAACATATGTAACAAGGACACTGTAAAATAAAGTGTTACCTGAGACTGTATTAATTTTAATGAGTTTTTAAATGTACCTGATATTCCCAGGTTTTTCAGAACTGTGTGAACTCTGTTCTTAAGAGTAGTATGGCCAAGTTAAATTATGACAGTGAATTTTGCAATAAAGATTTTGAACACATTCAAAAATAACTTGTTTATTTACCTACCCCACTCTCCTCTAATTGTGCAAATACACGAAGCAGGGTGGTTATATAGTGTCTATATTGCTTTTTGCTTATTGTTAATATACTACTAATGTGCATATTGCATTCTGTTATTGCACTATATTGGTTGCATTGTACTGTTATTGAACTAAATTGTGTTATACTGTATTATGCGCTTGTGTTGTTTGAGTAAATGCATTAATCAATCTGCATGCAAATGTGGCAATAGAGCACTCTATATCAATAGATTAATATATATTATATATATCTTGCTCTCACCAGCTCGATGCTCGTGACTTTTCTGAAGCTGAGCGCCTCTCGCAGCGCGCGCGGAGGAAACTCGCTCAGATACACGCGCTCATCGGTCAAGATCACATGCATGAAAACCTTCTTCACCGTATCCGAGACCACCACACACGGCTCGTACACCCGGATCCGCTCGTACACATCCCGACTGGTGTTTCTCTTGAGGAAAGAGTCCAGTTTGCTGTTGTTCTGGCAGAGCAACCCGTCCGCGCTGGTTCTGGCCATGGGAATGTCACCTTTAACACCACGCTCCCTCACTCTCATATCCCGGGCATGCTGTCATGTTAAATGCAATGCATACGTTATCAATACATACATTCATTCCTTCCCTTGCGTGTTGTCTGTAAGGTGTATTCTCGCTCTCTATGCCTATGGAGCGGAGGTGTGCGCTCGTTGCGCATGCGCAGCCACCCTTATAAATAGTGCAGCATGGCTTGGCTCTTTGTTATTAGGAATAGATACAACGTGCAACAATAACAAAAGATAAAAAAGGACAATTAAATAAATATTAAAACGGTACATCTGATTAAATTGATAAAATGTTTTGTGACAAACTGCTAAGCTTTTGTGTTCCAGGTGGGAAAGGGGGTTTGGAAAGACTTGTCGGTGAGTAAATAAGAATATTATTTCTTTGACTGAGCTATTCCGTATATAACATATATTTTATAATAATGTATAAACAAAAGATACCCTTTTCATTTGAGGAGGAATGATGGGTGTCTAAGATTGGATTGCGGATGAAATGATTAGTTATTAATTAATGAAACGATTGTGGAACAATTGCGCCACCTTGTGGACATAGAGGCAAGTCAGTTTTTTGAGCAAATGTTTCCATTTCTGTGGAGTGAACCTGAGAGCAATTTACTGAACTGTTAGACATTATGCCACACATTACAGCTTTCTTATGTGCTTAAGTCATCAAAAGTGTTATAGTATGACTGTAATGTGCAAAAAAAGCCATTTTGTATTGTTAAAATGGAGTATATAACAATAGATTTTTTCAACATGAAGATTTTTTACGTACTTTAAATAATAAAAAGCAATCCAGCAAGTAATTTTGCGTTTAAAAGACGCTAACTGGAAAGCTTCAGCACAAGTAGATCTGTTTGACTGGTCCCAGAAAGTCAGATCCTAAGATTAAACATACATGTGAATTATCAGTGAAACAAAAAAATCGCCCAGTATTTTTTACAAGCACTCTATATAATTTAAATATTAAGACATTGTAGGCAATAAAAAAAGACAAGACACAGATAATAATTTTAATATTTGTATTTGTTTTGTTTTCAACCAAATCAAGTTTTAAGTGGACATCAATGCAATTCTCCTATACCTTCATTAAAAAAAAACATACAAATATTAAAATGATGCTCTAATGTGACCTGACACGGCTGGATTTTTACATTTTAGTTAGTGAGTGCAAATAGTCTGAACCTTTGACACAAAAATAAAAAAGTACTAGCTGAAAATAAAACCTGGAGCGGATCACAGCACCAGTATGGAGTAACTTTCCTCTCCAAGAAACTACACAAAGGGCCTGCTTAGAGTCATTCAGAAATGTTCTTACATATGCAACATACTAAATGTAACTACCACACAGAGACCCACACATAGTCGAACGTCTAGATCTAGTGCTGTGCAGAGATCTAGGTGGCTCTAGCTTGAGTCCATCATTTCTCTTGCCTTTCTGAACCCCAGTCACCCTACTGGAGACGTTTGCATGTAGGGGCCGTAATCCGTGGCCATGGTGACAGTTGTAAAAGTTCTGAATACTCAGAAATGTGTTGCTATGGCCACAGACTCTGTGGAGTGGCACTGGGGTACGGCGGCAGAGCGGGCTGTTCACTGGGGCTTTCTGTGGGTGGAGGGGTGGAGAGGCGGAGGTAGATGGGCGCGCTGGGTGCAGTCGGTACAGTGGGTGTGGGCACCCTCTGCAGGACCACATGAGGATACATCTGACTTTCAGTGCGGTAAAGCCCAGGAAGAGGAGCTTTTATGAGATTTTCTTGACTCCTGCAAAACAAACACAGTTTGGGGTCAGAGAGATTTTTTTTTGTGAAAATTACTACTTATGCAATCATGTTTTTCATGATTGGACTAAATCAAACAGAATAGAATGGAATGGAACCTGTTGGTTTCACTTTGACTTTGATTTGATTGACTTTCATGATTGGACTAAACCAAATAGAATAGAATAGAGTAGAATAGAATACAACTTGTTGCTACCACTTTTTAATGATTGACTAAATCAAACACTGAATAGAATAGAATAGAATGCAACTTTTATTCAGCAAGAACACATTAAATTGATCAAAAGTGACATTTACATTGTTTATAAATCTATTTTAAATGAATGTACTTTTGAACTTTATATTCAGCAAATAATGAATGGTTTCAACAACAATATTAAACTGTTTTTAACCTATAATACTAAGACAAGTTTCTTGAGCAGCAAATCAGCATATTAATGATTTCTGAAGGATCATGTGACACTGAAGACTGGAGTAATGATGCTGAAAATCCAGCTTTGCATCACAGGAATAAATTATATTTTAAAATATATTCAAACAGTTATTTTTAATAAATGCAAATATATGCTGCCTTGGTGAGCATAAGATACCAGATACAGCATGTTACACCACTCAAAAAAGAACATTCTGTCATCATTTATTCACATTTATGTTGTTTCAAACCCATATAACTTGTTTCTTCCTAAATGATGGCAGCATGCTCATTTTTGGGTGATTTATTCTACTAATCTCACATAGAAACACAATCAAGCCAATTTAACATTTCACCATTTCTCACCTCTGATACCCGCGGTTATCATAACCAGCCAGTCCCCCCATATAGACTGGGCTCTCAGAGGTCAGTTGGGGGTCAAGGTGCTGGGAAAGATTGTAAATTTTAGGTGGAGGAAAAGCTTCCCAGTCTCCTTCATCTCTCTCCAACCAGCACTCACTCCTCCAGGATGATTTGCCTCTCATCCTGGAAAGTCAGAAAAACCATTAGCATCCTATTTTAGGTTGCCTTGTCTCTTCTTCGTCAGTGTGTATGAACTTGCATACCTGCCCCGTCCATCTGTCCGTTCTGCCCTCTCTTTGCTCATGCGCTCCTGCAGGCAGCAGATAATGAAGGACACGGACATGGCAAAGATGACGATGCTGCTCACTATCGATGCCAGCACAGCCACTCTCAGCCCGCGGTCCTCTGGTTTGGGAATGGCTACCACATTTACACAATAGTCCACATTGAAAATCTGGGATTGAATTAGCAGGAGTGTATTTCTTAACTGTTTTTATCTCTTTAAAACAGAAATGATGGCAGTGAACACAGACCCTCGCAGTCAGGCGGGTAGTTGCTCCACTGAGCGGTGTTGCTACGCAGGACACAGGTGATTTTCTCGCTGCCCACCAGCTGGTACCCCTCGAGGCACCAGAAAGCCAACACCGTGCCCACAGACATTCCAGTGCCCTTCTCTACATAGAAAGAACCTCGCCGAGGGGGTAGCAGCGACTCGCAGCTCAGGACTGCAAAAGAAACGAACAGATGGTTAGAACCAACTTTTAAATATGCTAAGATTTCAATATACACATAGAATATAAAATCAAACAAAGAATAGAATAGAATAGAATAGAATAGAATGCAACTTATTGCTACCACTTTTTCATGATTGGACTAAATCAAACAGAATAGAATAGAATAGAATAGAATAGAATAGAATAGAATAGAATAGAATAGAATAGAATAGAATGCAACTTATTGCTACCACCTTTTCCATGATTGGACTGAATCAAATAGAATAGAATGTAATCTGTTGCTGCCACTTTTTCATGATTGGACTAAATCAAACAGAATAGAATAGAATAGAATAGAATGCAACCTTTTGCAACCACTTTTTTGTGACTGGACTGAATAGAATAGAATAGAATGCAACTTGTTGCTATCACTTTTTCGTGATTGTACTGAATAGATGATTGGACTAAATCAAATAGAATAGAATAGAATAGAATAGAATAGAATAGAATAGAATAGAATACAACTTGTGGTCGGGGGCAGGATGCATTTAATCAAAGTACATGCAGTTCACAAACTGAATTGTGGTTAATTAATTTAATATAACAATATTGTCAAATATTGTCAAAAAAGTTAGAAAACAAGCTGTTTAATTACATAATTTAATAATTACAGATTAAATACAGGAAATACTTTAATAAATATGATTTATTTATTTTTGTTTAATAAATAATAAGTATAAATAATAAATATCAATAATCAAAATATCAACGCTCATGTTTTCCATCAAAATGTCAGCTTTAAGTCTGTCTGTGTGTGTGTGTGTGTGTGTGTGTGCAAGAATTTTTCCCCCCTGGGACTTAGTTAACAGTATAGTCATCCTCAAGGGTTAAGATGAAAGCATTTTTCTTCTCTCCTTCTATCAGTACCCACGGCGTGTTTTCTCCCTCACTCTATCCCATAATCCACCTCTCCTCCAGTCTCTGTGCATTCCCACAGAGGACTCAGCGTCTTCTGTCTTCATCATTGCACTGTCAATATACAGTAAAATTGAGCTCATATTGACTGTGCTGGAGTCAGTGTGATTAAGCTGGTAGGGTACACTTGATCGTGTTTATTGTTCACACCAGTCCTGTGCTGGTCTCATTAAGCCCGGCTTAACTGGCATGGCAATGCTGCTCACACCAGAGCCCATTGCTAGCATTAAGCAATCCGACTCCATGGTAAAATAAATAAATATCTCAACTGTCACTTTTTTTTCTCCCCTCCCTCCCATTTCACTCGCAATCCCATGCTCCCCAAGAGTCACACCAGAGAGATTCTCTTAGAATAGAACATGATTAAATAAAGCATAGGGCAGTGCATTAAAAATGTATCAAGTCCCTGCAGCTGATGCAGACTGACCACACGCTCCTGAAACTGCACTGCCATAACACCACAGACATTCTCCAGTGGGATGAGTGGATCAGTTTGTCAATACATGATCATGTAACTTCAAGAACAGTGTGGAGCAACTTTTCCCTCTGTGCATTTTTAACGTGTAATTCTATCTGTGCTATTTCTGTGTGCACTGGCTTTCTTTCTTCAACACATTAAGTAAAGAAGTGACGTGGAAGCCTCTGTGTTTGTGTTGCAGGTAAATGGGTGATGGAGTGAATGGGACAACTTCACAGGTGTCCTGGTTTTTATATTTTTCATAAAGGAAATGCATTATGCATTGCGATTATTTGCATTATTATAACTCGTAATAACTTATAACTTATAATGTGCTTCAGATTTTTAATGTTCTTTATTTATGTTTATTTTTTTATTAATTTTTTTATGTTCTTTATTTTACAATGAAAAAATTAAATGAAAACATTACAATGATTGTTTTAATTATTTAAAATCAGGATATACTAAAGGCAAATTGCCAGGGGGGTAGCAGGATGACATAAATGTATTTAAATAAAAAATATATATTAATAATATATTAAAATCTAAATTCAAATGCTAAAAACACAAACTATCAATTACTATAAAATCTATAATTGAAAAACAAATTTAATCACAGTACATACAGTTCACAAACTGAATCGTGGGTATTATAACAATATTGTCAATTTCTGCTAATATTTTTTTTAATGTTCTTTATTATACAATTATATAAAAATTAATGAAATTAAAACATTACAATGATTTTTTTATTATTTAAAATCAGGGTATATTAAAGGCAGTATAATAATAACTACCATGGTTTATAAATAATTTACAGTTTATGTATTATATAATCCTTTTTATGCAAGTATACGGTTTTTTTTGCATTATAGTAATAGTTTATTGTTGGGAAAATGTGTTAGTTGAAATGAAAATCTGTTCTAGAACAATTAAGATTGCTTTGCACTGTGACATTATTGTCATATGACAATTTCTCATTATTGTAATACAGTAGTACAATTAATAAAATACTACTGTAATACTATTTTCTAAAAACATGCACACATACTACCATATGCATAAAAATGACAAATAGATCATTCTTTTTTTCACTTTAGAGTAATGAGAATTTTTTTGTTTTTTGTTTGCATTATGTCAATAAGAATAAGAATTTTGGGGGCAAATGTGCAAAATTGTCTTTAAAAAAAGAATGCCTTAATGTCCTTAAAACAGATGTTGCCTTTAAACTATATCTCTTTTTCTTCATGCAGAATATCATTTCTATAGGATGAAACATGACCCGTGCATGTTCTTATCCAAGAGAGCTCTACTCAAGTCTCCTTCAGGTTTGCAGTGCACTGAAAGCAGGGCAAAGTCTGTCATGGCCACGGTGGTGATAAACCCCCTCCATTTCACTTTCAAAGCTGGCAACCCTGAAACGGAACTGACAAACTGCCAAGGACTATCCCACAGCTCGCCATTGCCACGTGGCAAAAAGCGTCCTTTGTTTCACCTGTGGAATAAATCTCAAGGTAACTGACCACCTGCGGATGGTTTGGGTATACGCTGGTGTCTTTTCCTCCACAGATAAATTAACTGCAATATATTACACATTACAGCTTGATAATGTCCTTTTTCACTCCAGGTCTGAGTCCCACGAATCCGTTACACATATTGACTTTAGGTCAGGAGACATCAATAGACTATTTGCAAAGTATGCGTGCATGGAGAGCTTGCCAGCATACTTTATATGTTCTCCAATCATATTAAAAATCTGAGTTATATACAGTTCAGGCTGATCTGATTTGCTCTGTTGATCCACTGAGAGCCATTATGAAAGCTCTGTTTGTATGTAAACCCTTAAGAAGATTTTGAATTTCAGGAGTAAGTGTATTATATATATTTGTGTGTTTTTGCAGAGATGTGTACGGCAAATGCTGCATGGTGAGTATGCTCTTTATGTAAAAGTTTCTCTCATTAGGAGTATCATTTATAAACATGCACTACAACTTTTTGCACAAAACTGCTCAGTGCATTTGCTCATTTGTGCATAGCACTATTATGATTATTGATTATGAAAGAACAATGTGGTCGTACGCACCTGTGTAATTGTTCGTGGGAGCCTCAGTGCTGTTCATCCCCGTCTCGGTGGCAGGTGGAGTGGTTCGATGAAAAATGGGACTGACCGAAGACCCTTCATGGGGCGTAAAAGTCAGAGCCAAGCTCCACGTCATAGACCACAGCAGGAAACCACAGGTGAGGAGGCTCTCTTTCAAAGCCATTGAAGTCTGGGGTTAAAAATGAAAAGGAAAGTGTGAATGTCAGTCAGTCATATCCGCCGGTTCTTGGTGACTCCAGAGACTCTCCTGTGCTTCCAACAGCAGCAGCTCGCTCCTCCAGAGGATCAGGCACAGAGAGAGGAGGGGAGGGAGGGAGTTACGCTGACTCCATCCCCTCATGCAGCACAGCTGTGTGCTTCTCCTCCGTAAGCCGCTTGTCACTGCGCTCGGTGCTGCAGCTCCGCTGCTGATTATGATCCTCTTGCGTAATGCAACACACGGCAGAGCTGCAGTTATCCTCATGTACATATGCACTGTGCTCTCTCTCTCTCTCTCTCTCTCTCTCTCTCTCTCTCTCTCTCTCTCTCTCTCCCTCCCTCCCTGTCTCTCACTCACTCTCTCTATCTCTCTCTCTCACTCACTCTCTCTCTCTCTCTCACTCTCTCTCTCACTCTCTCTATCTCTCTATCTCTCTCTCTCACTCACTCACTCTCTCTCTCTCTCTCTCTCTCTCTCTCTCTCTCTATCTCTCTCTCTCTCTCTCTCTCTATCTCTCTCTCTCTCTCTCTCTCTCTCTCTCTCTCTCTCTCTCTCTCTCTCTCTATCTCTCTCTCTCTCTCTCTCTCTCTCTATCTCTCTCTCTCACTGACTCTCACATGATTACAAGATAGTGGCTTTAAAGTGGTGGCATATTTACTTGTTAGTTTTTGTTCAAAATAATTTTGGTGAATTGAATCCTCCAAACTAAAATTCCAGTTGTATTATTTTTTTCAAAAACAGAAATGTTTTCCACATTTTCCAAATTTTTATAATACTAGTATTAGTGCTGTCGAATCGATTAATCGCATCCAAAATAAAAGTTTGTGTTTACATAATATATGTGCTTTACTGTGTATAATTATGTATATATAAATACACACACATGCATGTACATATTAAAGAAAAATCTGTTATATTTATATATAATATAAATTATATAAATATGTATATACATGCAAATATTTCTTAAATATATACATGAATGAGTATGTATTTATATATACATAATTGTACACACACATCTATCATGTAAACCCAAACTTTTATTTTGGATGTGATTAATCGCGCTTAATCGATTTGACAGCACTAACTAGTATAAAGTAATCAAAATTAATTTCAAACATTTTGAAGTTTTGAAGGAGCTGCACATCTGATGATGCTTTTAACATCCATTTAACATCAATGTCCTATATATATAAATATGTATTTAGTGCTGTCAAACGATCCAAAAGAAAAGTTTGTGTTTACATAATATATGTGTGTGTACTGTGTATAACTATTATATATATTTGAATACACACAAACATGTATTTAAGGAATATTTGCATGTATGTACTGTATATATATATATAAACATATTTATAACAATTTTTTCTTAAATATATATGTGCATGTTTATATAGGCTATGCATAATAATTATACACAGTACACACACATATATATTATGTAAAAACTTTTATTTTGGATGTGATTAATCGTTTGACAGCACTAATATATATATATATATATTTCATTTTTAAATTTGTTTATTTGTTTGAATTTTTAATTTAATTAGTAAGATGTTTTTTGCTCACAAAGGTTGAATTTATTTGATTAAAAAAATTACAATAAATAATTTAATATTGTGAAATATTATTACAATTTAAAATAACTGTATTCCATTGTAGTATATTTTAAAATGTAATTTATTTCTGTGATGCAAAGCTGAATTTCCAGCATCATTACTCCAGTCTTCAGTGTCACATGATCCTTCATTCTAATATGCTGATTTGCTGCTCAACAAACATTTCTTATTATTCCCTGTAATGCGCTACCTCCCGTCTACCTAATGATGTCTGATCTGGTAATGATGGCATTCTTGTACTTCACGTACTTTTCATGTATGCCTTAATCTCTCAGTTTCTGGCTGCTCGCCAGACTGAAATGCAGCAGGATGTGCAAGTCATTTCAGGTGAATTCAGTTCATCTGGGACATTGAGCCTGTCAAAAAGTGCCTATTTTGTCTTAATCTACCTACCTTAATTTTTTCCTTCCTTCTTGTTATTGTCCATTTTGGGTTATAAACACTGTTAGTGCAGCATGTCACTCACTCACTCACAGCTGTAGATAATAATATCCCCTTCAGAGCTGACAGTAGCCCGTGATGTTGGTGACAGACTCCTCTTTCTCTGTGTGTGTTTTCCCAGAGAGGGAAACAATCAGACTCTCAACTCATCCGAGCAAATGTCTTAATGTCCCACACCACACTCTTTGTGAGTTTTTGCTCTCTATGTTAGACTTCTTCAGCATGAATAACGGATTAATCAAACACCTCGGCCGGTCTTTTAAGTCTCAGTAATGCTTTCAGATCCTCGGCCACATCATGCCATATAAACCTGATCTTAATGGCTCCTCTCTCCCCATCAAGCCCTTATAACTCTGTCCAAGAGGAGGACAGCACTTAATCTTCAGCATTGTGTCTTGAAGAACATGGTCTTTTCACAGCCTCATGCAGGAGCAGCGCTTCTCCTGACTGCTCGTTCACAATGTTTGAAGATTTAAGCGTTACTGACATTCATCCCCTGCTAAAACCCTAAAGAGGTTTACAGGTAACTTAGGCAACATTGATTAGGTTATGCAACACTGTATTCGGTGTTTCCTCCCCACTGACTGTATGGAGAGCAGACCGTTGATTTAAATGTGGACAAATGCATAACATGTTGAAGTGATTACACTCAAGAACCCTGAAGAGAATTAAAATGAATCAAAGAAAAGCACACAAACAGCCTTGCCCTCCACCCCGGCGCATTCATTTTGACCAAACAAAGCTTTGGTTTAGCACAGCATTTTCTCAGATTAAGTTTTCTTGTTCAGAAAGAAATGACAAAGACTTAGACCGCATTATGCAACAGAAAAGCAGCAGATTTGTATTTGTTGTTGACTGTATTACGTTGCAGATATTCTCTTGTAACAACACTTCACAGCAACTTGAAAAGTGGCAATTTAGTATAGCAACTGCTCCTGTTCTCCACTAGGTGGCATGTTACGCACACAACGGTCATTTTAAAATGTATTGAACTGATTGTTTTGCAGTTAGTGCTTTTTTTTCCTACAAAAACTTGCAAAGACACTGGTAGACATTTGTGTAATTATTATGTACTGTATATAACAATATAAATTCTGAACAATAAAGGTAATATATTATATATAATATAATAAAATAAATATAATTATACATTTTATTTATAATAAACGACTGTAAATAAACATTAAAGATTATTAATAAATTAACATATTCATTATAATTGTGTAATTTTTATTATATGGTATAGTTAAAATTAATGGTTTATATATAAATTAATTTAAATACGTTTTATAATAATTAGTATCTAATTGGTATACATATATACATTTTCTATTTTTATAAAACATATTTACATTAATTTAATTATAATATATATATATATAATTTAATTACATTTTTTAAATAAGTTTTATAAATTATAATTTAAAATTAAATTACAATATAAAATTATAATTTATATATGTATGCTAATTAAATATTAATATAATTAATAATATGAATTAATAATAAATACTATAATTTTATTCGAATTACAATTGGACACATTTTACTGAATTTTCACGTTGTTTTTAAAAACTTTTGATTGAAAGACATTTGCCGTTACAAAATGTATTTATTTTATTTTTAACACATAAGTTGGAGCTTATAATGAAGGCAGCCATTAAGTGTCCAATAACTCCAATAGTGTTGATGCACATCATGCATATTAGTATGCTAAAATGTGGAACAGTCCAAATAAATACTGAGTATTGACTAGTGCGCATACAGTCATACATGAACTGTGCGCTACTAATCATGACATACATGTTGCTGTGTTCTGTGATCACTGGCTGCTGTCACGAGCTTTTGTGCCTGTATTAATGCAGTTTGTCCAGCGGTCTTTATATTCGGACAGTCTCAACAGCGTGTTCTCTGATCCCTGTTGGGTTTATTCTAAGAAACTGACGGTGTTGCATGTAAACGGTTCAATTTGGCCCAGGAGCATCGCAACCCCACGACCCCACATCCATTCATGAACTCCACTCATTCAACTCTGATTGGTCCAGCTTCAAACTGGGAGGAGATGTGGTTAGATTAAAGAAAAATTTGCTTTACCGCGCAGTCATACATTTCGTATTCATCCTGGGAAAGGTTTTCATAACGCACACAGAGAATAAGTTTATTAAGAGGACAGTTCGTACATACTTGTACGCAATTTGCTGTGTTAAAAATAAGGAAGCATGGCACAGAAACACAGATAGACGCATTTACAGGTGGAGACACGAAAGAAGCCGTCGGTGTGCTTTTCATCTACGCATCCTGAACGCGGTATAAGAGGGTCTGCTCATCACGCTTAGGTGGATTAGAAGGACTACAGGACCAGGCATATTCAAACAGGAACTAAAGCTCACAACCCATGCAGCTAGACCAACTTTTCTAAGAAGGCGCGTAGCGCGTAAAACGCACGAAAAAGGGGAACAGCAATTTGCGCGGACAACAGCTACTCCACAAATGCAACTATAATTTATGTGAAAACTGAAAGGGGAGTAAAGTGAAGATCCCTGAACTTCTACGAGCTGAATTGAGCAAAGCGTTCTCCCATGAGGCTGGAAGGCGCCAGAATGGACTTAATCAAAAAAATATGGACGGCTCGGAAACTCATTCTCGTGGTCATGATTCCGTTATCCCTGCTGCCTCTGCCTCTCATCCATCCGTGCAGTGTAAGTAGACCGTCATCCAGTTCTACAGTCACATTCACACGCGCTCGTGAGCAGTGCGCGGTGTCCGTGCGCTTTTACGCGCTAATGCGCGTTGAGTATTCGCACTAAATTATACATTAACATGCATTTTATTTAAACATTACAGCTTTTTTCGCAGTATTAAGTAGATTTAGATTCGTTTTTTTCCGCAGAACCATTTTCATATAGTTGCAGACACATGGAACAGTTGGGTAGACGTAAGTAAAACGCTGTTTTAGAGGCAGACAGACAGTCTAAACCATATAACGCCTAACAAAAATATCATTGATTATGGTCTCCTGTGGGGTCTTTGGGGTTTCTCGAGGCGCGGCGACCTCTCACCTGGTTGGTAGTTTTCCAGGTGCGCATTCAGAGCACGTTCGTTGCCGCGATGCTTCAAGTCGTGTGCTGTTCTGCTGGGAATTGTTTGTTTAAAACATCGGCCGTTTTTACAGATGTTGTTTGTTTGTGTAGCATGTGGGATCTTTGATTCAGTCCAACATCATCAAAGCCTGCGGAGAGGCATTGTGCTAATCTCATGACCTGCCATCTTGAGCCCTACAGATATTAGTTTGCTAATCGTTTTAGCGCATTTCATATGTCCTGCATTTGTATTGTCATTCTTTGGTAAAACGCTTTCAGAGATGAGTATAAACCACTTTCAGATTTTAGATTTTACTACCTTTAGATTTCAGATTTACGTTACAGGTTGCACTTTATTTTAAGGTGCCCTTGTTACAGTGTAATTATACATTTAAGTACTGAGTAATATTAATTAACTACGTGCACTTACTATAGGGTTATGGTTAGGATTACGTTTGTTGTAGGGTTAGTTGCATGTAATTATGCATAATTTATAGTTATTATTATAACAGACACTGTAAAATAAAATTTTACCATATAGGTGCGGTGTTGTGCCGTATAAAATGTATATGCTTGTATTTATTGCAATTCAGGGCCATTTAAAATGTATTCGTAAGGTTACAACTGGTGACAGGATCTAAGAAACACACTTTGTCTTATACATAGATGTAATTTGTAACCTGAAATCTTGATTCTAATCAGACACTTGATTCAAATTGATCTCCACAGCTGCAAAGTCAATAGACAAACAGGGAAACAGCGCATAGATCAGGAAATGTCAGTATCTGTTGCCTTGACAGCTTTTTTTTTAAGATTAGATCACTTGCACAGGTTTTGTGTGCTTATCTCTCTCGCTCTGATAGCACTTTTCATCAAGAATCAGAAATAACGGCATGTATGATCAGTTCACAAAACTTGACTAATCCCATCTCACCTGCTGACCGAAAGCAATTACACACACAAAGTGTTCTGCCAGAAATATAACAAAACAAAGTAAAGTTGAAAAGATGGGCTTGATGTGTAATCCTGTGAATACACTATTCATGCTAATTAGAGGAAATCATCTGTAAGTGCCTGCCACATCAGTGCCCTATTAGACCTTTCACCAGAAATCAATTCAATCTGAATGGACTGATTTCTTGAGCAATGACGAGATTAGAGCAGAACAAAAACAATGTGCCAATGGACGCTTAATCTGCTAGAGTGGCACATAACTGGAAGTCCTTCAGCAGAATTGGGAGCTAATGAGAAAGCAGAAAGGTGGGAGTTTCTGAACACAGGCACACGCTGAGTGATAATCAGCTTTGGCAGGAACACTGAGGAATAGGACAAAAGACAAAAATGTAATAATGGAAACTAAAAGTGTTGCTGGTTCGAGTCCCATAAAGTACAAGCCATGAACCATTGTGCCCTTGCAAAATGAATACTTACAATAATTTGAAGCATGTAAGATGATGGATGTTTGAGAATGATGAAATGGTAACACCATAAGGTCCCATTAGTTAACGTTAGTTCAATCATGACAACTCTCTGAATAGTTTTTAGCATGTTATTGAATATGGCGTTGTTAATGTATTTGTTCTTGGCGGACTAGATCCGGACTAGTGCATCACTAAACCTAACTATTTAAATGTTGAGCAAGCAATCTCATTGGCTGCAAGATCAGCAGAGCCAATCAGCTTGTGCCATGCGGTAATGATGTGATTGCAGATTGCATGTAAAGGACCAATCAGCCTGCGCCCTCTAGAGTTTCATGACTGAACTAGATATTTAATGCATTAACTAACAACACTGTAAAAAAAAAAATTTGCTGCCTTAAATTTTTAAGTACAATCAACATAATTACATTAAACTGACTTAAAAAATTAGTTGAATCTTGTATAACTTAAAAAGAAGTTGAACATTTCAAAACTTATTTTGATGAGTTAAATCAATGTAAAAACATGTTGTCATAACTTTTTCATCATATCATTTTTTACAGTGAATGCGCAATATATTTGTTACAGTATTTATTCATTATTGTTAACGTTAGTTAATAAATACAATTAACAGATAATAATAATATTAACAGATTTTATTAATAAATGCATTAAATATTGAAACTAACATATTATTATTATTGAAATGAACATATTAAAGGATTAGTTCACTTAGCCCATGATTTACTCACCCTCAAGCCATCCTAGGTGTATATGACTTTCTTCTTTCAGACGAATACAATCTGAGTTATATTAATAAACACTGACACTTCCGAGCTTTATAACGGCAGTAAAGCAGTGAAACATAAATATTCATATTTTTACAAAGTAAAATTCTAGCTTCCGTCCAAACAGCCATTCGCAGTCTACTTGCGCATAAAGCAAAACTTACGCAACTTGTGACATCGGAAGTAGCGCTGTGCGTTATGGCGTAGCGTAAATATCAGCAGTACGTCGCATTACTCGCATAAGTTGGGCTTTAGACTTAAGTCGAATCCGTATGTTCGTTTGGCCAGAAGCTAGTTATTTTACTTTATAAAGTTTTAAATATGAATATTTTTCTCACACAAACTAATCACTTCGCTTCAGAAGGCCTTTATTAACCCCCCGGAGCCGTGTTGAGCACTTTTATGATGGAGGGATGCACTTTTTTGAGCTTATAACTGTTGGCTGCATTTCACTGCCATTATAAAGCTCGGAAGCGTCAGAGTGTTTATTAATATAACTCCGATTGTATTCGTCTGAAAGAAGAAAGTAACATACACATAGGATGGCTTGAGGGTTAAAAAATCATGGGCTAATTTTCATTTTAAAGTGAATATAGTGAATATAGTCCTTTAATATTAACATATTAACTGAAATTGATAAGTGCTTTTGAAGTATGTTTATTGTTCATTGTTAAATGTCCTGACCAAATTTGCCCATTGGCCTCTGTCTATCATGACCTCCTAATCATGCCCATTTACTGATTGACTTTATCACTCTGTCTCCTCTCCACCAATCAGCTGGTGTGTGGTGGGCGTTCTGGCACAATATGGCTGCCGTCGCATCATCCAGGTGGATGCTGCACATTGGTGGTGGTTGAGGAGATTCCCACATTCCATATGTAAAGCACTTTGAGTGCAGAGAAAAGAGCTATATAAATGTAATTAATAATTAATTATTATTATTAAAAATGTAACTCTATTGTGTTACTGATGAAATATAATGAAACAACACTGTAGGCACTTCAGATGCACAGAAAATTAATTATAAAATAAACTTAAAAACAAAAAAAAATCCAGCAGACTTGATCATTGGCTGATCATCACAAAATGGTCACATATCAGTGCCTTTCTGCATCCTCCTCATTAGCTTTATTTATCATGTCTGGAATGTGTGAGCATGTATTAACTTTGCTCGGCTGGCCGTAGGCCTGTTATGAAATCTGATTAATTATGAAATATGACTCACCTGACACATGCTCATTCTGTCAGCTTAAGCTCTGCACAGACTTTGTATTTTGCTAATTATTTGTTGTTTGGTGGACCCACGTGAAATGCTGGGCACCCAGGTCAAAATATTTGGCAGGAAAAACCTCACGGATTTGTTCTGATTTGCATACTGACATACATGCTTTCCTGCTGTTTTGCTTGTAATTAAAGTCATAATTAGTTGAAGAACTGATTTATTCCTGCATTTTAGGGGTGGCTGGTACTCTCCTGTTTATATATGTAGATTTGCATGAAATTAAAATTAAATAGTCTGGTGTAGTGTTTGCTGTCCTGCAGAGCTCCACCTGTCTAGATCTGCTACAGGATTTATGTATGTCTATTTATGCAGCAGCAGCAGCAAATCACTTCTTACGGCAGTGTCTGTGTATCTATTAGCAGTAGCATGTCCATACTTGTTCTGCAGCAGCATCAGTTTAACAGAACTGGGGCCCTATTTTACGATCTGAGCACATGGTCTGAAGCACATGGCGCAGGTGCACTTAGGGCGTGTCCGAATCCACTTTTGCTAGTTTAACAACGGAAAAAACAGTCGGCACATGGTCCAAAAGGGTTGTATCTAGTCTCTTATTGAGTCATGGGTGTGTTTTGGGCGTAACGTGCAAGAAACCAGTCAGAGTCTCATCTCCCATTCCCTTTAAAAGCCACTTGCGCTTGTGCCATGGCGGATTCGCTACATGGTGTAATTTGCGAGCGGAAAGACTGAACGCTTCTCCAGAGAGGAATCCTTTTATTTTTAATATTTAAAAATGTTTGTGCGCTGCTGCGCGTCCCTGTGTGTGTTATAAGCAGAGTGTACGAGCGTTGTGCACCCGCCTATACTATTAAATTTTACTAACACAAAAAATACTGCGTTTTCAGTTGCCTCAAAATAGCAACGCATCAACAATGCGCCTGAACACACCTGGTTTTCAGACCAGCACGCCCATGGGTGAACAGATGGGCGCGAGTGCATTTGCTATTTAAACAACGTGGCGCTGGACATGAAAATGATAACTGCGTCGGGCTAAAACTAGCAAAAAACACTCACGTCATGCCTGCTGTTGCATTGCGCCGGGTGTATGATAGGGCCCCTAGTCCGCCAAGACCAAATACATTAACATTGCCATATTCAATAACATGCTAAAAAATTCCATCCAGTGTTTAGATCACATTACATGATGTTCATAATGATGAGTTGATCCCTATTCGGTCTCTTCTGCAGGAATCATCGTGTGCTTATGTCCTGATTGTGACAGCGGTGTATTGGGTATCTGAAGCTGTGCCGCTGGGAGCCGCTGCACTGGTGCCAGCCTTCCTGTACCCGCTGTTTGGGGTCCTAAAATCCAGTGAGGTAAGATGTTTTTCTGGGCGCTCTCTCAGTATTCAGCATCTCACAATAGATGTTTTATGCAACATGCTCAGGCTGGAATACTGTAGGTTAAATATTTAACATACTGTACTTACATAGCAGGACTTTGCATTTCTTGCAAAGCTAGTTTATGTAATATATGACCCGTTTGCCTGGTTATATTCATCACGTCCCTTATGACCATTTGAGCCTCTCTGTCACATTCAAACGTTCAATGGGGTTCTATATAGAACTCTAGGGTTCTTAAACTCTTTATGCCATAAATGAAATTGCATAATACTTTCATGTTTAATGGGTTATTTCTAGTGATAAAATATGTTTACGAGCTGTATAATTCATAAAATGTAAAACAATGTAAATAATTAAAACTAAATCCATAAAAGTATTACATGATGGAATAGTTAATGGTTCTATAAATGAAGCGCCTGATGGAACTCTTGAAGATTCTATATAGAATCTTTTCTTCTAAGAATGCCAGGTACAAGGCTTCTATAGGTGATGTTTAAGGAGTGAAAAATGTCATTGTTTTTGTTTCATCAATCACGAGAGTTTTACGGCTCTCAGAGTTGCTGATCATTCATTTGTACCACCCTGCCAAGATATTACGTAAAACAAAATGCTGCATCATGTGACTAAATCCCATTGACAAACTTGACAAAGCAACCTGTTATCTTAAATACTGGTAATCATGTTTGTTAATATTCCCCTTTTTTACGCAATGTTTTTTGCTCTAGTCTGCTGACCGCAGGGATTTTGGTTTGTCTGATGTAGGCCTACCCTTCAAAAGTTTATGCATAATTAATTATGTTTCTTGAGCAGCAAATCAGCATATTAGAATGGTTTCTGAAGGATCACGTGACACTGAAGACTGGGGTAATGATGCTGAAAATTCAGCTTTGCATCACAGGAATAAATTACATTTTACAATATATTCAAATAGAAAACAGTTATTTTAAATTGTAATAATATTTCACAATATTGCTGTTTTTTCTGTATTTTTGATATAGCCTTGGTGAGCAAAATAAACTTTTTTCAAAAATTCTAAATCTAACAGTCCCCAAACTTTTGAACGGCATTAAACCAGCACTAAACAGCTTCAGCACGCTGGTGTTTTCTGCGGAGTTGACATGATTTTGCAGTTCTTTAGATCAGTGATAGTAAAGGCTTTAACTGCATATGGTGGGCATAGGTCAACAACAAAAAATTGTTGGGGGGGGATAAAACCTATTTTTAGAGGACCTATTTTGCCCTTTTACATCGTCTTGAGTTTGTTTTTAGGGTCTAATGGAATAGGTTTTTATGCTTGAATGAACACCTTATTTTTAATGTTTGACATTGTTGCAGCACCTCTCTCTCTCTCTTTTCTCAGTCTGTCAGTAACACTCTCGGTTAACCAACTATGGTCGCAACTTCCGTCGTTACCAACATAGTTGAACGATTTGCCGTTTCCCAAAACCATAGTTCCAATGAACATTCACAAACAGTGTCACAAACGTATGTGGAGCTGCAGCTCTCGAGCTGTGGTTAGAAGAAAAGTTTGTTGTTAAAATCACGTGGACATAAATAGGTCGTTCTTTTGGGCATAATAAGGAAGCTAACATTCAGTACATTCTATATCTTTCATCCCATTTAAATATATATAAAACATATATTTTAATCTATATATTTTATCGTGTCAACAATCGGTGCCGTTTTTGAGGAGTGCCCATGTGCATAAATGCGTATGGGAAACCCAGAGTATGACGGATTAGGAAACCCGCGATGAATCAAACATCAAATAAATCAAAACGTCAGCAAACAAAAACAGTGAAGTATTCCTCAGATCATTACAACAGCTTGTCAGAAAATTTACGTTATGTGGAGAAAGCTATCGACTGAATGAATCCCATGTATACAGGAGTGAAGTGTACACCAAATACTGCCAAAAATATAGGCTTTCTTTTGCTTATGTAATTTAACTATAATAATGTTAAATACATTAATTGCGATCTCAAAGAGATTAATTAGAAGTGATTACTTCACCACCTGCACATGACGTCATTAACAACAGTCCTATATTGTTGAACTAACGTGGTTCAAAACGACAGAGGTGCGACGGGTTTCGGGAAACAGTCGTGACTAGCCAGTTAGTTTCAAAAACAATGCATCGTATTACGGTGGTTACATACTTCCTGTCTCTGTGAAGCCCCTCCTTCCAAAAAGCACAATATGCTCTGATTGGTCAGCTGGAGAAGTGTGTTGTGATTGGTCAACCAACTCAACCAGGCCCCTCCCCTTTATTTTGCATGTGCCTTGGGTGGGAATTATTTAAATGAGGAATATTGTGACGTGTTCGTTCCCGGAAGAAAACTCAAGACTGCATTTCAGGGAGTTGACAGTGACATTGATATAGAGTAGGACTGCCACTGGAGGGACTTTGTAACGTTGCAACCTTTTTCATGCTCAAACAGCAACATTACACACTCAAGAAAGCTGAACATGTAAAAAAACATAATAGGAGCCCTTTAAATATCTGTGTGTGTACGCAGGTGGCCTCTGAATATTTTAAGGACACCACCCTGTTGCTGATGGGGGTCATATGTCTGGCTGCATCCATCGAGAAGTGGAACCTGCACAAACGCATCGCCCTCCGGATGGTCATGATCGCTGGGGCCAAACCTGGCATGTATGTATTTTAACACCTTTAACACACACTTACTGTTAGAAACTGACTCTGTGACCTGCATATGTTCTCTACGCTCTTTGTGTTGTAGGCTGGTGTTGGGGTTCATGTGCTGCACGGTTTTTCTCTCCATGTGGCTGAGCAACACGTCCACCACGGCCATGGTGATGCCGATCGCTGACGCCGTGCTACAGCAACTTATCTGCACCGGATTAGCCGATTCCCTCGATGACTCTGGGACTATAGATACACAGGACGAGGAGACTGGTGAGTCCAAGCGTCAATCGGACAGAATGTGTGCATGGTGGTTATGCATGCATGTATTATGTTCATTATAACTTTTGTCATATTTTTTTATTTAATTCTTCTGTTCTTTCACAGACAAAGAGCAAAACCAAAAATCAAGCAATAATCACCTTCAGCTGCAGGACCGCAAAGACAAGTAAGATGAGGGCCCTATCATACACCGGGCGCTAGGCACACCCATAGTGTTGTTTGCTAGTTTCAGCCCGATGCAGTTATCATTTTCACGTCCTGCACCATGTTGTTTAAATAGCAAATGCACTCGCGCCCATCTGTTCACCCATGGGCGTGCTGGTCTGAAAACAGGCGCATTGTTGGCGCGTTGCTATTTCGAGGCAACTGAAAACGAATGCGCCATTGACCAACAAAAACCTGGTCTAAAGTCAATAGTATTTTTTGTGTTAGTAATATGCGCCTATAGGCAGGTGCACAACGCTCGTACCCTCTGCTTATTACACACACAGGGACGCGCAGCAGCACACAAACATTTTAAATATTAAAAATAAAAGGATTCCTCTCTGGAGAAGCAGTCAGTCTTTCCGCTTGCAGATTGCGCCGTGTAAATAGCGAATCCGCCATGGCGTGAGCGCAACTGGTGTTTTAAAGGGAATGGGAGATGAGACTCTGATTGGTTTATTGCATGTTACGCCCAAAACACACCTATTACTCATTAAGAGACTAGGAACAACCCTTTTGGACTATGTGCTGGACGCCCTAAATGCACCTGCGCCATGCGCTTCAGACCATGCGCTCAGATCATTAAAATAGGGCCCAATATGTCTGAGCGGTATTAAACTCAAGTTTATTCATTGTATTTTCTTTTTGATTGCAGTGAAAAACATGAAGTCTGTATGCTGAGTGAGGTAAGATGAAATCTGTCATTTTATCCAAAATGCTACTCAAGCGCCCATTAAAATGACCATCAAATTAGGAAAAAATATGGCTGTCAGAAAGTAGAAAGGATGAATTCTTCTTTAAAACAATTGGGGAAAAAACACCTGTTCAATAAATAAATACAGTATTAATTTCACTATTTTTTTTAAATGATAACATGTGAATGTGAACATGCCACATATACATTTTTTAATGCATTTTTAATGCAATTAGTTGATTGATTTTATATGTTATAGATTTCAGTTGAATTGACAATTTGTACCTTTTCCCCCACGATTATCATATTTACGCCATCTTTTAAAATTTCAACGCTAAATACCATAAGTTAAATGTTTAAAATCACTCAAAAATAAGTACATTGTCTCAAATTTAGAATTTTTGGAGGTAAATACAGGCTATCTAATTTAATCAGCATTCTTTTTATTTAAAAATTGGACAAAGTTATTGATTAAGAATAGATTTTTGAAATGTGTTTTTTGGTACTGTAGGAGTTGAATGGTCTAACATTAAAGCCTGGTTTTGGCCCAGAGTTTTCTAGAGAATCAAATGGATATCTGCCAGAGGTGAGACCTTCGTCTAGCTCAATAATGGCAGAATCTGCTTCTTACATTTCTAAAATGATTCTAATTGTTCCTAAACAGGCTCCAATTAGCATTCCTGTGCCAAAGAAACCCAAAATCCGAAGGGATTCGCTGTACCCCACCAAGAGAGACCACATGATCTGCAAGTGCCTTACTCTGAGCATCACGTACGCGGCCACCATCGGCGGTCTCATCACCATAACCGGCACGTCCACCAACCTCATCTTTGCCGAACAATTCAACAAGTATGTTATCACCATGCCCGATCCATTCGATAAAAGGCACATTCACAAAACACTGGGCACTGCTGGGATTTGTTTAAGCACCTGATTAAATCCACTCAATCTCATTTCCTGCACATTGTAAAGACGCTAAGCAGAGAAAAATAACCCTTTCCTTATGCAACATTTCTTGGGCAAAGGT
Organism: Rhinogobio ventralis; assembly: GCA_039654625.1. NCBI lineage: Eukaryota > Metazoa > Chordata > Actinopteri > Cypriniformes > Gobionidae > Rhinogobio > Rhinogobio ventralis. The sequence goes on from CM077207.1 coordinate 5,464,860, forward strand.
GACTCTATATTGTAACCTGGTTATTGACAGGAAGTCTGTTGCTGATGTAAAGAAATACAGTAATGGCCAAAAGTAATGTTTGGAGGGGATATTTCATTTTAATGAACCTATAAGCTCGATTAAACCATCAAAATATGAGGAAAATATTTTAAATGCAAGGAACAAAACACTAAAACACTTGGTTAAGGTATTTATCTGACAAAATTATTTGGTAAAAAATGTAAATAAATGCATAGAAAAACAAAAAGCTCACAGGGATAAGCATACATTGACTACAACATAATCAGTTATTGATTTTCATAGGTTCAAATAGTTGAAAATGTTGATTTTCCTAGGCCAGACATCAGTTTTGGCCACTACTGTAAATCACAGTGAAAAGATGGCACTTGGCGGGTCAGTGGGGTTTGTATTGACGATCTTTTCAGGCAAATTGCCATATTGACAGTAACTATCACAAGTTCTGCTATAATCTGTGCTCACTGGAATATTGTTATCACTGACTTGACATTTTGCCAGAAATAGTCAATGTAAAGTGCTAATTGGCCTAAAGTGGGGCAGCTAAAATGTTTGCACCACATTGATTGGCTCTCAGTATCTTCTTGAGGATTTCAAATGCTGTGTAAACAGAACCTTGTCCTTTTCTTCCACACTGGAATGAAGTAAATGAGACATTTGACCCCTGAACGCAGGGTCTCAATAAGACTAGGAACAGTGTTGGGGGGTAACTAGTTACATGTAACTAGATTACTTAATTTAATTACAAAATAAATGTAACTGTAATCAGTTACAGTTACTGAGAAAAATGTGTAATTAAATTACAGTTACTTATGAAAATGTTAACGATTACAGAGGGGGTTACGTCTGAATATTTTCTGTAAAAAGCTACGATATGTTGAATAATATTAATTTGTTGCTTTGCCTGTTTTTGATGTGCACAATGCCTCCTGACATTTAAAGGCCATTTAGTAAAGCGATGCTATTCTGATGCTTTTGATTGGCATCACGTCTGCCAATTACATCAATCCACATTGCCGCTGAAAGCTTTAGGCTACAACCTGTCAAGAGTTGCGAGTGATAAAAAGGCGTTTCAGAGATGGAAATTAGAAAAGTAATCAAAAAGTAATCAAATGTAATAAGTTACATTATTTTAATAAAGTAATTGAAATACTTGCACTACTTATTACATTTTAAATAGGGTAACTTGTAATCTGCAACATATTACATTTGCAAAGTAACCTTCCCAACACTGACTAGGAACATGCATTAGATGTATGTAGTGATAATATAATGCACTTTAACTGACTTCTTTAATGATCATTTTAATTATATCAACACTGTAAATTATGTTTGTTGCAATTAGCTATCACAACTTAAAATTTAGCATTAGAATAACTTTCCTGGATTTGACTTAAGATAACTCGAAGTTGTCACTTTATACAACTTCACATTTAAAGTTGACTAAACTTAAAAATTAAGGCAGCACGGACACTTACTTTAAGTTTAAGAAACTACAATGTTTTAACCCTTATGTTGTGTTCGGGTCATTTTGACCGGAGAGGATTTTCTTTTCTACATTTCCCAAAAAATGTTAGTTAATGTTTTCGCATTGGACTAAAACTGACTGACTTCGCTCACACAGGGTTTAACTACTTCCCAACATTTCTGAAATAATCTTTGTACTTTTTGGGGATTTTTTTTACCACCTAGAAATGACTGGCCTACAAAAAATTGCTTATAAATCTCTTGTTGTGCTATATTATCAACAAATATTGGATTCAATCTTTTTGTCAGCTTGTTTTTTTTCAGTTAGGACAGGTTTTATATTTATTTTTGAAACTGACTGACTGTAGGCCTCATTGATCTGAGCTTATATTGGTCAAAAATGACCATCCGTTGAAAATAAAATGGGGGAGATCAAAAATATCATGATCTGAATATCTTGAATATCATGCTCATCATGTTCATGTTCACACATGTGCACTTGCAAAGATAAAGGCCTCGGACCAGTGCTTGCGTGGATACATGCACACGCGCGCTACCGCACACACACACATTCATGTACACAAATAAACTATAATTTGAGCATTACATGCTTTCTTTTTCACAGAGATGAACTTTATCCTCAGATCAATGAGGCCTACGATCAATCAGTTTCAAAAATAAATACAAAACCTGTCCTAATTGAAAGAAAACAAATTGACAAAAAGATTGAATCCAATATTTGGTGATAATATAGCATAAACAAGCGATTTATAAGCAATTTTTAAATGGCTTAAACATAAAGGTGTTACAGGGTTTTTAACACAGAGTAAATGTTAAAAGTAAAGTTATTATGTGTATGCAACACTAAGCTTTGTTACAAAATGTCTTTTTCAGTCGTTACCCAGAAGCAAAAGTCATCAACTTTGGCACCTGGTTCATCTTCAGTTTACCGATCGCTCTGATCATGCTTATACTCACCTGGATCTGGCTGCACTTTTTATTTCTGGGATGCAAGTAAGAATAACAGAGAGTCTTTTCTTGATTTTGAAATGATTTAGTGAAACTTGCTGAACTCAGAAGCTGTTATCTCTTCCCAGTTTCAGAGAGACTTGCTCTCTCAGCAAGAAACGCAAAACCAGACGAGAAATCCTGTCTGAGAAACGCATTCATGAGGAGTACCAGAAACTCGGCCCCATTAGGTACACTGTAAAAAAATGTTTTCAAAGTTGTAAGATTACTGGAGTATATGTTTTACATGAAAATACTACAGTGCATCTGGAAAGTATTCACAGCGCTTCACTTTTTCCACATTTTGTTATGTTACAGCCGTATTCCAAAATGGATTAAATTCATTATTTTTTTCGTCAATTCTACAAACAATACCCCATAATGACAACGTGAAAGAAGTTTGTTTGAAATCTTTGCAAATGTATAAAAAAAGAAAAGAAAATCACATGTACATAAGTATTCACAGCCTTTGCCATGACACTCAAAATTGAGCTCAGGTGCATCCTGTTTTCACTGATCTTTCTTGAGATGTTTCTACAACTTGATTTGAGTCCACCTGTGGTAAATTCAGTTGACTGAACATGATTTGGAAAGGCACACACCTGTCTATATAAGGTCCCACAGTTAACAGTGCATGTCAGAGCACAAACCAAGCCATGAAGTCCAAGGAATTGTCTGTAGACCTCCGAGACAGTATTGTATCGAGGCATAGATCTGGGGAAGGGTACAGAAACATTTCTGCAGCATTGAAGGTCCCAATGAGCACAGTGGCCTCCATCATACGTAAATGGAAGAAGTTTGGAACCACCAGGACTCTTCCTAGAGCTGGTCGCCCTTAGTCAGGGAGGTGACCAAGAACCTGATGGTCACTCTGACAGAGCTCCAGCGTTTCTCTGTGGAGAGAGGAAAACCTTCCAGAAGAACAACCATCTCTGCAGCACTCCACCAATCAGGCCTGTATGGTAGAGTGGCCAGACGGCACATGACAGTCCGCATGAGTTTGCCAAAAGACACCTGAAGGACTCTCAGACCATGAGAAATGTCATGTCTGGAGGAAACCAGGCACCGCTCATCACCTGGCCAATACCATCCCTACAGTGAAGCATGGTGGTCGCAGCATCATGCTGTGGGGATGTTTTTCAGCAGCAGGAACTGGTAGAATAGTCAGGATCGAAGGAAAGATGAATGCAGCAATGTACAAAGACATCCTTGATAAAAACCTGCTCCAAAGCGCTCTGGACCTCAGACTGGGGCAAAGGTTCATCTTCCAACAGGGTAACGACCCTAAGCACACAGCCAAGATAACAAAGGAGTGGCTATAGGACAACTCTGTGAATGTCCTTGAGTGGCCCAGACTTGAACCCGATTGAACATCTCTGGAGAGATCTAAAAATGGCTGTGCACCGACGATCCCCATCCAACCTGATAGAGCATTAGAGGTCCTGCAAAGAAGAATGGGAGAAACTGCCCAAAAATAGGTGTGCCAAGCTTGTAGCATCAAAGAGACTTGAGGCTGTAATTGGTTTCAAAGGTCCTTCAACAAAGTATTGAGCAAAGACTGTGAATACTTATGTACATATTATTTTTTTTTCGTTTTTTATTTTTAATAAATTTGCAAAAGATTTCAAACAAACTTCTTTCACGTTGTCATTGTGGTGTATTGTTCATAGAATTGAGGGAAAAAAATATGAATTTAATCCATTTTGGAATAAGTCTGTAACATAACAAAATGTGGAAAAAGTGAAGCGCTGTGAATACTTTCTGGATACACTGTATTTCACTGTATTTTCTGTATATCTTTCTAATTCTAAATTTCACGTTTAATTCAGTTATTTTTTGTTCTAGCAGTTTGTACTTTACTAGCAGTTTCTGAGTGAAAAATGTTTCGGAAAGATGGATAGATAGATAGATAGATAGATAGATAGACGGATGGACGTACGGACGGACGGACAGATAGATTGATGGACGAACATGGATAGATAGATAGATAGATAGACAGACAGACGGATGGATGGACGGATAGATAAACAGACAGACAGATGGACGGACGGACGGACGGACAGATAGATAGATAGGTAGATAGACGGATGGACGAATGGACAGATAGATAGATAGATAGATAGATAGACAGACAGACAGACAGACGGATGGATGGATGGATGGATGGATGTACTGACGGACGGACAGACTGATAGATAGATAGATAGATAGATAGATAGATAGATAGATAGATAGATAGATAGATAGATAGATAGATAGAATCCGATTGTGGAAGGTTTTCTGATTTCAGAAAGACTTTATTTTGATGTTGTGACTAATATACTTTTTTCTCCTGGTGCACAGCTATCCTGAAGTCGTGACTGGCATCTTTTTTGTTCTGATGACCGTACTTTGGTTTACCAGGGAGCCTGGATTTGTCACCGGCTGGACGTCACTTTTTGAGAAGTATGAGAACATCTTATGTCAGCCTTTACACAGTCAAGAAACTGATTTCCATTTCTTTTTCTAGAAGATCCATTTTCTTGCTTTGACTTAAAATAAAGCCTTTAACATATACACAAGATTCACTAAACGTCATGTATTTTGCAGGAAGGGTTACAGGACTGATGCCACGGTGTCGGTGTTGCTCGGCTTCCTCCTCTTCCTCATCCCTGCTCGAAAGCCTTGGCCATCTGCATTCTCCAGCGAGAGCAAAGGTCAGATCCCACGCTGCCCGCAGCAGGGCCGCTCCACACTTCAATGCAGCCGCGAGCATTTGCTCAGCAGGCCGCTGCTGTAATACGGACCGCCAGGGTCTAGTTGTACAACCAGTTCATTCGGGTTGAGGACATGAGAGCAAAGGTGAATGTTCTCGACTGCGCACCCTGTTGGCCGGGTTAAGTAAGTGCTCTTGTCTCTGTTATCTGTGCAGGTGATGATGATGACGATGAGGAGGAAGAGGACCCTATGGCCCCAATGATCACGTGGAAAGATTTCCAGAGACTGATGCCGTGGGAAATTGTTATTCTGGTTGGAGGAGGATATGCACTGGCTGCTGGTTGCAAGGTGAGCGTGTCTCAAAGGTTGTATTTCAGGGGACTTTCTGATAAGTGTACTACAGTAAATTTTATTAATGTATAAAAAATTGCCAGGTAATATTTTGTCCCCAAAATTCAATTTTGGATAAAAGAAATATGGCCTATTTTTATGACCATTATGATTTATATATCTCATTTTCACTGGTCTACTGTAATGTGAAACAAATACATCCTCATTACTGTAATGCAGAAAAGGATACATATGATATATTATTTATATTTATTATTTATAAGTATGATTATGAAAAGATTGTGACAATGCAGTGTCTAAGGAAATATTTATTTTTGTCTAAATATTTATGTCTTCCTTTGTCAAATATAATTTCTTACTATTTTATTTTATACATTTTTAAATTTTATTTTATATAATTTTATCATTCAATTTTATATAATTTTATCATTTAATTTTATTATTGTATTCCTTAATGAAACATATACATTTGTATAACTTTTTATTTTACTTTAATATTACATTATTGATGTTATTTATTTTAATATTACAGTGTAATATGACCCAAACATTATTTATTTATTTTTATTTTTATTTTATTTTATTTTATTACATTGTAATATGAACAGTATTAACCAACAAAGTTGCACTAGATAAGTATCTATTAATACTTAAATAATAATATTAATAATATTAATACTAAAAGTCAAAATAATATTATATATTAATATATTATATATCAATAATATGTAAAATTTTATATACTTTTTCTAATTATTTTTATATTTAAGATTCCAAGTTGCTTTGGATATAAGTGCCTCCTAAGAGTCAAAATATTATATATATATATAAGAAGTAGCATTTCCCTTAAAATCAAACCTAGAAATTAAGAATATTGTATTAAATCATTTAAAATTTTACTTCACTATTTTGTTACAGAAGTGCTGTGACATCAGACAGAATCTTTTCTAGAAACAAGCATGCCTTATACATTAACTCAACATGTAAATGAACCATGTGACTTCTCTCGGGCAGGTGTCTGGGCTCTCCATGTGGATTGGTCGGCAGCTGGAGCCAATGAGTGGTCTTCCTCCCTGGGCCGTCACGCTGTTGGCGTGTCTACTCGTGTCCGCCGTCACTGAGTTCGCCAGCAACCCTGCCACGCTCACAGTGTTTCTGCCCATCCTCTCCGCCTTGGTCAGAACACGCTAACACACACGACTGACATCACACCTGAAAGACAGACCAGTCTCATACAAACAAATCAATCTGCATGAAAGCGTATTGTTTCACAGCGGTGTTCTGTCCTGAATGACCCTAATGAACGACCCTGTGCGTCCTATGTTCCCTCACAGTCAGAGACGCTGCAGATCAACCCTCTACACACACTCATCCCTGCCACCATGTGCGTGTCCTTCGGCGTCATGCTGCCTGTTGGAAACCCGCCGAACGCCATTGTGTTCAGTTATGGACACGTGCAGATCAGCGACATGGTATGAAACAACAGTATCCTGTTATATCATCTCTGTCACGTCTCACAGCTGTGCCAGGAACGCAATGTCGAAAGGCCACTAATCATTTGTTTTTCATAAGCACGTCTCTGAAGTGCCCTCAAACTGAGGGCCATTTGGAGAAACAGGTGCCTTTAAAAAAGACAGATACTGCATTTAAGTGTTCATAAATTGAATTGTGCCACCTGAAGCTAAATTATTAACATTTTAATATATTTTAGAATTCAAAAAAATAACAGGGCTGATGGTAAACAGGGATTGCACTTTTAACATGACATTTTAAGATGATTCATTACTGATTAATATAGCAAAACTGACTAAGAAAAAAGTGACAGTAGCTTTAAAAAGTTTTTTTGAGTTTTGGAAGAGTTTACTTTAAAAAGAGGAGAAGGTGAAAAAAAAAAGGAGGAAATATTAAAAAGACAATTAATAAACTATAATCTAAATTATTATTTTATTAATACTATTTTTTTACGTATTCTATATAAAAATGCATATTCATAATAAAAGAAAAAGTAAAAAATAAACAAATAATTAAAAAAATCAGGATTTTTGGTGGTGTTTTGAAAATGTTTCCATTTTAAAACATATTAAAAGTGTTCATCAGCTAAAAAGGGATTTGATTACAATTCTTTTTAATAAAACATTTTAATGTTTATTTTATTATACCTATTATATTATATTACATTACATTACATTACATTAAAATTAAAGCATTTATATTGTGGAAACAGGGGCCAAAATACATGTTCATAATAAAATAAATATTGTGTTAAATCTATTTTAACACATATTAAATGTCTGTATTATCTATTTATTATTAAATTCGTTTTTAAAACATACAGTATGTACAGTAGTGGCCAAACGTGTTTTCCGGAGGGCATATTTGTTTTATAGGAAAATATTTTATATATTTTTTTATATTTTAAATATGAGGGAGGAACAAAACACTAAACTTGGTATTTATCTGACAAAATTATTTGGCAAACTACAGTTACAGGCTTCATAACCTGTTATTAATATTTTGTTGGCTCTCTCTTGTTTTTGCATGTGTTTATCATTTCTTTGAATTACAGCCTGGCCAAAATTTATGTCCGCACAATTTGGCATGTTTCATTGCGTTATCACAAATAAAACAATCGACTCCCAGCACAACTACGCAATTTGCTTATAAAATCTTTAACACATTTTTAATAATATTTGAATAAAGGATGAAGATGTCAATTTTCTTAGGCCAAACAAAAATAAATGGGACAATGGGCATGTTCCCCTAGTCTAAGCTCATCAACTGACAAAAGTTGCCTTCTCCTTGTGATTCACAGGTCAAGGCTGGGTTTGGAGTGAATCTGATTGGAGTTTTTGTGGTCATGTTGGCCATAATGACATGGGGAGAGCCCCTCTTCCATCTGAGCGAGTTCCCCACCTGGGCGGTGATGCGTAACGTCACGGGCAGCTTGTAGCCGGAGGTGGGCGGAACAGGCGTGTTTGACATGTAGGGACTGAGGACACTGGATATACACTGAGGCATATAAATGTGATTAAGGCCTTATTTCCCCCCCCATCCATGGAGTAAGAGAGTGTCCGTGACACCTCCATCGGAGGATGCAGAACTGCTCACTGTGACTGAATGAACGGCACAAACGGTGGAAATTATTACACTTCTATATCAATGTTGCCTTAAAGTATTAGGCGTAGATTAACATCTTTACAGCTGAAAGCATAAGTTTGTGCCTACAAAACACAATCAGCAATGCTTGTGTGTGCGCCCACTTTGCTTTATTTTCTGATGTCTAACAAATGTTGTGATACATTTGCATTATTTACTTGAGAGGTTTGAGGGAGATTCTGCGTCAGGCATATTTGCAGTTGAAGTCGCTGCTGAAATCAGACATAGTATCTAACATGCTCTTACCAAAATGTTACATAGCTTATGTGGTCAGGTTACAGGTTATTTCAGATCCTTTGTTATTCTCACAGTCTTTAAGTTGAATAAACCTCTGTGCTCTTTGAAGGTGGCCATTAAAGGGATAGTTCACCCTAAAATAAAAACTCTGTCATCATATACTAACCCTCAAGCTGTTCTAAACCTAATGTTGGTAACCAAACAGTTTCTGGTCCCCATTGACTTCCATAGTATTTTTTTTCTATGGAAGTCAATGGAGACCAGCAACTGTTTGGTTACCGACATTCTTCAAAATATCTTCTGTGACCAACAGAACAAAGAAACTAGTACAGGTTAAGAATAACTTGAGGTTGAATATATGATGACAGAATTTTCACTTTTGGGTGAACTATCCCTTTAATCGTTGTACATACAGGAAACGAACATTTTGTTATTGTCTGCCTTGTCACGAGTGAATCGTTGTAATATGTTCTGTGATCGATTTATTTCACCTGACATCTCTGAAACATAATAAAACACTGTATTTTTGGTTCATTTATTTATTTTGCACTTGAAACATTACATTGAAGCTCCATACAGCACAGAATCATTGAGATAAATCATGATAAATAAGACAAAACACAATATTTTATATATACTAGAAAAACTTAGTGCATCACTGCCATTGTCAGAGTCCATTGTTATCATTCCCTCCGATGCTCCTCATTGCTGGCTATAATTTTGATGCTCCTTCAGTTGGTTCATAGCCCTCATTTTGTATTTTCTCCTTGTACTTCAAGAAGTCCCTCCGTTTGACGAAATACTTCACCTGCCGTTGAATTACAACAATCAGTTCATGTACATGCACTGTGAAATTCAACAGAATACACTATTGCCATGAAAAGAAGGGTGCTTAATTGTATTGAATGTACACTTGTAGTGTACTTCAGATCCTAAAAGTAGATTTCTAACAACTGTACTAATATTAATCAAATAAAAAGCTAAAAAAGTGCATCCTTTCTTTGTAAGTTGAATACGGAAGGCGGTCTGGCAGAAGCTAGATATTTTAATTTATAAGGTGTTAAATATGGATACACACATTGACGTGATTGGTTACAAGGTAGTTTGTGACGTCAGAAACACCAGCGATTTCAAACCGCGTTTTTGCATGGTTTGTCTAGTCAAGTCAACTTTATATATATAGTGCTTTTTACAATGCCGATTGTTTCAAAGCAGCTTCACAGTGTTAGACAGGAAAATAATGCAACAGATTTTGAATCGGCTGTACAGCCGCTCTGGAGAAAACGGTGATGTTATCCAGCTAATTTCAATTATCATATAGTGTCAATGTGGGCAGATCAGTAATTTAGTTGATATAGTTAAATTAGTTTAGTAATTGAATTTATTTGGATATTTAGTTGAAAATGTAGTGTCCCCAACTGAGCAAGCCAAGCCAAAGGCGTCTAAAAGCATTCAAAACGATTCACATAGACATATATTAAAAACATGATTTTCACCACAGGGGGTCTTTAAGTGTTCAAAAGCAATTCATTTATACCCGCACTAAAGCATATTCTTGTCAAGTATATTACACTCACCTAAAGGATTATTAGGAACACCATACTAATACTGTGTTTGACCCCCTTTCCCCTTCAGAACTGCCTTAATTCTACGTGGCATTGATTCAACAAGGTGCTGAAAGCATTCTTTAGAAATGTTGGTCCATATTGATAGGATAGCATCTTGCAGTTGATGGAGATTTGTGGGATGCACATCCAGGGCACGAAGCTCCCGTTCCACCACATCCCAAAGATGCTCTATTGGGTTGAGATCTGGTGACTGTGGGGGCCATTTTAGTACAGTGAACTCATTGTCATGTTCAAGAAACCAATTTGAAATGATTCGAGCTTTGTGACGGTGCATTATCCTGCTGGAAGTAGCCATCAGAGGATGGGTACATGGTGGTCATAAAGGGATGGACATGGTCAGAAACAATGCTCAGGTAGGCCGTGGCATTTAAACGATGCCCAATTGGCACTAAGGGGCCTAAAGTGTGCCAAGAAAACATCCCCCACACCATTACACCACCACCACCAGCCTGCACAGTGGTAACAAGGCATGATGGATCCATGTTCTCATTCTGTTTACGCCAAATTCTGACTCTACCATCTGAATGTCTCAACAGAAATCGAGACTCATCAGACCAGGCAACATTTTTCCAGTCTTCAACTGTCCAATTTTGGTGAGCTCGTGCAAATTGTAGCCTCTTTTTCCTATTTGTAGTGGAGATGAGTGGTACCCGGTGGGGTCTTCTGCTGTTGTAGCCCATCCGCCTCAAGGTTGTGCGTGTTGTGGCTTCACAAATGCTTTGCTGCATACCTCGGTTGTAACGAGTGGTTATTTCAGTCAAAGTTGCTCTTCTATCAGCTTGAATCAGTCGGCCCATTCTCCTCTGACCTCTAGCATCAACAAGGCATTTTCGCCCACAGGACTGCCGCATACTGGATGTTTTTCCCTTTTCACACCATTCTTTGTAAACTCTAGAAATGGTTGTGCGTGAAAATCCCAGTAACTGAGCAGAAAAATACTCAGACCGGCCCGTCTGGCACCAACAACCATGCCAAAATTGCTTAAATCACCTTTCTTTCCCATTCTGACATTCAGTTTGGAGTTCAGGAGATTGTCTTGTCCAGGACCACACCCCTAAATGCATTGAAGCAACTGCCATGTGATTGGTTGATCGGATAATTGCATTAATGAGAAATTGAACAGGTGTTCCTAATAATCCTTTAGGTGAGTGTATTTCCGGAAAAGTATGCTACAGTGTGTACTTTTTGAGAGGGGAATATTATTAATATTAGTAAATACTGACTACAAGTCTAAATATAAAGGAATGTAAATAAAAAAATTTAGGTTTTTTTTTTTTTTTCAACAAAAGAAATAATACATTAAAAATGCTCAAATATTCATGACTGCTGCCACAAATATATTTAAATCGCAAGATTCGTATGTTTCTCCACTCAGAACTATTGAATCAGTACTATGGACAGACCCATTGGGCAGGACACTTGTCTTCAAACTCCTGCTGGTGTTTCTCGCAGGCAGATGTGCTGTCTTGGTGGACATCTAGACACTTCCAGAGCTCGTCTCTCGCGGCCCAGCAGGCCTTGCGTTCACTGGCGTTAGGAGCGCTCATCTCTCCTCAATCACTCTGCAGGTTTGTCAACAACTTTTAACACTCGAACTGTTCGATATAAGTGTTGCAAACAAATGTCATTACCATTAAGAACATGTTTAATCATCAGTGAACTGTCATAGACACAGTATTTGCACTAGAGAACACAATTGTGGCTTACCAAATACGATTCATCACTTCATATAGTTTCTGTAATTATTATAAACCTAATAAAAGTGTTGAGAGACCCAAGGACGCGTTGAGCATGTAGGAAGTAATGCGACTAAACATGTCGCGTTCTGATGACGCAAGCCCTTGCGTAAAAAGTAGTTCGGTCAGTGAACGCTAGATGGTGCACTTAAAACATTTGAGTTCCTTCTAATGTATAAATGCGTTTCCTCTTATCAGGCTTTTGCCCATTGATGTCTGTAATGTTGGCCCTCATTCTGGCCCTAGAAAGTGTACCTGGAGTGTCCACAGTAGGTTTTGCAACAGTTCAAACCCGAAACCAATGCCAAAATCTTTTGAGGCTTTTCAGTTTTCTTTAATTTGATCTCATCCCATCTGTCATAAGTCAGTACTAAGAAAGAAGATCCATTTTGCTGCTCTTTTCATAAGTTTCTCCCCATGTTTTGAAGTCCTTGTGCTGCTGATCCCAGTGACTCATCGTGGCCATTAACAAACAGGAATTAATTGTGTGTGGGAATGCTATTGAAAGTGAGCTCTTTTGTCGGGACAGAGAGAGAGTGTCCATTGTTCAGTGCTGAATGTTAAAGAGAAAGACGAGCACAAACATTTGTGGTCTCGGATAAACCCTGAACGATTCAAAAGATTGTTTTTTTCCTTCTCCATTATTACTAATTAACAACAGAGCTTGAGAGCCCAATAAAAAAGATGAAAAAAAAGTGGTCTGATTTTATTGGAAGCCCATTTCCACCACATAAGAAAATAAATCATGCTTTTAAAAATTATTACAGTCATATTTATGGCTTGAAAAGTCAAAATTATGACAGAAAGTAATATAATTTGGACTTTGTCATACTTTTAGACTTTTTAACCTTAGACGAACTTAAACTTAGTATATTACTTTTTATCTTATAATTATAACTTAGTATGTTATAATTATGACTATCTCACCATTTAAATTTATCTCATATTTATGACTTTTATCAAAAAAATTAAACATTTCATAATTTCAACTTTATATTGTATAATTATGACTTTTTATCTCATAATTTTGGCTTTTTGTCTCATAATTTCGACTTTGTCTCATAATTTTGACTATCTCATAATTAAGCCTTAGTATGTCATAATTATGGCTTTGTCTCATAATTTCAATTTATTTCATAATTTCAGCGTTTTATATCATAATTTCAACTTTTTATCTCATAATTGACTTTTTATCTTAAAATTTTGACTTGATCTCATAATTATGATTTAGTATGCCATAATTTCAACTTTTTATCTCATAATTTCAACGTTTTTTTTTAAACTTTTTTTTATGTGTTTGAAATATTCTTCCATATATGTGGGCTGCTGTCATGTTTTCGTGTTTCCTCCCGACCTGAGCACTTTTGTCACTTTAGTTAACTTTGAAGTGCTGATTCTTTCATCTCGGCCTGTGTTTTTGATTGTCAGTCGTGTGCGATTATGGGTCAGCGCTGGGCTGTTTGATTTCTTCCCTGTCTGTTCTCTCTCTCAGTTGCTAAGGAGCTGAGATGTGGCATAAGTTGCAGTCATGCTTCTGAGTTTCAGCACCTATTAGCGATCAAAGTGATTTCAGTAACCCGCAGTGTTTTAATAGTTTAATAAGTACGCCATGGGGACTGGCGAACCAAATTAGCATTCCATAAAGACCCAAGTCAGGACAGCGTAAAAGCATGATAAATGAGTTTAAAACACTGCAGCTCGTGAGGATCACAGCAGTAAAACTCATTACTTACTGTATCACGAGTCAAAACATTCATTAATAACAGAGCAATCCTTCACGCCACTGTCATGCCAACAAGAAAATGCACATCATATCAATTATTATAAGTGCATCTGTGCATTATTTGTGCTCCAAAGCAAACTAGAACCGCAAGTTCAGGACAAACGTCAAATGTTGACATGGTATTTTACAACTGTTTGAAAGTTAAAAGTATGAAGTTTAAATACTTTGGAATTTTGAAAGTTCTGAGCGGTTGTGAGATTGAGTGATAGATATTCAAGCCAATATAATTATATAGAAATTAGTTTTTTTAATTTCCTTTTTTTCCTGTTCTCTGGATTCTGAAGGCAGAGGGATTATGGGTTATTCAACCAATGTTGGAGCTTTTTCTTTTCTTGTGCGATTAGAAGTCACACACCGCTGTCCTCTTTTCAGCATGTGTGATGTGTTTTGATTTTTCATCTCTCTGAGGGGGATAGAAAGACAGTGGGCTGTGTTGTCCTGGCATTACGCTTCAGATGAAAAGCCCCCAGCGCTCTTCCTTTGGGCCCCTCTCTCTTTTGGACTCAAGGAGCCCTGATGTCACATTTCAGAGACTTATTTTAATGCCATGTTGTGTTGTGGAGGGATGGAGTTAGCTTTATGAATGGCTTTTATCACACCCCAGGGATGCTCATCAGCACACTGTTCCGGGAGAATAAACCTTCACGGGACTCGCCAGTGTATATAGAGCGTAGAAATAGTGCTATTTGTCCAGTGTTTACTGTTTTTATGTTTGTGCATTGGTTGGAAGAAGTGCACAAACAATGCAGCTTATTAAGGGGAAAAGGGAATTATCTAAGCAATCATGATTTTTGCCTTGTGGATGTTAAAACTTGTGAAAAATCCTATAGCCCACAACACCCTAGCAATCACCATAATAACCATTTAGTAATGCCTTAGCAGCTATCAAAACACCATAGTAAACACACAGCAACCACAAAGCACACTAGTACCTAGAAACGTCCTAGCAACCACAAAATCACCCACCTAGTAATGCCTTAGCATCCACCAATATACTCTAGTAACCACATCATAGCAATGCCCTAGCAACCACCAAAGCACCCTGGTAACCACCTAGTAATGCCTTAGCAACTATAAATACACCCTAGTAACCACAAAAGCACCTTGGTTACCACCAAGTGATGCCTTAGCAAACACCAATACAACCTAGTAACCTTAAAGCCCCCTAGTAACCACCTAGCAGCGCCTTTAGCAACCACCAAAGCACCCTAGTAAACACACAGCAACCGCAAAGCACCCTAGTAACCACCTAGCAACGCCTTAGCAACCACCAAAGCACCCTGACAACCACCTAGTAATGCCTTAGCAACCATAAATACACCCTAGTAACCACATAGCAACCACAAAACACACTAGTAACCACTTAGAAACACCCTGGCAACCACTTAGTAATGCTTTAGCAACCACCAAAGCACCCTAGTAAACACACAGCAACCGCAAAGCACCCTGACAACCACCTTGTAATGCCTTAGCAACCATAAATACACCCTAGTAACCACATAGCAACCACAAAACACACT
The DNA here is from genome assembly GCA_039654625.1 of Rhinogobio ventralis. Taxonomy (NCBI): domain Eukaryota; kingdom Metazoa; phylum Chordata; class Actinopteri; order Cypriniformes; family Gobionidae; genus Rhinogobio; species Rhinogobio ventralis. Next base: position 5,480,458 of record CM077207.1, read on the forward strand.
AGTAACCACTTAGAAACACCCTGGCAACCACTTAGTAATGCTTTAGCAACCACCAATATACTCTAGTAACCACATAGTAACCATAAAGCACCCTAGCAATGCCCTAGTAACCAACAAGGCACCCTGACAACCACCTATTATTGCCTTAGCAATCATAAATACACCTTAGTAACCACATAGCAGCCACCAAAACACCCTGGTTACCACATAGTAACCACATAGCAGCCACCAAAGCACCCTGGTAACCACATAGTAACCTTTAGCAAACAACAATGCACTTTAGTAACCACTTAGCAACACCCTAGCAATCATCAAAAGCACCCTGGCAACCACTTAGTAATGCCTTAGCAACCTCTAATATACCATAGAAACCACATAGCAACCACAAAAGCACCCTGGTAACCACCTTGAAATGTTTAGCAACCACCAGTACACCCTAGTAACTACCTAGCAACACCCTAGCAACCACCAAAAGCAGCCTGGCAAACACTTAATAATTCCTAAACAACCACTAATATACCATTAGTGACCACATAGCAACCACAAAGCACCCTAGTAACCACCTAGAAATGTCATAGCAACCACAAAAGCACCCTGGTAACCAACTGGTAATGCAACAAGTTTTGCATGGGCAAACTCCATTCTAAATCTTGTTTAAAACATAATGTGCCATTAGTAGTATTTTAAAGTGATTTTTAAGGTTGCATAATGCTAAACTGAGATGGCTGTTCATAATATGAACCCCCCCACAGATAAATAAGCCAGGGGGATTTGCATTCGAACACCCCCTGTAGTGATCTGCATTGATTTGCAGCGCGCGGCAGGATGCCAGGAATATTGAAGCTAGAGCAGCACAGCTGGTTGTCGATATTGTTGATATCAGTCTCTCCACATCCAATCATGGACAAATCCATGATCCAGCCAGTGCAACTGCACAGAGAAACGCAAAAAACCCAACCGAGGTAGAAGAAGCCAGAGGTCACGTGATGCTAATAAGCTGCTCTTTCTCCCATAGTGCAGATGCTTATCTAGAGTAATTCAATCCTCATGTGTGAAGGGAGGACCCTGTGAGGTTGTTGTTACGCCATTTACGGCACCTTCAGTTGTGATGCTCCTCAGTGTAAACCGATCTGCCTTTTTCACTAAAGCAGATCATGCATTCTAGATGCATCTGACAAAAACTAAAGATGCTATTGATTCAAAGTTGTCTGGGTGTTTCGTGTCAGTGGAACTAATCTGGACGTCGTGATTGGCTTAAGTTTTAACACACCTTCTTCCTCTTCACTTTTACGACTGATACAATCCCCAATGCTGCGTTGCCTCGGTGTGACCCCGAACTCTCTCCGTCTTTCACAGAGTCTCTCTTTTGGTGGCTTTTGTCCACCTCCCAGTGTATTATTGTCATCCAAACGTTCCCAATTAACAATGCCGCAGACCTGGATCTCCATCACAGGGTCACTGTTTTTCTTAAGAGCCCTGAATGGCGGAGCATTGGAGAATAAAGGAGGT